>QXTE01000013.1:3037571-3393736 GCA_003942145.1 Platysternon megacephalum | reverse complement strand
CCCCAGGTGTGTGGTGGGGAGCCGAGCCCCGGGGAGGGGGATCCCCAGGTGTGGTGGGGGGCCGAGCCCCAGGGGAGGGGGGGGAATCCCCAGGTGTGGTGGGGAGCCGAGCCCCAGGGGAGGGGGATCCCCAGGTATGGTGGGGAGCCGAGCCCCATGGGAGGGGGGGATCCCCCAGGTGTGTGGGGGGGAACCGAGCCCCAGGGGAGGGGGGGATCCCCCAGGTGTGTGGTGGGGAACCGAGCCCCGGGGGAGGGGGGATCCCCCAGGTGTGGTGGGGAGCCGAGCCCCGGGGGAGGGGGGGATCCCCCAGGTGTGTGGTGGGGAGCCGAGCCCCGGGGGAGGGGGGGATCCCCCAGGTGCGGTGGGGAGCCGAGCCCCAGGAGCTCGGGGCAGCCCGGCGGGGATGCTGGGAAAGCCCGGAGGGGACCGGACTCTGCAGATGGTTCGGTTCTGTCTCCCGCGCCCCGCCCAGCCCCACTCCTCCCCGCCGCGGGCAGACGGGGCCCCGGTACCTTCCGTTCGCTTCCCCGGCGGAGGCGCAGCTAAAGCCGAAGGGGCCCGGCCCGTCTCCCCCCGTTGCGCTGGGGTCTCTGGGGCGCGGCGCAGAGCCGGGACTGGGCGCCCCGCGCTGGCTGTGATTGACCTGAGTCCCGCGGCCCCACCCCGCCTGCAGCGAGGGAGGGAGCCCGGGCCGCCCCCCCGGCCCAGCGCCAGCCCCTGCCGGCGTCTCCAGCCGGAGCGGCTCAGGTTCCCTCCGAGTGCACCGCCTCCTGCCCGGCCCTGCGCGCCCCGGCCCCGGGGCACCCGCTCCCTATGCCCCTACCCTGCCCCGGGGACCCGCTCCCTGCGCCCCGACCTCCCTGGGGACCCGCTCCCTGTGCCCCGACCCTGCCCGGCCCGGCCCTGCCCCGAGGAACCCGCTCCCTATGCCCCTACCCTGCCCCGGGGACCCGCTCCCTGCGCCCCGACCTCCCTGGGGACCCGCTCCCTGTGCCCCGACCCTGCCTGGCCCTGGCACAGCTGATGCTCCCTGTTCCCCAGACTCTCTTCTGTGCCTAGCATGGGGGGACCCGGACCCACCCTGCTTCCGTAGCACCCCCACTCCACGGGAGCTCATTAATGTGAAGGGACTGGAACAAAGACAAGAGGAGCAGCACAATGGGGATGGGGGACAGCAGGTGCCAGGTAAGAGCCACCCAGCTCTGCCCCTGCCCCTCCCGCTGCCCTGCTGTCCCTCCCTGAAACACCAGCCTTGGCCTCTCCTTTCCTCACCGGAGATCCAGGGATGTGCACAAATGACGCCTGGGGCCTCGGCCAGCAAACTCACTTGCCTTGTGACAGAAGCTGGGACGTCACCCAGCTCTTCCCACCCCAGTTGTGCAAGCCTGCCCCTGCTTACAACAGCCTGCTCAAGAGACTAGCCTAGTTTGCATGCGGCTGGGTGTAGCTGGGTGTCACCAATCCCGGTGCTGGAGGAGAGGCTCTGGGGAACTTGGGCTATGAGAGAGAGAGCGAGAGCGCATTCCTGAGGCCTGGGGTAACTCCCTTACCTGACTCCTCTCCCCTGGCGTCAAGCCCAGCATTGTCTATGCCAGGGACCCCTGCAGATCCAAGCTGTAGATCGGGGTCCCTTCTGGACAGGGACTGTGCGGGCAGCAACTAGGACATTGGGGGTGCTACTGTCAAGCAAAGGATAAAGCAGAACAAGCTATTTTCATTCAAAGCAAATTGAGGAACCTGTTTAACGTGAGTGTAATAACGCCCGTTGCTGGGTAACTGCACTAGGCTGTTGGTGCTGCATAGGAAGTTACCTAGCCGCCATACAGCATCTGGGAAGAAACCTTTTGACCTCTGAAGAGAACCTTTTGACTTCTGTTCTCGACAGGCCACTCCCTGGAGGCTGCGTGTCAGAAGCCTACTAGCAAAGAGCAATTGCTAGTTTACTGCCATGTGCATGTGCCTGGATTTTGGTCTAGTAAGTGGAGCTGAGGCCTGTGAATCAGGACTCCTGAGTTCTTTTCCTAACTTGCTACCAGCTTACTGTGTAACCTTGGGCAACGCAATTGTACTTCGGAGGCCTTCTTCATTTACATGAGTTAGGAATGCTGGGATCGCTGAATGGACAGGGTGCTGGGGTTGCGCAAAGTACTATTATTATCTATTATAAGCAGAGCAGGTAACATTACACTTAAGTTTACCTGACACCTTCTGTTATAAGACCCTGTTTTCAGTTGCTTATAACTTTGCCAAACTTTAACCATTTGGGATGAAATTTTCCATGCCAGGTGTTTGCCTCCAGCTGAACTTTTTTGGAAAGTTTCAACTAAAATGGTTCAGCTATTTTATAGAATGAGGTTAGGGGGAAATACATTATTTTGCCCATGTCAAAAAAATTCATACAGCCGTTCTGTTGGGAAGTTCTAGCACCTCCCTGCTTTACAGAAAGCACTTGAAATATGGCAGTGGGATTGCCCGGTGTCAGAGAAGTGCCTTTTGCTATTCCCACAAAAATCTGCCAAATTTAGCAGTTGAAGTTTAAATTTTAGCAGCCTTTGAAAAATCTCAGTGTGTACATGCTCAGTAGAGACTTGTTAGAGTTTGGCAGCTAAATTCTCCAGAGTCCATCCGCACTGAGCACGCTCCAACCCCTTGCAGTGTGGCCATGTGTGACCAGACTGAGCATGCTCCAGCCCAGGGCTGCCATTGCATCTCCTGCCATTGTGTCTCCTGGCAGCTGGGGGACTGCTGTGGCACCAGGCCCCGGAACTGAGAGCAGGGAGCCTGGCCCTCCGGTGCTGCTCTCAGTGCTCCCCTTGCAAGAGCCTGGCGGAGGGGAGATAGGAGCTTGGAAGGGAGGCGGGTTAGGAGCAGGAGGAGGCAGGAGCAGAGAGAGTCGGAACAATTGGGGGGAAAGGGCAGGAGTCAGGGGTGAGAGAGGATAGGAGCAGGGTTCAGGGGAACATGGATGGGAGCGGAAGCAGAGGGGGAAACGGGCAGGACTCAGGTATGGTGAATGGGCAGGAACTGGGGGAGGGATGGCAGCAGGGGGGAATATGAGCAGAAGGGGACAAAGAGAGCCTGGGGCAGAGCAGGAGGGTCTGTAACCACTAAACTCGCCCCCATCCCAACCTGGAACTGCCCCCAGCATTCCTGAATCTCAACATTGCTTTGCTGTCTGCCAGAGCTGTGAAACCACCCCCAAAGTGTGAGCCTCCATCGCCCTCTAGCGACAGGTCCACAGCAGCTCATTAAGCAAGCACTGCCCGGGACGCTGAATGAGGCAGGCGTGCTGTGCAAAGAATAGTATGTAATCGTGTAATTAAAGACTGCATCACAGTGCATATGCACAAAGGGGCCAAATGAAGCCCTTAACTCTGGTGTCATTGTGTCCTACACAGCACATGAACGTGCACGGTGCTTTCCAGACAAACGCAAGCCAACGTCCCCAGCCCACCCAGCGCTCGGTCACTCACTGGTCTGAAGAGGGGATTCCAGTGGCACTGATGGTTATAACTGGGGCAAAGTGGAAGCGTATCAAAGCTCGGTGCCCACACGGAGCAGAGCAGAGGCTGCCATAGCCAAGGCTGGAGCCACTGAGCCCATGACATTAAATCCACAGACAATGTATTTGCAATAATGGATAATCATTTTGTCTGATTGAGGCTGGTGCATAAAAGCAAGGGTGAAAGCTGAAGACAGAACCATTATTGAACACCCGGACTGCCTTTGCTATAAATGTACTGGGCCAAAGTCTGTTCCTGTTTACACCAGCTTAAATCTGGACCAACTCTGTTTAAATCAGGCTGGATTTACCCTGTAGTAGGTGACAGCAGAATGTGATACATCACATGCACTAGCCAACTCCAGAGTAGCCTGTTACTAACCATGTACTGTTCGGGAGTTCAGATTGGCTGATGGGATTTTTTAAATTCTGGTCAGTGAACAATGAGCTGCAGAAGCTAGAATGTAAAGTGAGCAAGAGCAAGCATAGGAACAGGTGTTTATTTTTAGATTTTAACATAATAAAACAGCTGGGAACAAGGAGGACCCTGTGCAGTGGGATCAGCCAGATGCCCATGGACCACCAGAAAGTGCTGTGATGCTAGCAGTGGTCCGTGGGCCAGATTAAGAACTGCTCTGTAAACTGGGGCTGTTCTGAATGTTCTTGGACTGGTATTTGTCACTGACAATGGGCCTTATTCTGCTTCTACTGAAGTCAGTGTCAACGCGCCCACTGGGGAACAGGATAGGGCCCAATCCTTAGTGTGTCTGTAACCACTGTACACTACACCCTCCCATTCCATCCCTTGCTTTCAAATAATCTGGTGTCCCACCAAACGCCATTGCGAAGTACATCAATAAGCCAGCAGGGTATTCTTCATGTAAGGCAGGGCAAGGGGTACCCAGGTGATGCTAGCTGCTGCTTGTCCCCGGCTTGAGGGAGCACATGTATGGGCTGACTCATCACTGGCCCCCAGCTGGGAAGCTACCACGCTGCTTCTCCTGCCCCTCTGCTGCATGAGCCAAGGCAGAACACCCAGCCTGGGAATCCAGGCAGGACTCACGCCTCACCCTGGGCAGCAGGTGGAGGCCCCCAGCCCTACCCTTTTTGCCCAAGCCCCCCCTCCAGCCAGAGCCTCAACTACACCCACCTCCCCCAGAGAAGGCCCAGGCCAGCCAGCACCCTCCAAGCTGCGTTGCGCCTCCACCTCCTGAGACCCCAAGTTACCCCCTGGGAAAAGCTCATCTCTTCCCAAGAACCTGAGATTTTGCTATGCCCCATGCAGGGTCTAGAGCCAGGTTCATCAGTAATCTTCCTGGACTCCAGAGAGATTACTGCTGAACCCAGGAAGGTGATTAGCACATACCCTGCATGGGGCATAAGCAAAAACTTCCTCTGCAAACCCCACAACCACCTGTGCTAGGGGAGGCGTAGCCTGCCCTTCTATACCCACCGCCTAGGCACCTTGCTGTAAGATGGCCACCCCTCTGATCAGGCATTCCCCAAGCTCCCTTCTCTATCTGATCGCTATGCTGACAGCAGCCCCATGTGCAGTCTCAGCAATGGCAAGGTGGGGCTTGTGACTGAGCTCCTTTTCCTTCCTTCCATGGAATAGGGCTTCCTGCATGCCCTGAGACAAGGCACGTTTAGAGAGCAACCGTGGGATGCTTGGGTTGGTGCGGCCCTGTTCTGTAGCTCACAGGGGAAGGTGCTGGCATGTTCCAGCAGCACTAAATTTACTGAGATCAACACAGTATTAAGCATGGGTTAACCAACCTTTTTTCTCCTAATGCTGAGCCTGTGGTTGGAAAAAGCAGAGCCTCGTACCTGAAAGTGTAGCTAGATCCCATGGAAATACTTTAAACCGAGTAGAACTCTATACCAAGTTAAGATAGCCAAGGTGGCCTGTAAAAACAGGCAGTAAAAGGCAGCAGGCAATTTGAACCCCATTACTCTGTGTCTCCACACTGGTAAAAGTTGGAGGAGCAGGACAGCCAAATAAAGTTTAAATAGCAAACCTAAGTCAGCTGAACTAAAGCTAGATCATGCTAAACAGAAAATAGCCCCATCTGCTGGTGAGATACAAGGACTCTGGATCTGAAATAGGCTTGTAGGTAATTTAGCTACTAGAATTATTTAACTGCAGGTTTAGGACTCCAGATGTTTGCAGAGTGAAGCATCACATTATCAAACAGATGCTCCATGTAAAATTTAAGAGAACAGATGGGGTGAGGAGACTGGCACCAAAGGAGAAGGAATTTCTCTAGTCAGACATCAAAAGAATTTCAAAACAGATGTTTCATTTTTAGCATTTATTTGAAGTTCTCTCCCCTCCCTCCCGCATTGTCCTAAGGTAAGGCTCAGTTGTGCCACAAACCACGATTAAGGCAACTTGTGTCTCTGGAGCAAAATTTTTAAAAAGATACTCCAAGTTAAACCACTTGTAACTTCTGTGTGTAACTGCCCCTGAAGAAATAGTTAGGCAGAAGAAACCATTCCCACACTGGAGGAAAGTCAGAATCCTACAAGATTTCAATGTGACTGGGGGGGGGGGGGAAGGAAATCACTGAAGGCTTATTTTCTTGCAAATTTCTGGCATTATTTTGGAAGCTTCTCAGTCACAGTGTAATCAAGCTGTTTAACCACATTAACCCCCCACACAGGCCATCATAGGTAACTGCTGCAATGGGAGTACAAACCCATCGTGGTATCTAAATATACAGTCAATCCAAATTATACACCAATATCTTCATAAGATACACACTTATCTAAAAGTGAGGCAGAGCCAGAAAATAGCAGCAGCTAAGTATTGCTGTCAGTTACACCTCATTCCCCCAGACAGGTTTTAAAGAAATCCGTTCAGCAAAGAGTAGAAAGTTTCATTGCTCCCCAGTTGGTAAACAGGTGTTTGAAGTTCCATGAAGATTTGAGATACAATCATTATTTTATTGCTCTGTTTCTATAGAAAACTATTTAAAGCCAGGCTATTCCCTGCATATCCAGGCCAGGAATCACAGTCACTCGATGAACAGGAGCAGCCTCAGTGCTCAGTGATTTAGGTTCCCACTTTAGGATTAAGGTAGTGTGTACTTTATACTTGGTGGTAGGAGTCCTGTGCAAATGTTAAGCTTTGTAGTTCAGTTCTGCATTCATTTTTGTGTACATATCATAAACTGCATCCAGCACAGGAGTGGCTTTTGCTAGGAACTGGTGGATCTTCTCCAGAGTCTCCTCCTCGTTCACTTCTTTTCCTTTCTCAAGAGCCTTCAGTAAATCCGACTTGTATGGAAGAGCATAGACGGATCCCTAAGAGAGGGGGAAAGAACTTGTAGTGAAGGAGAGGTAGGCAGGACACCTGGGGCACTTCAGAGTTCACACTGGGTTTTGTACAAATGGACGATAAAACGAGCCTGTCTTGGGCTGTATGCACCCTAGAAGCTGCATGAGCTCAGCACCTCAAAGCAGCAGGCCCACAAGGCTTAAAGCCAAAGGTAGGTGCAAAACTTAAGTTTCCTTCCAAGTTGCCTAATTGACTGAGGAAATCCTCACTATAGACGATTAAACCAGCACTACCATCCCTTGCCCCCTGCCGAGACACCCCGAGCTCACCATTGTCCCTTTTGCCTACCACAAACTCCCACTGCCTTGCCCAGGCTCCCATTAGGGCCCATCCCCCAAGCAGAACACTCCTGGCTCTGCACCAAAGTATCTAAGTGAGTTCTTACAAGCGCAGCCAAGACCAACAACCTGCCACACAGAAGTTGCTGTGACAAGCGTCTACAACGGCAAACTTCGATAGCAACCCCACTGGCTACTCAGACTTGAGCATCTCCTTGGGATCAGGGATACTAGCCCAGAGCCCACAAGTCCCCTGAGGGGGTCCCAGGCATAGCACCAACTGGCCAGGATTTCCAGGAGTGACTAGTGACAGAGGCCAAGGGGCTGGGTTTTCAGCAGGCAGGAGCTCTGCACTCTGAGAAGTCAGGTTCCTTTATGGTGTGTAGATGGACTCCCAGACCCTGAGACACTTTGGAAATCATGTCCCCTCCCGGCCAAGCCTAGGAGAAGCAGCGGATCAGAGCCCAATCCTGCACTCCTTATGCAGGAGAGACTAAAGGTATTTAGAGTGAGCATCTAGGCACCAACTCCCAGCTGCCTTCACCACGAAGCACTGCTCCAGGGGCTATGCCCGTCCGGTCAGTCGGGCGTCTCTCCCCCGGTCCCTTTGGAGGCAAGCACTCACTGAAAAGAGCTTCTGCAGCACCCAGCCATGATATTTCTTCAGAGCTATTTCATAGGCTTTCAGTGCATTGACTCGGATGAGGTTCGGGTTTTCCTCATCCCTCTCGCCATCCGAAAGGCTCTGCAGGAGAACTTGAATGAACTTCAGGCCCCTGAGTGAATAAGGAGAGCACAGAACAGCCGTGTGAGCGGTTTGCACTAGACACACAACTATCCATCAGGCATTTCACAGTTCAACTATCACCAGTCAGCCCAAGTTATGAGAGAAACAGCATCTGCCAGCTTGGCAACCCCCTGCAAGTGTCACCCACGGTACCAGTCTCAAAACGCCTCCCCGAGGGAGGTTAACAGGCTGTGGCTGCAGCAGGATTCTGGATTCCTTGCACCAGGGCTTTCACATGGCCCTCTCCAGAATTTACCATTCCTGCCGTGTATGCACCAAGGAGCCCACGTGGTCTAGGCCAACCCTTTTTCTTTTGAGCTCCCCACTCCCACACACCCCATAAGAACTCCAGGGGCCAGCAGCAGAGGGGGAGAAGAGAGACAGGGGCAAGTTCAGGGCTCCTGGCTTCAGCCACCGGGTTGAGGGCATCTCAGGGCTTCAGCCACCGGGTTGAGGGCATCTCAGGGCTTCAGCCACCGGGAGGGGGCCCAGGGCTCCAGACACTGGGAGGGGGCGCTCGGGACTCTGGGTTTCAGCCCCATGGCTCTGCGCACAGCTTTAGCCCCGGGAGTGGGAGATGCGCTGGGGCTTGAGCCCTGTGGCTCTGCTCCCGGCTCCCGCCCCGCTGGGGCACAGGGCTTTAGTCTGCAATGGGGGCCAGGGCTAGGGGCTCTGGGCTTCAGCCCTGCAGCTCTGCTGGCTTCAGCTCTGCCTGGGCGCTGGGGCTTTAGCCCTGCTGGAAATGCAGAGGCTCAGGGCTCCCTGTGGCTACGCTCCCATTTTCAACCCGGTGTGGGCACTGGGGCTCTAGACCTGTGGGGGCACCAGGGCTCGGACCTCTGTGTTTCCGCCTTGCAGCTCTGCTCCCAGCTTCAGCCACATGGCTTCAGCCACCGGGTGTGGGGGGGTGCACATGCCTCGGGGCTTGGAGCTCCAGATTTCAGCCCCGTGGCTTCGGCTTCACCCTTGTGGGGAGGCTGAGCTTCAGCCCCCCGAAACCAGCTCAACCCCCAGAGGGCTGCGGACCCCTGGTTGAGAACCACTGTGCTAGAACAGACTTTACGTATGGAAGACAGCAGCATTGTTTTACCAGGTGACAGACATACTGGAGGGGGACAAATTAATAGCAACGGAGTTTTAACTAGGCCAGAACCAAGAAGAGCGACTCGTTCTCTGTAGTGGAATCAGCATTTGGCACGCGAGTCTAGAGAGCGAGAGATTTACACACACAAGTGTGCAACAGCCACAGAATCCACATTTCACCTTTTTAGCCACATTAGTGCCAGTGTCGCACCAGTTTTCGGCCACGCTGGTCCATACATTTCCTTCTCCACTTCCAGAATGTTCTTTAGCGTTTTGAACTTGGTAGGATTTGATTCATAAACTGCTCGGATTTTCTGAAATTGACCAAAGGAAATAATTCAGAGCTTTGCCTGAAAGCAGCCTACATACAGCCTTAGAAACGAGGGTATTGCAATTAAAATGCAGTGTTATGAGCACTGACCTCTGCACTCTCATTACAGGCAGTTTAGCAACGTACAGCAACATTGCAGGAGGAGGAGGAGGGAAAATGGTTTAAGTATTTATCCAAATTCAGGGTGTTTAACATTGGTAGATAGCATCACAGCTGCATAAACGGGTACATCAGCCAAAAAGCACGTTTGCTGGAAACCCAGGTCCACAGAACTGCAGGCTCCTTCAGGAAGCGACTCCCATTCTAGGACTGCAATGTAACTGCTGTAGCCATTGGCCTGGTGCTCTCACGCCAACTTTGTTCCTTGTATTCATTGCTCTAGGCACAGTGGGGGATTTCAAGCAGAAGCAACTAACTGAAGAGGCCAGCCAATACAGCGCTAAATCCAGTGGGAAGAAACCTAATAGCAAGTGTCAACCCTGAACCTGTACCGGTCTTGGCAGGGGTAGGGGAAGGAGATAGGTTGTAAGAAGTGACCCTGGACTGAATGCTCCTCTGCTGTGCTAAGAAACCCAGTGTCACCCTCTGCCATCTCCAATTCACAGCTTCCCATTTTGACAACAGCTTCACACGGGAGAAACTCGCCATATTCAAGTCCCCCCAGCACAGCACAATTATTAGTGATTGTAGCCTTTAGTGTTGGAGTTTGGTGACGTAGTGCAAGTACCACCAGAATACAGGTTTTGAAGAATCAGATCTCAGGGACACCCCTTCCTACCTTGATATTTCCAGCTAGATCTGCTTTGACTGGTGAATACACTATTGGTGTCCCAAGGCAATCTAGAAAAAAAAAAAAATGAGGGCATGTGTCAGGAAGGCCAACAGAAAGAGCCAATTTACATCACAGAACAGATCCCTGAATCAGGGCATACAACCAGATACCTCTGAAATACAGTCAAAAGGCAACAGATCCAGAACATTTCACAGGTACAAACAACCCAGGGTGAAAAAAGCATGAGGTATCTACAAACAGCAGAGCTACAAAAGGGGGTCTCCGGTGGATAAATAACCACACACACTTGGGGCAAAAAATCACAAGCAGTCCTACTGCTTCCATCTTCACAGCACTTCGGGGACAAGCCAGTTCAGCTTCAGCTCCTACCAGTCGGTACCACCAGTTTACTGGGGCAGGAAGTAAGTCCTGCTTAAGGTCAACATGCTCTCAAGGAGGTCAGCTTGGTCATGCTGTATTACCACATCGCTTTAGATCCCCCAGTTTCATCTTCACTCTGTCTCTCGCCAGCTGTTTAGCGCTTACACGTCCCAGTTTGAATGCTTTCCTTTGTCGAGGAATCTGACTTCCCAGCCCCCACTCTATGGCCTTGTCCTCACTGCTCAAAAGGAGGGATGTTTGCATGAGCTGTCCGGAGGGAAGAACACAGGGAAAAACAACCTACTTCAGTTTTACCACAAGGTCAACCCCAGGTGAGGGTCTAGCACTGGCCACGCCCAGCTTACTTCACTATAAAACTGAAGTGCCGTGTCTTCATTGTGCTCTTCCCTTGGGACAGCTCACACACGAGTTACTCCGAGGTAAGGCGCGCCAGTTTCAGTTCTTAGCAATAATCCGTGGATTCTGATTACTTCCTCCCTTCCATTGTTGTGAATCTTATTTTTAATCAAGGCTGGTTAACTGAAGGGCAGCGCCACCGACTGTTAGTTCGGTTTCAGTTAGTGTGTAACATTTCCCTGACCAATCCTCCAGAGAAATCCTGGACCCTTTTTGCATAGGGCTGGCAATGATATTTAGATCCAGCAGAGATGCCAAGGGATACAGACCCTTTACCTCTAGGTCACAAGCCTGAACTTGGATTGGGTTAAACGGACCAGGAGTTGGAGGTCTCACTTGGACAAGTGTGCAAGGCAGAAAAACCCAGCTCCACGGTCAGCCCCTTCCCAGCAGGGTCAGAGGCACCAGAGGCTGAATGATCCCGCTCACCCTACCCAGCGCTCCCGCCAGGCCGGGGCAGAACCACACTGACAATGGGGAAGACGGAATGACGAGAGCAAGGCAGAGCCAGGTCAGCTTCATGGCTGCCCGTGACGCGCCTGCACTTCAGGCTTCGATAAAGTGAATTTGGTGAAAGTGAAGCTTTAATTTCTTGTGCTTCAGCCAGATCCCCAGAGTTACATACAGAGATGGGGAAGGGCCCTGGCACGCTTGCACTGCTGGCTCTCGAGAACATCTCCCCTAAAGTGAAGAGTTACTCTGGAGGACAGCACACAGCAGAGCCCCAGGGGCCAGAGCCCTCATGCAGAGAGAGCCATGTGGGCAGGTACCACAAGCACTTGGGAACCATTTTCACACCATCTCACTACTTTACCCAACTTGAAGGGTGTTTATGTTACTGTACTGTGACTTATGGAGTTCAAACAACGTGTTTCAGTAAAATCAATGCATCTAATTAAAAGATACAGCAAGTCATTTATAGTGGCTGGCAATCAAGGCAGCCATTATACTGCTTTATACTGTGCTTTAGTGGGGGGACTTTTGTAATGCAATTCTCCCACAATAGCAGACATTGTCAGGAGCACGACCACTGAGGCAGCTCCTGGAACAGAACACTAGCTATTGTCTGATGGACATTTAACTTAGCAACAGATTCCACCCGTGCAACGAGAGATGGACGCGGCCGAGAACTGCATGTCCTGACATCAGGACGTGGAAAGGCAGCAGAATCAGCGCTCTGGGTTTGCCACTGAGGAGCATCAACCCAGGAAATGCAACTGGGGCAATGCACACAATATCCCCGCCCCCCAATGGCTGGGGCTCCCTGATACAGTGTAATCCCCACTGACAGTGCACCCTGGGCACCACACTCCCCACCGGGATTTTTCTGCATGGGGCCGGCCAGTCTGCTTAGAAAAACACCCCTGCCCCTCCCCCACGGATGGAAATGCCTAACAGGCTATGGAAATCCTATTAGCCAGCAGCCTGGGACCGCCAGGCCCATCTACACTGGACAAGTGAACTGGTTCATTATTTCCACGGGACAAGCTCCTGAGCTCCCCCATCCCCAGCACACTGATGGGAGAGGAGTCTGACCTAGGACATACATTACTGCAGCACCTAGAAGCCCCAGCCCATCACTGCACTGGCTGAAAAGGAGAGGACATGAGCCCAGCTTTGGCCATGCTACATTCAAGCTGGAAGCCAGACTCCCAAAGGAGATGGCAGCCAGGGCGAGGTGCAGGGTCAGCTGGAGGGAGACGGGTCAAGAGCAGAGGCAGATCCTGAGCCTTCAGCATCAGGATGGTTCAGACTGTGCAAGTGAGCTCACCCAGAGAGAGCAGAGGGAGAAGATGAAGAGCAGAGCAGGATCCCCTCCAGGAACAGCCAGACAGGGAGGAGAACCAGGAGGAAGTCAGGAAAGCCGAAGGGGGACAGGATGCCAGAAGGAACCTGGGCCTGTCAGGACCCAAAGCAGCAGTGATCTCCACGGGGATGGGCTGAGAAGGAATGCTGGCCTCTGCCACTGAATGGCAGAGATCGTGGGTTAGGTGGGCAAAGCGCTGTTTGAAAAACCCCTTCTCTGGCTCCCCACAGCCCATTCTACTTTGGGGAAAGGGCCCAGGGCTGTCCAGAAGGGAGCCGCAGTGAGATCCCAATCAACCAAAGCAGCAGCCATCCCCGGGGACACAGCTTTCCAACACCCCGACAGTGCTCACAAGCTGTTTCTTTCTTCCCACCATTAACTTGTTAAAACTTTCAATACACACATACAGGCCTCCCCCATCCCTCCATACGCAAGTGTCTCATAACGTATTAACCCATTGCTACCTTATCTTTCCTATACTTTCAACATTTGATTATACAGAATATGAATCAATTTGCATTACTGTTTACAATTTGTTTATAAAAATCCAACTAGTTTTAAATCTTATTTTGCCTTATTCTACATACAGAGAAACTGAAGGGGAAAACATTAGAATAAGATGAACAGAAGCAAAATTCAGAGAATGGGCAAGGAGAGGAGTATGCATTTAATAGAATCATTCAGATCCTTCTAGGAAAGCATCCTCTATCTGAGACTCTTATGGCATACAATTCTTTCTATGGCAGCCTAGCTTATGTTGTCTATGCTCCAATCGCTGACCGCTTTTTGGATTTCCGTTTTTGTAGCGCTACTCTTTTAGCAATTAGTGTTCTGCTGAGCCAAAGGTTTTCAGATTTATTCAGCTTCCAATGAACATCCATTAGGTTTTAAACTACATGGTTAGTTCGTAACAGCTTTATCTGATAGGAAAAAACTAACAGCAATTAAGTTCTGCCCAAAACATGTGGGTGTAGAGGAGCATTCCCAGAGCGTACGGCCACAAGCTGCTTCTTGCTCCCATAAGATCTAAAAGGCGCCTATTGCAGCAGCCCATCCAAGGATACGTTTAGCACAAACCCTGTCCTGTGAACACAACGGCTCTGCCTTTCACATTCCTGTTTTACCAGTTTTAGCTCAGTTACTCAGACTGAGTCCTTCTGCTTTGCATTGCCCCAGAACGCAGCATATTGACTCTTGCTGGCTGCCTCACCCTAGCAGCTTTTATACCTTTTACAGTGATGTGCCACCTTCCTATTTCATCCCAGGAAGAAATCCTGGAGAAGCTGGTGATAAAGCTGAGGGTGAGGGGAATAATCAGTCCTGTTTCCTGCTTGCGCTATACCAGACACTTGATTTGCTCACAATTTAACAGCAGAATATCCAGTGTTGAAATATCCCAATGCCAAATAAAAATCAGGATTTTTAGGGCTTGTCCACACACAAGTTAGCCCAGAACAGATCTCACTTTAAATCCACACCCTACTTTGATCTGAATTAACTTTCAAGTGTAAACAAGCCCTTCAGTTACGCTGCGGATGTGTCAGTGGTTACGTAAGACCATCATTATATGGATTTGTGAAGGAGGTAGCTAATGGCTTCACTGTGGTGTGTTTAACACGCAGGTTACTGCTCCCTAACACAACACTGCCTGCACTAAGGGAGTTGGGAGCTCAGTAAGGTCGCAGTGAGATAAAACAAGATTTCTGAACAGATGTTTTGAGACAGGCCTCTATGGCCAGGGTCACCAGACTGCCCTATGCTGTGTTTGAGGGTTGCTGGTGAGAGACAGACAGCTCCTGTCACAGAGCAAAGCTGGTCTGCGTTTTAGAAGGGCTGGCTCAAGGAAAGGAATCCTGGGAAATGGAGAAGGTTCTTGGAGTGACAATACATGCCCATCACTTCAGGCTGAAAACTGGTCTATCAAGCTGCCCTCCCACAATAGCATCCTAACCAAGTCCTCCCCCAGCCTGATTTGGAACAGTGCCATAAGAACTCAACCAACCACTAGTGCTGTGGAGGGACAGAAGCCATGAAGTACTATAAAGGTCACTGCACAGAAGACCGAGCTTCCAGTGCCCCGGCAACGAGGGGGGAATAGGACAAGGAGAGCAGTCCTGTGGTTAAAGCACTGGACTCCAATCTGGGTTCTATCCCTGGCGCTGCCCCTGATCCTCCGGTTAAATCATGATCTTGTGCTGTTGCTCAGCTCCCTCTTTGACGTGGCTGGGCTAGCCCAGGCAGCTCTCACCGTGACCAGTTTGACTGGAGGGAATTTGAACTGCGAGCTTCAGCAGTTTTTCAACTCAGTCGTTTAGCCAGTTGGATGGGATCTTTGCCAATTAACCTGCTGCTGTACGAGTTGTCCAGTGATGCAACCCAACCAGTCACTGGATTACGACAGGATTGAGTCAGGCAGACCACACGTGGGATGACCCCTTTGTAAGAAGCTTTGATTCTCACCCATGAGCAGGCCCCACGGGCCGATAGCGATGATGGGCGTGCCAGCTAAAGACCTTGCTTGGTACTTTGGGGAAGTTTCAATGCATCATATTTCAAACAGTCTGCTGGGATGCAGTCAGGGGCCTGGTAAAGAGACATTTTTGTTCAACACATCTGCTGCTCCCCACGTGAATTCAGAGTCAACATTTTTATTCAAAGTTACTGTTTTTTACCCCAGACAGCTACCGGCAGCAAACAGTGCTAGACTCTATAACCGAATTGTTAACTTGGCTCCAGTCACAAAGCCAAATCCTGCCTTCACTCTCATCTGTCATAGGCAACATTTGTGGGGCTGCCAGAAGAAAAACAGCTTCTCTTGTACTCTGAGAAATCTGATCGTCATTGAGACAAGCATGGAACCTCTGCTGTCCTTTTAACACCGCTGCTTGGCGACAGTTGCCCTTCACACAGACCAGTCCAGACCCTCCCCGCACCAAGCTGGAGTAGGTTTTGTGTGATCACAGATTCCAAGACTGCAGGTGTAAAACAGCTCCACATTGGAAAGATTGTCCGTCGTCCCCCTCCCCAGTCAGGGCTGCTGACTTTACTACTGACCAGAGGTTCTCACGCTCAGCATCTCTGGGCAAGGGGTTTGGCAGAGCCAGGGAGCTCAGAGGGGCGTCTGTTTGGTGTTTTAGACAGATAGCATCAGAGTCACTCTTCAGCAGTATTGTAAATGGTGACAAATCCTACTGGGCCCTAACTGCCTCCATTGACTCCAGGAAGCTGACACGAGCAGAACGAGGTCATACAGCAGCATCTCTCGCTGAAGTAGCCCCAATGTTCTTCCAACAGCATTACCTAGTCCACTGGCATCCAGCTGCCAGGAGAAGCTCAGCATGTTACAATGCAGCGAGAAACAGGAGAGGCCTGCAATGGAACACAGCACTAGGAGCCAGCAATGCCCAGGCACTAACCCTGCCTCCAGTACCCACCTGATGTAGCTTCCATTTTAACCCCCGTGATTATAACAATAACTCTGCAAATGCAGGCAGAAGGGAACTGATGCAGTCCTACAGCTCCAAGGCCTCTGCCAAGCTACAGCAGGGTGAAAACAACTATTCCTTGTCAGTTTTATTGCTGCTAGTCAGAATTCTCTGGGCAGCAATGAAACTAACGGAATCAAGTCAGCTTCCCCACTGCTGCTCAAACGAGCTGCAAGTCAGTGTCCCCCAAATGACAGATCTTGACCCATTGGGGGGGTCACAGGAAAGGTGTAGGTGGGTTGCCTGTCACTGCCCTCCCATGTCACTCCTCACCCCATGCATGCTCTGGAAGCATTCTCCTCCCCTCCCCCGCTGCACTCACTGCTGCTGGGCCAGGGGCAGCAGGGTGGGAAGTGGGATTCAGGCAGCAGCAGCACAAAGGAAGCAGCTGGAGCCAGCAGCCTGAGAGAGAGGAGCTGGCTGGGGCTGCAGAAGGGGGAAGGGCTGGGCGAGGAAGAGCAAGGGAGTGCCTAGGTGGCAAGGAGGGAAAGCTTTACAGAAAGTACAGTAGTGAGAAATGTTGTGGGGCTGAAAACTCAGTTTAAGGTGGGGAGGGGGAGGAGAGAGAGATGGATGAAAGGATGAAGAAACAGTCAAAGACCATGCAGGAAGAGATGCCCCATGACCTAGTATAGGACAGCACAGGGAAGCAGAGTTCACCTCTCTGTGTGGGGTGAAAGAGCAAACCTTTAGAAGGCAGATGTACCCAAGGTATGAAGTTTAACTGCCATCACTGCTTGAGGATCAACTGATCAGAGGAGGCATCTACCAGGAATCCATGGAAGTTAGAAACCACCATACCCAAACCTTACATGAATTCTTGAGCAGGTATTCACCAGTCCTAAAGCTTAGGCAGGGCTTTAGTGCCATGGTAATAAACATCAAGCCTGTTCTTCAGCTTTAGCTGCAACCCTCTCCTGCAAATGTGAAGAGTGAGGTTTTACTTTAAAAAACCCTGCTTAGTTAACCCTGCAGCCTGCTCAGTTGAGTGCTGACTTTCCAGCCAAGTCCTGAAAACTGTCCCCTTTCCCATCAGAACTGAAATGCAGATTTCAGCCCTGAAAGGGAAACAATTCTTACATCTCAACCACTGAACAAAACTGATCCAGTAACTCGCCTGCTAACAATTGCATTCTCTTCGCACTCAGCCCCATCCCCAGGTCTCTCATGGAACAGACTTGTCTGTCTCAGGAAACAGAACAACATTTCAGGTCGATTTTTTTAGTCTGACCTCCTGTGTAACACAGGCCAGAGAAAATCACCCATAAATTCTGCATCAAGCCTTGTGGCCGACTTGTCAACTCCCCTGGGGCAAGCAAGTAAACAATGTATTGTCCCATCAACACGCTAGATGCCAGGCAAGCAGATTTTACGCCCGGGGAGCTCGTTTTCTAGGACATGATTCACACTGCCAATTCCTTGAGGACTGGGCAACGGTCTCCCATTTAAATCCATGACAGGGGGTGCTGCCAACTCCAGCTGAGGCAGAATAACTGTGATGCAGTTTTCCCCAAGCACCATCAGGGTATTTAATGCCAGTGCATGGGGGCCTCTTCTTGTGGTTGAACTGTCTCCATTTACAAGAAGTCTGAGGGAGCAGGGAAAGAAGGAATATCACCACCCAAAATCCCCCTTTCCTTGAGGGGGGCATTGAAATCATGGGAAGCTGCTGCTTCACTGATGCCCTTTCCTGGGGCCAGGCAAACACTTGTTCTGTGGCTCTTCCAGATACGTGTTTCTGGACATCTCACCTGGGCACTGAGTTTCCCTACAAAGCCCTTGTGCACCCAACATACTATGTAGCCTTAAATGCTGCCTTCAGACCCCCTCACCTTATTCCAATGCAACTAATTCAGCTGAATTTTAAGGGAGGAGACTGCTGTTTAACAGTCGCCTCAGGCACCTCCCGATATATTAAGATCTCAGAGAAGTGCTGGAAAAGTTTGTCATTATCGGAGTCCGAGTTTAGAGCGATTCATCACTTTGCACCTGCCTGTGCCCCTCCTCTTAGGACATTGTAACATAACCACAAGCCAAGTCTCCCATGCTTTTGAAAACCAAACCGCGTGCCCCCCCCCCCCCCCCCCTTTTTTTTTTTTTTTTTTTTTTTTAAGATCACGGCTGTGCTGGGTTTGAGGCCAGAACAAACAAGCAGTGCTTTAAACCCCAGAAAGTTAAAGCTTCTAACAAACACTGGCAGACCCACCAATACAGGGCTCATAGTGAGATTCATATACAAACAGACCATGTCCTCTCTACACACTTAAACTGTTGACCATGTTTAGGTGCATTTGGCTGATGTAACCATGTCCCATGAAAGCCCCACATACCGTTACAGAGCTGTGCAAGTTAACACAGAACCCCACACATAGGAGAGAAAGCCTTCTCTGAAGGGTTGTGCTATATAGCTTAAGTTGGGAAAGCAGTTTAGGTAACATTAAGGGTGTGCCAAGCTTTTCTATTTTCCACAGTCCCCCTCTCCAGCCCAGTCAGTCACAAGCTCATTGCATAGCCATACCGTATGCAGGTACAGAGACTGCATGTAGCCTAGGCCTTGGCATATTACATTTTTAAGGTGTTGACATTTTGTGACAAGTTTTGCTCACACCCTTGTAGCTCCTTCCTGTACAGGAATAAGCTTTCCTGGTATAAGCAGCTTTATACCAATATAAGTGAGCCATACTAGGCACTGTACATCTTTAACTGGAGTCCAGCCATCTAAGGGCTCATCTACATGCACAAGCTGTACTGCCTTAATTACACCATTTCCCCTACTACAGCTTTCCTTCCCACATTGAAAAAGCAGCACATGAAACACTGGAGCCAGTGCACTGGCAAAGTGCTAGAAATGCCTTAACTCTCAATTAACAAGCCAGCTGAACCCCCCACCCACACAGAGCCTCTCCAACAAACTCCCTCGGGTGCCCTCACACCTCTCTGGACACAGCTGCTGAGGATCTGGTACCCGGTCTCCTGACTCTCAGCTCTAGGCGATAAGCACCGTGTGCCAGCCAATACAGTCTGACTCTGTGTCTAACTGAGCGCGTCCGAGACAGCCTGGAGCATCCTGACACTACCTGAAACAGAAAAGCGAGCACTGTTGAGGGGGCTGGGTACACGAGGGCACAGCGACCCACCTGCAGGGCACAGGGAAGGATCCCTGAGCTAGCAAAACGGCTGCTGGGAGAAAACGGCTCAGACTTGACAGATATCCAGGGCACACGCACCCTATCAGCGACCCACAGACAGGCCCCTGGACTCATCTCAAAGGCAGCACAGCGGCTGTGCTTGGCATCTGTCTATCCCGGGATGGGCTGCCAGGGCTGAGCTGGGCACATCTCCCCCCGGGGCCGGGACAGGGCCCCAAGCGCACAGGGCGTGTTAGGGGCCAGCCTGTCCACAGCACCCTGCGGGCTGGAGCAGGGTCTGTTCAGCTTCAGGCCTGGCAGGGGGCAAAGGGCTCCCCTTAGCCTGCACCCCACCTGGGCTCCGATGCCACCGCAGCATGGGGAGCTGAAACCCAGCAGGCAGCGGGTCTGCAGCGGGCGGAGGGGGAACGAGCCACATCCCCGGGGGGGGGGGGGGGGGGGGGGCGGCCCCCCCCGGGGGGGGGGGGGGGGGGGGGCGCGAGCTGCCTCAGCTTGGCTCACCGGGTCCTCCCCTGTACCCACCCGTGGGGGCCGCCTCCCCCGCCCCTGCCCCGCACCCGCCCCCCAGGGGCGTTCCCCCTCCCCAGCCCCACACCCACCCCCCGGGGTGCTGCCCCCTCCCCAGCCCCGGGCCCGGCCCCTGGGGTGCTGCCCCTCGCCCGGCCCCCGGGTGCTTCCCCCTCCCCAGCCCCACACCCACCCCCCGGGGCGCTGCCCCCCTGCCCCGGGCCGGCCCCTCACCGAAGAAGGGCGGCAGATGCGCCACGGCGTCCAGGAAGGGGCCGGTCTCGATCTCCCGGTCCGCCGGCACCACCCGGAACTCGTGCTCCAGCAGCAGCGCCATGGCGGGGGGCGGGGCCGCCTGCTCCGCGAGCCAGACCGGAGCCGCCGCCGCCAGGGCTCGCACTGAGCGCGCGGGGCGGAGCACCCGGCTAGAGCCTCTTTAGGGCGGGGCCCAATTGCCGGCCTGACCTGTCCCGCCCAATCACCGGGCTACATCCGCCCCGGCCCGCCCAATCACCGGGGCCTGCCCGGGCCCGCCCATCCCTCGGGCCGGTGCGCCCGGGCCCGCCCATTCCGGAAGTGAGCATGGACGGCCACGCCTCCCCCGGCCCCGCGCGCCCCCTGGGGGTGACAGGCCGCGCGGCAGGCGCAGCGCATGGGCCAGCCACACCTGCGCCCCCATGGAGGCCTGGCCCAAGGGATGGGCCTGCAGTGTGGAGCCAGGGCACTGGGGCGTGTTACTTACCCCTCCCTATAACACACCAGCCTGTGTCACCCAATGACATCCATAGACAGCAGGTTGAAAACAAACAGAAGGAAGGACGTCTTCACCCAAGCCACAGTTAACCTGTGGAACTCCTCGCCAGGGGATGTTGTGGAGCCCAAAATGATAATTGGGTTAAAAAAAACCCAACAACTTGGTAGTCCATGGCAGATAGGGCCATCAATTGCTATTAGCCAGGCTGGTCAGCGACACAACCCACTGCTTTGGGTGGCCCAATCCTCTGACTGCTGGCAGCTGGGACTGAGCCACTGGGGATGGATCACTTGATAATTGCCCTATTCTGTTCATTCTATCAGAAGACACTGGATACAGAGCTAGATGGACCATTGGTCTGACCCAATGTGGCCGTTCTTATGATAATTTGCCTGGTACTGAAGTTAGGTTTATCAGTTTGTAATTGCCAGGATCATCTCTGGAACCTTCTTTTAAAATCTACATTATATCAGCTACCCTTCCCGTCATCCGGTACAGAGGTTGATTTAAGTGATCGGTTACATATACTGTACATACCACAGATAATAGTTCTGCAATTTCATATTTGAGTTCCTTCAGCACTCTTGGGTGAACACCAGAGCTGGTGCTAGGCATAAGGAGAGACAGCAATTGCTTAGGGCCCCGAGCAGCTCAAGGGGCCCCCTTATTCACGTTTTAGTATAAGAATTTGCTTGTTTTAGTACGGGGGGGATTTTCCTGCTTAGGGTCCGCAATGGGCTAGCACCGACTCTAGTGAACACCATCTGGTCCTGGTGACTTATTACTGTTTGATTGATCCATTTTGTTCCCAATCCTCCTGTATGGACACCTCAATCTGAGACAGTTGCTCAGATTTGTCACCAAAAAAGAATGGCTCAGGTGTGGGAAATGCCCTCACATCCTCTGCAGTGAAGACAAATGCAAATAATTCATTTAGCTTGTGTGCAACAGCTTTGTCTTCTTTGAGTGCCCCTTTAGCACCCCGATGGTCCAGTGACCCCACTGATTGTTTGGCAGGCTTCCTGCTTCTCCTGTACTTGAAAGACATTTTGCTATTAGTTTTTGTGTCTTTTACTAGTTGCTCTTCACATTCTTTTTTGGCCTGACTAATTATACTTTTCCACTTGACTTGCCAGAGTTTATGCTCCTTTCGGTTTTCCTGGGTAAGGTTGGACTTGCAATTTTTAAAGGAAAGTCTTTTCGTCTCAAACCACCTCTTTTACTTTGTTGTTTAGCCACAGTGGCATTTTTTGCTGTTTTTTTTTAATTTGGGGTATACATATCGTTTGAGCCTCTATTATGGTGTTTTAGTGCCAGTGCCCAGTGGACCCCACCTTAGTGCCATCCACAGCTCCCAGTACGCCCTGCCATGCTAGTGCCAGACACTGCCCCTGGCATGTCCTGCTACGCTAGTGGCAGCAGTGCCCAACACTCCCCAGCCAAGCAGCATCACAAAGCCCAGCACACCCCACTGCAGAGGTGCCCAGTATGTCCCATGGAACATAAGAGCGGCCAGACTGGGTCAGACCAAAGGTCCATCTAGCCCAGTGTCCTGTCTACCGACAATGGCCAATACCAGGTGCCCCAGAGGGAATGAACAGAACAGGGAATCATCCAGTGATCCATCCCCTGTCGCCCATTCCCAGCTTCTGGCAAACAGAGGCTAGGGACACCATCCTTGCCCATCCTGGCTAACAGCCATCGATGGAGGTAGCACTAGTGATGCATGATGTGCCCCAATGGACCAAACCGATTCTTAGCATTATCCCCAGAAGGCAGCTTGCTAGCCAAGTCACCCTTCTGGAATTAATGCCATCCAGCACCAAAGGCCTACATGCCTGTTGGCCAAGCTGAGTTAATAGCAGCCAGCACCAATGGCTTTCAAAGGTAGGTTTGCAGGCCAGAGCTGTAAAAACTGGGACTGGTCCCTGTGTTCTGTGGAGGTTATCCTGACAACCTGAAGTCCAGTATATTTCATTAAGGTTGAACCTTTTATCTGTTTTCCCCTCCCAAAATGTATCTTTCAGTTGCTTTTAAATGCTGCATTATATGCCAAGAGCCCTGTGCTGGGTCATTAATCTGATCAGATAACATCCCATTCTGGCTCAGAAGCAAAATATATTTCACTGCTTTCTTGGCTAAAGGTCAACCTGGCAGGGACAAATGTATCTCGAGGCCTTTTTGTGCCAGGAACTACAGTGTGTCGCTTAAGACAGAATTTTGTGCCTTTTGGTGCCTGTCCACACTGCAGCCTCAAACTGTGCTGGCTCTCCCCATTTGTGAAAATATCTGCCAATTACAGCTCCGCCTCGCAGGGTAGAGCCACGTGAGACAGAACTGTGCTGGAGCATCTGCACTGAACGCAGTTCAGAAATGTGTTTATATATGATTTTCTCTACAATAGCATCTATAAATCAAACTATAATCCTAGCAACAAATGCTGGTAAAACCGACTGGTTGTGCAGACTCTTTCTTTATTCTTCATTGGCCCTGTTCCAGAGGTTCCTTTCTCAGGTCTTAATGAGGTATTCTAATCTAGTTTGTCATTAATTATTTAATATAGCTAAATTTTTTATATGGCACTTACTGTCCCTGTTAGATCAGGCTTAAAAAACTTGACATGCAGACGGTGAATTTTAAGCACTCCTTCAAAAGGGAGGAAAAAGAGATTCAAACCAAAATCCTGCACACAGAGTGCTTTTTCCACTCAAAGTCCATGTGCAGTGCTTTTTTCATGGGCAAAGAGAGTGCTTTCCCTAAATTCATACTGGGCTCCATGGCACATCTGAAACAAAATACACCCATGGGGAAATGGAACTCTGGGAAGAAAAGACAAGATAGAAATGTAGTAAATTGTAGTAACTAACATTAATCCCATTAAGCGTGGCAAGCACCGGTGTAGATATAGAACAGGGGCCGGCAACCTTTCAGAAGTGGTGTGCCGAGTCTTCATTTATTCACTCTAATTTAAGGTTTCGCGTGCCAGTAATACATTTTAATGTTTTTAGAAGGTCTCTTTCTATAAGTCTATAATATATAACTAAACTATTGTTGTATGTAAAGTAAATAAGGTTATTAAAATGTTTAAGAAGCTTAATCTAAAATTAAATTAAAATGCAGAGCCCCCCGGACTGGTGGCCAGGACCCGGGCAGTGTGAGTGCCACTGAAAATCAGCTCGCGTGCCGCCTTCGGCACGCGTGCCATAGGTTGCCTACCCCTGATATAGAACTTATTAGTGACAGAAGCCTGAATCAGATTGTCTATCACTGCAGTATCCTTGAGAAGCAACTTGCTGAATAATACATCTTCACTAATTTGTCTCAAAAGCACAATTTCATAGAAGTCCTGCACATAATTAAATATATAAAAAATGTGTTCGTGCAACGTGAAGGTAGCACAATTAAAATCAGAAAGTGCAGAAGTAGAGGTTCCAGCACCCCATTCACTTGTCATCTCCTCTATGTTTGACATATCTATGATATATTTGATGGTATGCATATGTAGCCTGACCCAAAGTTGGGTATATATCATTTTAACTTGAGGATTAACAGGTTCTTGTCCCAAGATCAGGCCCAGTAAGATTATTGTAAAAATATCATATAATTTGGGAACCCCGATGTGCACAGGTGCAATACTTACACTATAGGAACTCTCTCTATATATAAATATATGATTTATGAATAATTTAGCAAAGTTATACACACACTTAAACTCAACAAAGCAGATAGAGATAATACAGAAAGTACATTTGGACGTCCATACTTACACCCTTATCTTTCTTAACCAACGTAACCATTATCTTACTTACTTAACCATTATTGTTCAGTCAACCATTACCTTTCTCATCACCGTCATTGTCCTCATCTTCCCTGTGGCCGTCATTCTGGCCCCTCACAAGGTCTACATCTCTCCACCCTCCTGCTGCTCCTGGGTGTTACTTTTATAGTAGGTTACGCTGACGCTGCCATGTCCAATGCATATTCAAGAGGTCCTTATTTGTATTTCCTCCCCTGAAGGTGTCCATTTTCTATCAGTTAGTGTATATATGATGTTACCCTATTAGCATACACGTCAATTTGATGTCATGGCACCTTTGCAGTTGGACGTTGTGTCTGGAACCTTCCGAATGCTGGTGTCAGCGATGTTCTGTGGGTGGCTGATGTCGGTATTCTGGACAAAATTCCCCCTCTTGCATGCTACTTGCAGTTCCCTAGAACTTATGAGTTACTTAAATTGACCTATGCCAAAGGTTATAGGCTCAAGCCTCACACTATCTGCTAAAGCCAAATCTTACAGGATAAAAGCCGGTAGGTTCCTTGCATTACTACTAAATATAATAAAGCAGAATAACAGAGCAATGCATATAATACAGGTAAGCTGGCCCACTGGGCTACACATAGTAAGATATCAAACAGGACATTTAACCAGCAAAACAAGTGCAAAACATTGCATATGTGCATCACAATCAGGTTAATGTTGCTGTTGGAACCTGAATTACTGTATTTTCTGAGTCTTTGTGATTTGAACTTTGCAGCACTAAAAGTAAATTGGTGCAATATTTTGCATTTAATTTCCTGGGTTTTAGAAAAAGAATAAATGTCTTAAGTTGGCATAAGTGCTTATGTTAACTCAAATGATGAAGAGGATAACTTTAAACTGCCTTAAATATTTACAGCACAATAAATACTTAAAGTGCTTGAAAGCCTTACAATGGTGTAAGGTTTTAAGGCACAGTAAGTACCTGAGGTAGCAACAAGTGCCTAAAACAACTCAAATCCTACAGATCACTGAACCTGTTCAACCATTTTATTTGTGGCTGCATAACTGTTCAAACTACTACTAACACACATATACAAGTGTGCACTTATGAAAGAGCTTAAACTTATTTAGGACCCAATCCTGCCAGGTGCTGGACACTCTCATCACACACAGTGGTGACCTCAGTACCTCATAGGATCAGGCTCTTCGTTTGTAAGATCGTGAGGGCCGGAACCTTGGGTCAAATCCTGGCTCTCTTGAAGTCAATAGCAAAACTCCCATTTATGTCAATAGGGTTAGGATTTCACCCCTTTTCTGTTTTTATAATGTGTCATGTAGACGTTGAGCACTGTATAAATAATTTATATTAATAGCTGCTTTAAGCCTCCAGACTGACAGGTGTCTATTGACATGCAGTTAAAGCGCAGGGTGATTAGGTGCACACTTAAAAACCTCAAAAATGTTTTGTGCTCAGTTCTATAAAGAGAATGCTAGCTCTGGATATACCTGGCTTTCTATTTCTGTACTTTTTTACCTCCTTTTTAGAATTGTGCCTATTGCTATTTGTCTTTTTTAAAATGCCGGATTTTGTTCAAAATTTAACAACAACAAAAGCACTTTGAGCAGAAAACAATCATAGAAATATCCAGCTCAGCGGGCATTTTTCAGTAAATAATGAGCATGTGAAAACAGGGGATTACATTGTTAAACAACTTTCACTCTAGCATGTGTGACTGAGCGCCCACTAGTTGAATTGTGTTTGAGTGGAATCTTTCTCTGATAGACCCAGCCTCCTCCTCCGTCTTGATGAATTCAGAGATGGCACAGCTCAGTTTTTGTGAAATGAGAATGGAAGCAATTCTGATGTCACAGGTATTCAGAGTTCATGATTTGTATGCGATATTTAGCTAAGTTTGAGTTATTCACCTACAATCCACAAACACTTGTATTTGTCAGTTGCACAACCTCTGTCTTCTTTACAACTTCTAGCTGAAGAACTTGGACCTGTCAGCAAGAGGGAGTGTGAACAGATAAATTGTGAATAAAAGGTATTTGGAATATGATTCACTTGGAATAGTTTGTTCTGTGTCTTGGGGTTTGTTGACTTCTGTTTGCAAGTCTATGGTCCTTTCTTGAGTATGAGCTCTCTGTCCTCTCTGAGAATTTATATCAGCCAGGTCAAAAGTTCCTGTAGTTCAGTTTTGCCATACTCAAATCATTAGGGTGCCCTTCTTGCTGATTATTGCTATATCTGAGTGGTATTTTATAGCTAGAACCTGCTGCAGGATTATTTAAGAAAGATTTGTAGTAATAATATAAATTAAAAGCACCTAATTTAGGGGAGTTTTGTAGTTTACTGTCCAGGTCTGTAAGCAAATGAATGAGTCTAAATTATTAATATTACTTGAGAGACTTACATTTCTGGTGTCCTACAACCAGAGATGAGAACACCAACTTTTAAAAATGCATCCAGTTTGCAACCTTATCTCCATTAGGTTTATAACCTTGCTTGGCAATGTCAGGAAAACCTGCCACCCGTTGGAAAATGTGACCAGAACAGTCTCTCCAGCCTTTGTAGAGATGCAGAAGCTTAGAAACTTGCAACCACATCCTGCTGTCTAAAGATAGGGCAGTGCATCTAATTTGCCCCCCTCCATAACAGTGATACTCTTACCCTGAGCTCTAATTAAGTGACTAATAATGATGATCAGCTTATGTATGTTCTTGCACCAAATGCAGAATTCAACAAAACATAGGATTATTAGAGTGAGTATCAAGAGATTGTTGATTTGAATCAGTGGAATTTCGTCAGGTTCATACAGACACCAGATGATTTGGGACTAGCTTGTTGAGAACACCAGGTTGCGCTCCCTTTCATCTTTATGAGTTCATCCCCACTACAACACTGCCTGCACCTGTAGCAAGTGCTGTTGTCAACACCTTGTTCCTCATTCACTGTAACTCTTAAACCAGGTCTGAAAGAAATTAAATTCCTAACCCTCCAGTGCAAGTAACATTTCAACTTACTCAGTGATAACTGCTGACAATAACAGAGCATTTTCAAAACCCAGCACCAGCTCAAAGCTCAGAGCAAAACCCCATTCAGTTAGATTCATCCCAGTGGTACTGCCAGACTTATCAGAGGTATCTCCTTGACTGCCTGTCAGATCTCTGTTCTTAATGGTCAGCGTGTGGATGTTTTGTAATGCTTTGCTCATCATACAGCCTGCTTTCCAAAGGTTAACATGCAGACAGCTACATTTCTTTTGAATACTGGCTCATCTCTGAAACCCATCTATTCTGCACACAGGACATTGAAGGCAATTCAGCCATTTCAATATTCCCTGCTAAAGAAATCGTTTCAGTAAGGTCAGACTCAAGAGAGCATGATTTACTAACGGTCACATTGAGTGCGTGCAAGGCTGTAATGTAGGTGCCTAAAATGTTCACATGTATTTTTTTATCTTAGAAGGAGACATCTCAAGTCAATTCAGGGCCAAAAAACTAGGTATTTATAAAAACAAGGCTTTATAATGCCTAATATCAATGGTTTGTTTTAAAAAAAATTCAGTTGAAATGGTGTTCTGTTTGGCACTAAACCTTCCCCTGCAGCGTTTGCAACCTCAATGATTTCACCTGAGGCTACTTCATGACAATCAGAGAACGTAGTATTTACTAATCATAGAATCATAGAATCTCAGGGTTGGAAGGGACCTCAGGAGGTCATCTAGTCCAACCCCCTGCTCAAAGCAGGACCAAACCCAACTAAATCAGCCCAGCCAGGGCTTTGTCAAGCCTGACCTTAAAAACCTCTAAGGAAGGAGATTCCACTACCTCCCTAGGTAACCCATTCCAGTTCTTCACCACCCTACTAGTGAAAAAGTTTTTCCTAATGTCCAACCTAAACCTCCCCCTCTGCAACTTGAGACCATTACTCCTTGTTCTGTCATCTTCTATCACTGAGAACAGTCTAGATCCATCCTCTTTGGAACCCCCTTTCAGGTAGTTGAAAGCAGCTATCAAATCGCCCCTCATTCTTCTCTTCTGCAGACTAAACAATCCCAGTTCCCTCAGCCTCTCCTCGTAAGTCATGTGCTCCAGCCCCCTAATCATTTTTGTTGCCCTCCGCTGGACTCTCTCCAATTTATCCACATCCTTCTTGTAGTGTGGGGCCCAAAACTGGACACAGTACTCCAAATGAGGCCTCACCAGTGCTGAGTAGAGGGGAATGATCACATCCCTCGATCTGCTGGAAATGCCCCTACTTATACAACCCAAAATGCCATTAGCCTTCTTGGCAACAAGGGCACACTGTTGACTCATATTCAGCTTTTCGTCCACCGTAACCCCTAGGTCCTTTTCTGCAGAACTGCTGCCCAGCCATTCGGTCCCTAGTCTATAGCAGTGCATGGGATTCTTTCGTCCTAAATGCAGGACTCTGCACTTGTCCTTGTTGAACCTCATCATATTTCTTTTGGCCCAATCCTCTAATTTGTCTAGGTCCCTCTGTATCCTATCCCTACCCTCCAGCGTATCAACCACTCCTCCCAGTTTAGTGTCATCTGCAAACTTGCTAAGGGTGCAGTCCACACCATCTTCCAGATCGTTAATGAAGATATTGAATAAAACCGGCCCCAGCACCGACCCTTGGGGCACTCCACTTGATACCGGCTGCCAACTAGACAAGGAACCATTGATCACTACCCGTTGAGCCCGACCATCTAGCCAGTTTTCTATCCACCTTACCGTCCATTCATCCAGCCCATACTTCTTTAACTTGCTGGCAAGAATACTGTGGGAGACTGTATCAAAAGCTTTGCTAAAGTCCAGAAATAGCACATCCACTGCTTTCCCCTCATCCACAGAGCCGGTTATCTTATCATAGAAGGCAATTAGGTTAGTCAGGCATGACTTGCCCTTGGTGAATCCATGCTGACTGTTCCTGATCACTTTCCCCTCCTTTAAGTGGTTCAGGATTGATTCCTTGAGGACCTGTTCCATGATTTTTCCAGGGACTGAGGTGAGACTAACTGGCCTGTAGTTCCCTGGATCTTCCTTCTTCCCTTTCTTAAAGATGGGCACTACATTAGCTTTTTTCCAGTCGTCCGGGACCTCCCCCGATCGCCATGATTTTTCAAAGATAATGGCCAATGGCTCCGCAATCTCATCGGCCAACTCCTTTAGCACCCTCGGATGCAGCGCATCCGGCCCCATGGACTTGTGCTCGTCCAGCTTTCCTAAATAGTCCCGAACTACTACTTTCTCCACAGAGAGCTGGTCACCTCCTCCCCATACCGTGCTGCAGAGTGCAGCTGTCTGGGAGCTGACCTTGTCTGTGAAGACAGAGGCAAAAAAAGCATTTAGTACACTAGCTTTCTCCACATCCTCTGTCACTAGGTTCCCTCCCTCATTCAGCAAGGGGCCCACACTTTCCTTGACTTTCTTCTTGTTGCTAACATACCTAAAGAAACCCTTCTTGTTACTCCTAACATCTCCGGCTAGCTGCAACTCCAAGTGTGATTTGGCCTTCCTAATTTCACACCTGCATGCCTGAGCAATACTTTTATACTCCTCCCTGGTTATTTGTTCAATCTTCCACTTCTTGTAAGCTGTTTTTTTGTGTTTAAGACGAGCAAGGATTTCACTGTTAAGCCAAGCTGGTCGCCTGCCATATTTACTTTTCTTCCTACACATGGGGATGGTTTGTTCCTGCAACCTCAATAAGGTTTCTTTAAAATACAGCCAGCTTTCCTCTACTCCTTTCCCCCTCATGTTATTCTCCCAGGGGACCTTGCCCATCAGTTCCCTGAGGGAGTCAAAGTCTGCTTTTCTAAAGTCCAGGGTCTCTGTTCTACTGCTCTCCTTTCTTCCTTGTATCAGGATCCTGAACTCGACCATCTCATGGTCACTGCCTCCCAGGTTCCCATCCACTATTGCTTCCTCTACTATTTCTTCCCTGTTTGTGAGCAGCAGGTCAAGAAAAGCTTTTCCCCTAGTTGGTTCCTCCAGCACTTGCACCAGGAAGTTGTCCCCTACACTTTCCAGAAACTTCCTGGATTGTCTGTGAGCTGCTGTATTGCTCTCCCAGCAGATATCAGGGTGATTAAAGTCACCCATGAGAACCAGGGCCTGTGATCTAGCAATTTCTGTTAGTGGTTGGACACTCACGAGGCAGGAGAGAAGGCCCACCACAATGTATTAAATTACTGCAACCCTCAGGTTAGTTTGTGTCTGCTGCTCAGGCTACTGGAAACTTCTCGTTTGTCCTGGGTCTGCTCAGAGGTATAACCCTAGTCTTTGCAGAGTCATCCCTCCCAGTACTACTATCACATAATTTCATTAACATTGCAACTCCCATCCCATCCTCATCACAAGTAAAACTGATTGGAAGGAAAAGCAAAACTAACAAGTCCATCTTCTGGGTCATCCTGCCTGGAATGATAAAAGCAAACAAATGTCATAAATGGTGAAATATACATTAGCTCATTAACATTCTTCCTGTGTGAACAATACTGGTGTTATTAGCAGCACAAAGAACAGTATTTTAAATACATAATTTTAATTTCAAGATTGACCCTTTAAAATGCAGGTGTCTGCCCATGGAATTAATTCTGTCTCACCTCTCCTTTTATCTCTTCATCCTTGCATTCTCCTACTACTCAGATACCTCTGGAGCCCTCTCCCTATCCCAGTGAGACCACACTCTCTTCCTTCTAATCCCCCTTGAAAGTAAACCACTCCTTCTGCAATGCCCATATAAATGCTCATCCCACACTGGACAAAATGCTGCCAGCCAATCCAATATAGGAAAATAGATGTAAAAAGCCAGCAGCGCTAGTAAACTGCATTGTCTGTGGCTCATGGTGGGGTTTACTGTGTCTGATCACCATCCATCCACTTAGTGTAAGCTCCTGGGAGGGATGATGTCTTCTTCTGTGTCTTGTACAGAGTCCAGCACAAAGCAGGGACTTTACAAATAGAAGTTAACAGTGACAGGTTAGTGAGTCCTTCATGTTCCTGAATATCTGGCCGGGCTTGTTAAACAATAAAGGGCCAGATTTTCAAATGTGTTTGTTGTTCAAAATGAAAATACATGCACAGCGAACGTGACTGTACGTGCAAACAGTCCGCATGCATGTGCAAATAGCGCACGTGTGTGCATGTAATTGTGAGCGTCAAAAGCGTTTGAGTGGGAATGTGTGCGTGCAAACGCGTGAGCACAAAGGGTCCGAGTGGGAATGTGTGCGTGCAAACGTGTGTGAGCAGCACAGAGGGTCTGAGTGGGAATGGGTGTGAGCAGCACAGAGGGTCTGAGTGGGAATGTGTGCGTGCAAACGGGTGTGAGCAGCACACAGGGTCTGAGTGGGAACGTGTGTGAGCAAACACTGGTGGAGGAGCTTTGCACGGCTCGGCTGGGGAAACTGCCCGCGCGCACAGGAGGGACCGGGGAGGAGAGGGCGGGGCGAGGCCATGCTCGGGGGGGAAGGGTCGGTCTCGCCTCATTGCGCGCTCAGGGACTGCGTGTCCCTCGAAGGCGCCCGTAGCCCCGCCCGGAAGCGTTGCCATGGTGCTGCGCGGCGGAGGCCGGAAGTGCTGAAGCCGTTACCGTTTGCCCGGCGGGCACCGCTCGGAGTGAGTCCCCCCTTCACCCGGTGCCGCCCCGCGGGCTCTGTCGGTAAAGGCCCCTTGGGGCAGCCCAGCAGCGCCTCGGGCCCCGCTGCCGGTGGCTGCATCTCGCCCGGGGGCACGAGCGGGGAGCGGGGGGCGGGGGCCGGACTCCCCTCGCCCACCCCGGGGATTGCGGGGCCTGTCCGGGCCGACCCCCCCCGCGCTCGTGCCGTGCAGATGGCGCTGCCTACGCTGCCCGCCCGCTGGCCCAGCCGGAGCAGAGCCCTGGAGAAGCAGATCGTGCGGCAGCGGGACCAGGAGGCCCGTTGGCGGCAGCAGTGGGAGCGGAACAGCCGCTATTTCAAACAGTCCGGAGTCTGCAGCTCCAAACAGAGCCAGTGGAGCTCGCGCCGCTCCTACCAGCAGAGGTGAGACGCGGGGGGGGGCTCACCGTTACCCGGGCTTCGTGTTCTAGGGCGGGGGGGTCGGGACCCCTCAGCCTCCCCCCCAAACCCCGCTTTGCCTCCAGCATTTATAATGGTGTTAACTATATAGGAAGTGTTTTAATGTATGGGGGGGGGGGCGCACTCAGAGGCTCGCTGTGTGGAAGGGGTCACCAGTAAAAAAAGTTTGAGCCGCTGTGCTAGGGCCTCTGGTATTAGGCCTGGGGGCATCGCCATCAGGAGGGCAGAAGGACCTGTGCATGCCCTGGTATGGGAGGCAGCGGACACTGGCAGGTCCCGTTTTGATCTTAGTCTGGTAAACTGGGAAGGTTTTTGGAACAGCAAGTGGTCTGTGTCATTAGACTGCCATGTGTCCTGTGTTTTGCAGACTCTCTTACTCTGGGCTGGCAGGATGCTTAATCCTCTCTTCCGTTGTGTGTCTTTGGTAGCATGAACGCATATCACTGTGAGAAAATGAAAGAGGAAAAAAAAATCAGCTTGGAGCAGAGACGAGAACAACTTAGGAAACTTTTGTATGAGGAGCGAGAATTGCTAACAGCAGAACTCAAGGAGCTGAGACTGAACCAGGAGTCAGATCTGAACAAGATCAGAGAGAAAAGTGAAGATTTGAAATCTGCTAGAGAAGAGCGTCGGAAAAAGGTAACTTGTGAGAAGTGGTCTGAGGTGTGTGTGTAGGCTGAGCTGGGGTTCCCTTCTGTCCCTCACACCTGGGGCTGAGGGTAAGTCTCTCTTTGATTTAAAACTTGATTAGAGAAATAAGTGTCCCCTGTGTCTGCCTGATTCTGTGTCCTGCAAGAAAGAGAACTCGTGATTTCTAAATACCTGTTTTGGGCCTGGTTAACTGAGTGTCAAACAACATGAGGGGAAGAACTAGTCTTGACATCTTGCTATTGAAGATCCCTCAGCACTTTCTGTAAGAGCTGGGGCGCTATCCTTGAGATCCTGACTAATTATACGCAGCCTAGTTTATATTGCTGCAGCAGTTTTAACTGGGGACGTCATTCTTCACTTTCCCTCCTGTTGCTACTTCCATGGGTGGCTGCCAAAGTGAACCATGAATTGGCTGCATGTCACTGGTGGGTGAGTCAATCCTTAACTAGACAAAGGCAAAGCATTTGGAGAGCCCCCTGGAGGAGAGAGGCCATACAATTCTATCCAGTAATATGTCTAAACATTCTGGGGTGAAGTCTCTTATTGGAGGATTAAGCCTTAATAAGAATAATTCCTCTCCCCCCATATAGTTACAATAGTATATGTTCCTGACATGCTGATGGGATGGTCAATCCCTTTGATTTAAACTGAGTGTGTTTTAACATTCCAAAGATGTATTCACTAGCTGTCTGGGGGGATTGTCTAGTGCTGTATTTCCCAACCCTGATCATACTTAACAGATGTTTTGGGAGATTGTAATATTTGTTAAAATTTGATCTACTCTGGTGTGGTCTGACTCTCATGTTTTGTTGATAGGTTGCTGAAGAGCTGCTGTATGAACACTGGAAGAAGAACAATACCAAACTCCGAGAGGTGATAATTACTGGGATCACTTCACTAATGTTCTGAGTGTACTAAATCAGGTTTTAGATTTTTAAAAATGAAGTAACAGATGTCAAGCCAAGAAAAATGGTTCAACTACTTAAGAGTTCTGTATTATTACTCCAGAGGCATGTGCTCTTCCAAATAATCAGAAACCTCTTTATTCCACTGACTCTGCAAACCCTCAAATGCAGTCACTAAAGTAGAAGCACCTCCTTGTGAGGTGAGGTTGGTGCCAGTGCAAGAAAGTAGACAGACAGCAAGATTCTCAGATGCTTTTGAAAATTGTATCCACTAAGCGTATAGTACAAGGCAAGAGCCAAGTATCTAAGTCCCTTTGGAAGTCAATGGGACTGAACTTCCTAAGGGACTTTGATTCTTTTGAAAATTGTATCCTGTACCACTAAAGTGCTTTCTTAGCCTTTGTTCTGCTGACCCTCTGCTCTGCCTGCTTATTGCTATATTCTTTAACATTTGTGATTATTCCCAGCTAGTCCTGTGATTGGAATTGCTACATGAGTCCTAGGGCTAGCAGGGGCTGAGGAAGGCTGTACCAATGGCATGTTCAGACCTTGGCAGAAAGAGCATCCCACTGCTGGCTGGAAAACATGCCACAACCACTGGTATAAAGGCTCACTTCTGGGGTGGTGGGCAAATCTGCTGGAAGGAATTCTGCTGCTCAGTGTTCCATGCTGCAGTCTGATCCTTAGCAGTGACCTCTATGGCTTAGGTAGGGGTGTATCAGTAGGCTCCACAGAGCCCTATCTAACCTTCCTTGGCCAAAGAGGTTCACCAGCATCTCAACTGAGACAGGTGGTCATTTAGTCTCCTCTTCTGAAGGCTGAGAATCTCTCTGATACAGCCAAGCTCAGGGGATTCTGCTGCTGCACTGTGGGCTACCCCAGAACAGACAGTTGTCTGGGAATGCAATGCTTACTAGTTAGTTATTTCTCCCTGTCTGCAGACCTCTGGCAATCCACATCATAGTTTCTTAGAGCCTGTTTCATATGACATAGTACAGAATGGGAGACCAGACTGCACCACTTGATTTTGTGATGATCTCTATGTTCCCTTCTTCAGATTGAGTCAGAGCTCCACAAGAAGCATGTGATAGACGTTTGGGGCGATCAGCTAACAGAGAAGAAGCAGGTACGCTAGGATTGCTCTAAGTCGGGGTTTCTCAAACTTCATTGCACTGTGACCCCCTTTTGACAACAAAAATTACTATGTGACCCCCAGGAGAGGGGCCTGTAGCCTGAGCCCTGCCACCCAGGGCTTGGGCTTTGGCCCCAGGCAGTGGGACTCAGGCTCTGGGCCCCAGCAAGTCTAATGCTAGCCCTGATGATCCCATTAGAACGGATTTGCAACCCACTGTGGGGTCCCAATCCACAGTTTGAGAATCGCCGCTCTAAGTCATACTGGTACCTCCTAGCTGTGGGAAGAGTGCTGAACTCTAAGAGCAGATACTATTTGGGTTTTTTTGGGGTGGGGGAGAGGAATGCTCATTTTATCTGACCTCCCGCTGGGAAAACTTGCTTTCTGTAGAGACTTACAAGCCTTCCACCTCCTGTGCATAGATATTAGTGTTGTCAGAGGTGGAAGGGACTGCCAAATACTCTCTTCTACTCAGTTGTGAGTGAATGTATAGTGGTGCCTCACTGTTGTACATGAAGATGAGATCTTGCAATTTAATTCTGCCTCATCGTCTCTGTCAGGCAAGTATATAAATCTCCTTTCTGGCTTTATTTCTGGTTTGTTTTCCTGATAATATAAAATTGCTTAGTAGACTAAATAAATTGCATGATTTGTTGTGGCACCAAGGGTACTGTTCCAACCTAAGAGACCTAAATGCAGTACCCATGTGAGCACATCTTCAAGAACTTGTTCCTACACCTCAAACTTAACAGTTTCAGATATCGAAATAAGCAAGGTCTTATTTAACTCTTCCGTTAGTCTGAAGGCAGCCCACAGCAGATGGCTATGTTGGCAGTGATAGTACAGATTGTCAAGCTTCCTGCAGTGGCTCCCGGACATGGGTGCCAACTACAGGGCAGACTGTTACAGCCAATTTGGAATTTGTGCCTTTGTTTGTATGTTCTATAATTAGATTTCACCAACCAAGTATCAAGTGTGAACTCCTCAGGCACTATAGCAGCCTTAACATGGAGTCACAGACAGTCCCTTGGGGCATTCTGGTTTATCTTGCCCCTATGATAGATGGACCTTTACACCAAAAAAATCACAATAATATTCAGGTTACTCCCAGTCACCCCAGGTTATTTGTACCTTAGGTTTCTCACCAAAGACAATGCTTGTAGCCAATCCTATAGTAAACTAAAGGTTTACTAACTAAGAAAAGGAAATAAGAGTTATGAGGTTAAAGTAGGTAAACACACACACAAATAAGTTATAATCTTAGGTTCTAAAAAGTAATAGATGCTGCCGTAATGTGCAGGTTCTCTATGTCCTTTAGGGCTTACCCAGATAAACAGCTGGGGATCTCGTGCTTATACTGTGAAGTGTTGCCTTCTCCCTGAAGTCCAACCAGCATAGGGATAACAATTTCTTCTTGACGTGGATTTTTATTCAAACTATTGCATGTCGTCTCTTCATGGGGAGCAATCAACAAAGTCTTTTGTCCACTGATGTCCAGCGGATTGTCTGGCATCTACAGGTCTTTTGTTGGGCAGGAGATGACACCTCTTGCGGTATATTAGTATTTCACACTTGTTAATGCTTCTTTTCAGACTGGGGGGGTTTACAGTTGTAGAGCAAACTTTTATAGTTACAGAGCACACACTTAAATATTACCTTCCAACATGGGGTACCGACATAAGCTGAATACATGCAGCATCCTACAAGCATTTCATAGAGTCTAAACACATTCTTATAACTCTGATGTCTATATTAACAATAGTAACACGCAGGTGAGCCAGACTGGTTTCCATCTATGTATTTGTCAGTATTCAGTGAAGCCTAGGGGCCTTAGCATGAGTTGGCACCTGGTCTGTCGGCATCACACAGATATAAACATTATTTCAAATGAAGAGGGCTCCATTTCAGCATTGTCTCTTGGATCCCTTTAGAGGTGCGTAAGGCTTTGAACTAATTTAAAAAAATGTTGAGTACCTTCATTTCCAGTTGGAATCCAGGGGCTCATTGGGTGCTCTGCATGTTTGAAAATCAGGCTTTTTACTGAAGTGACTGATAACCCAGGCTTTTAAAATGTTAGAATATTTGTATATATAAAACACCCTATTAGTTGAAATACATGTGATTTGGTATCGAATTACAGTTATTACGTTAAACGTTTTGTTTGGGCTCAATCAGCAAGAAGCAACTGAAAGAGAAGAAAAAAGATGGTATGAAAATGAATATGAACTTGCCCGAAGGGAAGCACTGGAAAGAATGAAACAAGAGGAAGAAAAGAGGCGGCTGGAAGAGAAGAAACGAGCTGAGGTGTTACTGCAACAAATGGAAGAACTGAAGTTCCGGGAGATGGAGGTAACCATTTAGTTTCCCCTCATCTGAAGCAGAGTGCACTTGATAGCCTCCAGTCCAGGTGGGAGATACCAGAGCAGTGAGTTTGTTCTGAACCCACTGTAATGGAATCCTAGAAGGGAGAGGTCAGGCCAATGTTATGATTCTGGCTGAATTTGTTTCTCAACACTGAGGTGAAGCAGCAGGGCCAGTCGTTCTAAGTGGATGTATCGCAGGTTCTGCTAGCAATGGCTTCTTATTTTCTACCTGCATGTTGGTACTTTTCAGTGAGATTTAGCCCTGGGCCTTCATGTGTTCCTCCTTAAGTATTTGAGCACCCCAATTTCATCTGTTGCCTCAGAGAAAGGAGGGTTGTTTTAGGAACCTCACCAAGCATGGTAGCTTGCAGCCTGAAGGCTTTTTTCCAACAGGAGTTCCTAATTATGTCTCCAATATTCTAACACATTAAGGCAAGAGTGAGGTTAGAGTGGGATATTTACCATACCCAAAAAGAAACCGCTTGAAAAGCAGTCTAGTTCTTCTTAGAAGTTCATCCCACTGCTGGCAGTAAAACATGCCACAACCACAGGTACAGAGGTTCACTTCTGGGGTGGGGGGCCAGCCTCCTGCCGGAAGGAATTTGTCTGTGTTTCATGCTGCGAGCTGCCAATACCTGAGAACACTGCCAGGTCAGAGAGGATTTTATCTTCTTCCCTTCTCCTTATTTCCCACTGGAACTCTCAGGATCAGGCTTTAGGGCTACTGCTCTGTCAACGAGGACCACCCAGTCATTGAGTCAGAAGCTGCTTCAATGGGCCTGGTTGTTATAGTGGAAAGTACACCCTGAAGAACTTACCCTGTTCTAATGGTAGGGCTGGATAAAGAGAATTGCAGATGCTACTCCAGTGTCGATGGGAAAATAAAAGATTGTGCTGTGGAACTGGTTCTCTGTGCTGCTTTTGCCCTGCAACAACTATAAAGAACCTGAGAATGGATGGCGAAGTTGGAGGCCATAGCTCTCTGAAATGCTATTCCTTTTATAACAGGCAACAAAACTGAAGAAAGAGCAAGAGAATTTACTAAAACAGCAATGGGAGCTGGAGGAGCTGGAAGAAGAGAGGAAGCAAATGGAAGCATGCAGGAAAAAGTTGGAGCTTGGGTATGATATGGTATAGTTCAGTGCTGTGGGTGTTGGGAGAAAGCCATTCCTGTGTCCATGGTAGCACTTACCGTATATGGGGATATTGTCAGTGTCACTGTGGGCTGTATATGTTAATTTACTTAATATTGTATGTCTGGGAAATCCAGAGCAGTGGATGGGCTAGCACTTTAAATAGACATAGAAAAAAAATTGCACTAACGCAGTAAGAACTGTTCCCCCCACCAATGCTTATTCTAGTAGAGATAAGGAGGTGCTAGTCCCGTTATACCAGGCATTGGTGAGACCTCATTTGGAGTACTGTGTGCAGTTCTGGTCTCCCATGTTTAAGAAGGATGAATTCAAACTGGAACGGGTACAAAGAAGGGCCACTAGGATGATCCGAGGAATGGAAAGCCTGTCGTATGAAAGGAGACTTGAGGAGCTCGGTTTGTTTACCTTAACCAAAAGAAGGCTGAGGGGAGATATGATTGCTCTCTTTAAATATATCAGAGGGATAAATACCAGGGAGGGAGAGGAATTATTTCAGCTCAGTACTAATGTGGACACGAGAACAAATGGATATAAATTGGCCGTCGGGAAGTTTAGGCTTGAAATTAGACGAAGGTTTCTAACCATCAGAGGAGTGAAGTTCTGGAACAGCCTTCCGAGGGAAACAGTGGGGGCGAAAGACCTCTCTGGCTTTAAGATTAAGCTTGATAAGTTTATGGAGGGGATGGTTTGATGGGATAACGTGATCTTAGTCAATAGGTCAATAACGTGCCATCACTGGTAATTAGTACCAATGGTCAATGATGGGATATTAAAAGTTACTACAGAGAACTTTTTCCTGAGTGTCTGGCTGGAGAGTCTTGCCCGCATGCTCGGGGTTCAGCTGATCGCCATATTTGGGGTCGGGAAGGAATTTTCCTCCAGGGTAGATTGGCAGAGGCCCTGGAGGTTTTTCGCCTTCCTCCGCAGCATGGGGCAGGGGTCGCTTGCTGGAGGATTCTCTGCAACTTGAAGTCTTTAAATCATGATTTGGGGACTTCAACAGCTGAGTCAAGGGAGAGAATTATTCCAGGAGTGGGTGGGTCAGCTTTTGTGGCCTGCATCATGCAGGAGGTCAGATTAGATCATAATGGTCCCTTCTGACCTTAAAGTCTGAGATTGTACTAGTCATGGTTCGCTTTTCTGAATGTTGCTAAAAAAGAACATGGGACTTTGGAGCTAGTCTGGTTTTGTATCCTCTTTTTTTCCTAGTCGCTTTTTGAGACATCAGTATAATGCCCAACTAAAGAGACGTGCCCAGCAGATACAACAGGAGCTGGTAAGACAAGACCAGAGGTCACCTAACTGTTCTATGTAGTACACTCTTCTTGCACTAAAAACTGCTGCTTTTATATGTTGATTACTTTGTTTGCGTATCTCTTGTCTGTCCAGAGCCTTACCAAGCTCCTTCCATCTCCCCCTGGTGGCATTAGGGCAAGAGGAAATTAGGAGTGGTGCTGAGGATCTGTTATGAGCTTCCAGTCTGTGATCAGTCTTGACATTAGCATGTTTGTGCATGTTGAGAATTTACTTGCGGCCTGGTTTGAAAACCTGCTGGCTGTGTGTGACTTTTCTGGCTTTTCTCTAGGAGATGGACAGGCAAATACTATTAGCCCTTCTAGAGAAGGAAGATGAGGACCAACGCCTCCATTCTGCTAGACGGGAGCGGGCTGCTGCAGACGCTGCCTGGATGAAACATGTAATTGAGGAGCAGCTCCAGTTAGAAAAGGCACGAGAGGCAGAACTGGAGACCATTTTTAGGTGAGTCTGACACGCCTCCTGGAGGTTGCTGGAGAGAATTTAAATGTGATGAATGATTCCCTTTAAAAACATCCTCTCTTCTAGGTTGGTAGAACTCTGTAAATGTTACTTTGTTGATACACACAGGTGAGGAATGGACAACTAGAAGTCATCTTCTTCCTGGCTTCCTAGTTAGTCTTGCAGTTTTAGAAGGAAAGGCTGATTACAGAGTCCTGTGTAACAGAAGTAGTGGTGGGTTTTAGGTCCTTTTCTACTTTCCATCTTTTATGTTGAATGGTTTAGCCATCCAGTCAAAATGGGGAGGTAACACAAGGATATTAAGGTGAAAGGACACAGTTCTTTTGGCTGAAAAGCATCAAGACCTTCTGGTTCCTTCTCCTTGATGGGAGTGATTCCATAATCCGTCTCTCTTGCTGCAACTAGTACTAGAGTTAAAAAACAGGGAGCAACTATTTTAGAAGTAATGGATTGGCAACAGTGAACAAGTCTGATCCTTGCCCATCCACATCATGACTCTAGTCAGACTTTTCTGACAAGAACTTAAAACCAGCATTGATCATCCAGCCAATGGGCTTCGGGGCCTATGTATGACTTCTAAAGTTGTGTGTTTCCTTTGTTTCTCAAGAGAGATGGAAGTTGAAAGAGAATCCACTGTAACCCCACTGACTTCAAAAAGTTTCCATGGGGTGTGAGTGGGAGCAGAATTTGGCTCAGTGAAAGCTAGAGGAGTCGGTATGATACTTCATGCCCAGACAAGTCAGGCTGCACAGGAACTTTCCTTGCAAGACATGCTGTTGTGGAAGAGAAGCTTTGCAAACTAAATTTTCTGGCAGGGCCCTGGTTTCCCATCCCTATTGGAGGCAGGAGCACTCCTGAGCATAAGGTTTATAACAGACAAATTGCTTTCCTGCAGTTCTCTGCATACACATGTAAACTAGAGAGGATGCAGGAAATAAGGTATTGAAGGCTTCTCTGTTCCTGTCTCTCGTTATTGCAAGCAGTAATTTTGGAGATCATCTCTCTCTCTCCTTTTCAGGGAAGAAGCTAAACAAGTGTGGGAAAAAAGAGAAGAAGAATGGGAGAGAGAGAGGAAGGCCAGAGACAGACTGATGAATGAGGTGGTGCCTTCTCTACAGTGATTACTCTGCTGGCTGAAAGAGGGACTTTCACACTGGTGTATTATTTATATAGAATACATAGTAGAGGTTCAGTAAGGCATGCTGGTTACCTCTGTGCTGGGGGATGGGCTTTTCTGCTGGCCTAATGTATTTTCTGAGACCTGGGTTAACTGTCTAGATAAAGATCTGCTTAGTTTGGTTTCTGAGTCTGGCCCCTTTCTTTCTATTTACCCTATTTCTTCCCTTCATCCCCCGTCTTACTCCAAACAGGTCCTTGCAGGCAGACTGTGTCAGATCCAAGAGAAGATGGAGCTAAATCGACATGCCCAGGAGGAATGTGTAAAATACCGGGAACAACTGATTAGAGAGCTTGAGGAGGCAAAAGAGCTAACTCGGAGAGAGAGAGAGGAAGAGGAGGAACTAAAAACCGCTCGCAAACAAGAGCTGGAGTCCCAGGTAGGGCCCAGGTCTTCATCAAACCTGCACCCCAGGTCAGTAGGACGCTGTTAGCAAATCTACTTTGCTTACCCAGTTTTGCTAGATTTTAGCGCATGGAAAAATGCTCTTAGATTCCTTAGTGTCAGAACAAGATTCTCAGTAACTTTCTACTGAAACTTTCCCAATTTTGCTAGCAAAGGTAGAGTACGTGTGCAAGCAGCTGTAACTGGTGCTTAGTCAGGTAACCTCCCACCCCCATATTAAAGTATCCAATGAACTAAGATGGATGTGACACTGATTCAAGCCTCTTGAGTCCTGACCTTTCCCCCCCCCTTTGTTTAGTTTGGGTCTCTACCTGTGATCTCACTTTAATAGGTTATCTTTAAAAATACTCAGCTTACAGAGCGTCACCTCCAAGAGCAGGAAGAGTTACAGCGCCAGAAAGAGGAGGAGGAGGAAGCAAGGCTGGCAGAGCAGCACTGTGAGGAGTTAGTGCGGCAAGAGGCCAAGCGCATGACTGAGCGGGGCTATCCCAGTAAGGTAAGGAGCAGGATCCTTGGCAGGACCAGATGAAATCATGCATGTTGCCCACGCTAACTTTCCATCCCCAGCTAGTTCATGGTGTTTGACAATGGAGGTCAGCATGTGGCAGAGAGTAACCAGCAATTGCCTCTGAGCACAGTTCCTCTTCATCAGGAAAGGTCAGAGCTGCTCCTGAGCTGGGCAAAGGTTTCACACCTAAAAATGCTCTGTTCTGTCATTGCTCAGGGGCAGTGACTGCTGGCAGACTAAGTTCACTGCCTCTCCCACACTGCCATTTCTAATGGATCTCCCAAATGAAAAGGGGCCACTGTCTCTGGAAGGTTCAGATTGCTATGGTGTTATGTCTCAGGCATTGCCCGTTTCCTGTCTTTTGCAGCTAGTCATTTTATAAGTCTTTAAAGCAAGATCTTTCACAACTGCCTCAAAGTATATCCCTAGTTCTCAGTCCATGCACTAGGGTGTGGCTCTCACCAGGTGATTCAATGCTTCAGAGTGCTGCTCCCAACATCCCCTTCTCTGCCCAAGAATCCCCAAAAGCTGCAAAAGAAGCAGGATCCCGTTAGTATTCTGGCAGCAGGAATGCTGCATTTGACAAACTGGTTTTGGAAAGTTTCTTACATGCCCAGAAAAAAACCTGTCCTATGCCAGCTGGCTTCTAATTCTAGCAGAGTGGCTTCATTCTTATCCTTTTACCATAGCAGCGATGGTAACCTTTGACACCTTCTCATTGCTTGGCACTCCGATTCTCTTTGGAGAAGTGACTATCCAAGTCACTGATGGCTTTTCATGAAGGGTGTTGTCTTGTCCATTAATAGAACATGGTACTTTCTGTACAAACCAGAACTACCAGCTACAGCTTGTCCACTAAGGGGCTAGCACCTTGAGTATTACGTGCCTGGGAGTTTAATTCTGAATGTAAAATTCTTATAGTACTTCTTGCTATTGACTTTCTTCCAGCCCCGTGGTCGTCCAAAAACAGCTTGGACCTGAAGGGTTGCCCTTAAGTTCTGAGGTGTGAGCATCATAGCATCAGTATGAAGGACTCAATGTTGCAGGCTATGTGCCTGTTAAACAAGATCAGGATGTTGTGGAATATTTCAAAACCAAGAATCAAGGTGCTGTCATCATGAAATTGTCAGGAATAGTCCATGAAGCCGATGGAGATGTGCTCAGTGCAAATGAAGGGTGAAGTTTTCAAAAGCATTCAGCCCAATTCTCCCATTGACGTCAAGGTCAAATTTCCCTTGAATGCAGTAGCAGCAGAGGTAGGGCAATGGAGCTTTACTTGAAAATACTATTCGAAGTGTGGAGACGGCTCTGCACGGTTCCAGCGTTGAGAAGCGACACGATGTAGCATGTAAGGCAAAGTCGACTGTCCAACTACACTTCAACCAGGAAAAACAGTGATGGAAGAGTAAATATGCAGAAAGCTTTAAAATAGCTGCATGTATTCTTGACTAACGCAACCCAGTTGAATCAATGATACTAAACCACTGACTGTTGCTGTTTATAGCGGAAAGGGTTTCTTTAACATCATGCTTTTTACATTAACCCTAAGTAGTGTTTGCTCAGAAATCCCTCCTGTGCTTCCTTATCCCCATGCATTGTAAAACTGTTTGTGAGAATTGTAGTGCCACAGTGTGTGAATTCTTGACACAAGTTTCATTTAGGCTCTAGGATTTCAATAAATATTTACTTGTTTTAGATTTACTCTATTTGAAGTTTTCACACACCATCATTTTCAAAAAGAGATCACTGCATTGGATGTGCTTATGACCAGCTATCTCGTGAACAATGCAGTACTGCCCTTAACAATGGATGCCACTGGCTTGAAATTAGACACTCCTAGTTCTTTGAAAGTGGGGCTTTTCTTTAAAAAGCTAGCTCCCCCTTCTTCCCAGACTAGAAGAGCGAAGTGATTCTCCTCCCCTTCCCCCAACCTGTACCTTTGTAATGAGGGTCAAAGCTCTTCCATGAAATTACAGCTGGTCTCTGCTGTTAGAATCAGAGCTTCAGCCTGTACAGGAGTGGGGTGGTGGCTGCTGCTTCAAACTACCTCTTCCTACTAATCCACTCAACCACGTGAGGAGGGGCCAGTTGAGTTTTCATGTGGTAACAAAAGGCAGAATAAACAGAGCTATAAACAAAATGTTACGTTCGACGTTCTTACCCCGTTACTACGTTAGGGACCAGTGTGAAATCCCTGGTTTGGGTGTTAGGTTCTCAGTCTTGGTAAGCACACAGTACATGGAGTGAGGTGGGGCAGTAGTTCCAGAAAGCCCAAGTAAAGAGGGGGTTAGTGCTAGTCTACTGAGCCTTGCTGTGCACCTGGAGGTTTGCATCCTCTAGTGTAAAAATCTAATCTTGCCATCATGTGTATTTTTAAAAGGAAAACATGAAATAGGAGCAACTGCTACCTAAAATTCATCAAGCTGATCCAGTACTTTCACCCCACAGAGTTGTGGGTTAATCTTCCCATTTATTTTTTCAAGTAGATTATTTCACTGTAATAGAAGGCAGCAATGTGACTGAGCTCAACAGTTAAAGTAACTACTGCTATGAACATTTTAAGTTGGTGCAGCTGTCTTGCTTAAAACATCTACTATCATAGACAACGATGTTTAGGCAACTCAGATTCCACACGTATTTGCTTGAGGCTAGTGGATTCAATTGTATTGGAAGATTCCCACATTGTGCTAGTGGAGACCCATTGTGTATTACAGGGAGTTAGAACCTTGTTAATTCAAACACTAGTAGCAGCAGCTCTTCTCAGCTTGCATAAGTTAATGAGTTGAATGAATTTCCATATGTAAATCATCACACAGGTGGTGAGTGCATAGTAAGTTTCAAGAGGGGAAAATGCCAAAGGCAACTTAATCTAGTGGACTAGTTCTAACTGGTATGAGATACATTCCATATTCATGATACAATTCAAGATCGGCACTATAACACAATTACATGAATGAAGTCAGACTTTATCTAAGGCCAGGTCTACATGAGAAAAGGTTTGATGGGGTATCTCCAGTGGCAAATCCTTCTAGTGGAGGTGCAGTTACCAGCAATTGTATAGCTCACACCAGTTCCCCAAATGAAATGAGCCACGCTACCAAATGTACTTTGCCAGTATAAAAATGTCACCAACAATTAACACCCCTAAGCAACATCACTGTACCAGGAAGGGTTTCTAGAGTACACCTGGCCTTATAAAATACAGAATAAAACTTAGATGTAGTTCAACTGAGCACTATTAATTTCATATTGCCCCAGCATTCATTTGCTGTAAGCCCCCTTCCAACTGTCAGTGGTGGCTTTTAGTTTTATGTTGTGCAGGATTTCCTTCATTGCCTGCCAATGCCACTCCTGAAGTGGCAAGGATGGGTTATTACAGCATGATAAAAAATGTGACCATTTGATGGACGCAGAATGAAGGAGTAAGAAGAGAAGTAGCTGAATTTATTGGCAGTTTTCAATCCTTTATAATTTTGTAATTTAACTGGCTGAACACATTTTGAGGATATTAATGCTCTACGTTAGGGAACCAGGCAGAGGTGAGTAAGTTGGTATAACTTATGGCCCTTTGCTACCACATCCCCATCTGTAACAGCAGTTGAGACAGACACACTTACTGGCATGTAGCTTCTATCTCTTCTGGATTTGGCCTACTGAGGATGTGCATATGCCAGAAGATAGCAGGAAAACTAGGACCACAAAGAACTATGGTTAATTCATCTATTTTAAATACACACTGCTTCTCAGTGCATTAGTTACACAGAGATGAACTCCCTTTGCACTGTTTATAGTACCATCTTGTATGTACTTTGTATTTGGCCCATATATCCCAAAGGCGAAGCACTTTAAAAGCCTGTTTATTGCATAAGTAGCAGGCAAATAATCCCAAACAATTTTATCACACTTAAAGGGTTGTACAGTAATTTTATGTAAGACAGTAAACATTAAAGGCTAAATCATGAGTACAATATGGACAGAAATACAAGTTCATAAAAAGGCATTTTCACTTTCCTGTGTAGCATTTTTGTAGAGAAAGGATTACATTTCTGTAAGCGCAAGAGGGAAAACATACAAGTTATTTGAAAGTGGGGTTCCAGCCACAGGAAAAAACCCACATCTTTTTGCACCTAAACTACTCCAGGTATTTTAATAGCTCCTGCCCTGCAGCCATTCAAAGCATGTCTACACTGCAAAGACAGACCAGGGTTAGTAGAACTCGAGTTAGCATACTCTGGGTTTGTTCACCTAGGGCTTGAGGATTTGTCTACACTGCAATAAAACACCCACACTGGCCCTTGTCAGCTCTGCAGGGCTACAAACATTGCAGTGTAGATAGCCGAGCTTGAGCTGAAGCCCAGTGGGACCCTGCCCTGTGAGCCTGAGTCAGCTGATACAGGCCAGACGCAGATGGTTTCATCGCAGTGTAGACGTACCCTAAGCATCTACACTTATCTATAACCACAGGTTAGGAATGGCTGAATGCTGGGTCCCAACAGGGGGCTCCAGCATCTACACTGCATTATGCAGGCCCGAGTCCTGGCACCCTCCAAAATGTGGCTACTCTAGCCCTTTGTTCATGATGCAGTGTGGGGAAATTTTACCATCCGCCAAACTTGACTGTCCAGAGGACAATGAAAGTCAGCCCATGGGATACTTTTGGCAGACTCCAGAGCACAAGTCCAGTAGGGCTGAGCCTACTGTGCAAAGCAATAGGGCTTGACTGCTGGGTCCTGGCTTGACCCTCCTCCCTCCCCGGGGTTCTGGAACCCTTGGCTAGCGCAATTTGTGTATAGACACACAGGGGGTTAGGCTTGAGTCTGAGCTCAAACCCTTGGCTTACAGTGCAGTGTAGACACATCCACACAGTCCAAAGCGTAATGCTACACAAGCTTTGGGCCCAATTGACTACTTTGGCAAACACCAACAATGGGTGGAGTAGATTAATACATTGAGCTAACCAGGGTTTGGTGGGAGTAGAGTCAGCTTTTGCTCCAAGTGCCATTTCCATAAAGTGTACCTCTGTCCTACTGGCTTCCTGAAAGGAAGTACCATAATAAGAATACTGCAGATATCACACCAGATGTATAACTGCTTAGTGCAATAACTTGCTACTATGACCAATACGTAAGTAGAACAGAACTAGTTAGAGAAGGTGCAGTTTACCAACAGGACCATAAAACTGATGTTTGACATTTAAAAAAATCTCTCGATACAGAATGTGAAGTGGGTTACACTTTAGCCACACTTGTATAGCTCATCATGCCAGAATCTCATTGAATCGGGTACTTGCAAAACCTGCTGCCAACAAAGGAAAGATGTACAGTTATTCATCTGAAGGGACTTTTCCAGTTTTGGCACCGAGCAAGCATTTTAAAAAGTTGATATCCTTAAATAAAATTTTAGGAAACATTAAACTACTCTGTTTCCCACACAGGATATGTAAAAACCATGTGTAGTGATGTCCTGATGGATACTAGCAAATAGCATGTTTTACGTTCCTACTGTGCTAGTTCAAAGAAGTTCTTAAGGGGGGTTATTCTATTTCATACAATGCATTACGAGTGGTTTAATTTTGGTAATAGGTTTTAAAAATATTTCTCTACAATTCAAATCATAGCCTGGTCTAAATGCATTTCCAGATGCTTAGAGATAGTGCTAGATACAGGAGAGGGGACAGGATACATTATTTATGAATCAGATTGCAACAGGATTATCCCCTACCTACTTTCTTTTAATCCCAAAATAGTACAATACTTTAAAAAAGGCAGTTAATTACAACATCAGCATCCAACAATATTATGGCACTTATTCAGTGTTTATATATACATACAAACACTATTTTAAAAGGAAGGAACCTCTGAAGGTTTAATTTTTGTTTAACCTAAAACACAGCAAATTTTTATCACCAAAAAAAAAACCAACCCAAAGAATTGTGATTTAGCAAACTAAATACTGCACACGCTGCTTATAAACCAGTAGACAGCCTCCTAGAATAGAGTGTTTTTGAATCAAACATTTATGTGAAAAATAAATGTAGCATTTATATATTCAGACAAAACATTATATGGTGACTCTTTACCAGTTTACCTGTAATCTCACACTTGAATGGTAACACAGTGAGTAAACTAACATGGCAAACTGCATGCGTGTGGTCCTATGGCTTTTGGGGCCTCCAGAGGAAACTACGAATTGTAGGAGTATTTTATAACAAGGGAAGGTGGTTAGCATGGTGGAAAACCCGCCTTCAGAGTTCAAACTTCCTCATGTTTTTATATGTATGTAACTATGTATAACATCCAGGGTTTATAATCCAGTCATTATCTGATGGTTTAGCATCACTGGGAAATAGCTATGTTAAGTGTTGTTATAGTTAGAAAAAATAATGAAGAACTACAACATATCGGCTCCCTCTTTGAATTCAGAGTCTTATCTTCTCACTTCAACAACAAAAATAATTCAACTACTTCTTCCTTTTAGCTCAACAGCATCTGCACAGCTACAGAGAATCACAAAACATGATAGTTAACTAAGTTCCCATTGCAAGACCAAATTCTGCCCTTAGCTGTTTAACTTACTGCAGATATTGGTACTGTACAGGTGTCATTGAGTGCCTCTGAATCTTCATTACTGATTGCATACGAATCAGAACAGCTGACATTCAGAGCTATAGGGGAGGTTGTAGGACTGATTGGTAGACAGGAAAAACATCTTTTTATATATGAACTGAACAAATTGTTTGTAGCCAGACTGGGACCTCTCAATCTCATTTTCACAGGTTCACTTGCAAGTAGAACAGTGCTTTATGTGATCATCTAAACAGGTCAGTAGGCATGAGGTAATGTTTTTCAAAGAGCTTGACTTAGGAGTTTAAGTCCACATTTTCAAAGGTGACAGGCACTTAAGAACCCAAGTCTCTCTGACTTTCAGTAAGACTCTGGCTCTTTAAGTACCTGTGTCACCTTTGAAAATGAGGATTCAGGTGGTTTTGAAAATTTTACCCATGATCTTTAAAGAAAAAAGTACTGGAACTTAGCTAGGGAATACATTAAAGTGGTTGGTTAGCACATGGTGGGTTGTGTATTGAAGGTGACCCTTAAGGTAGGTGTCAATCTGTATATAGTTTGTAGTTTTTGGAAGCTTGGCATGAGAGGTACTATATAAAAAGTGTATTTTTCACATTCCACTACAGTGAGGTATAGATACGATGTACCGTGTCAGGCATGGCTTCTTTTGAACTGGCCCTCTTATCTTCCATTTTAAAGAAATCACAGAACTCTTTAGTGAAACTGCATCTAAAAAGATATTAAACAACAATACTGCTGCAAACAAGACTGCCTTAAAGAGGACACTAAAATGGGAATAAATGCTGTGGGAAACTTCAAAATGAGTTTTTCAGAGAAAGGAAAATGATGGGTTGTAACCACGAATGCCTTTCTAAAGTAACATCAAATCTATAGACTAGTGGCATAGTGACAACTAAAAGAAACTACTTAATCTCATGCTTCCTTCCAAAATAGATAAAAGTGACAAAGACCTTGTATAGTTAACATTTAATAGGTTTGGATGCCCACAACTACTAGTTTCAGCAGACTAAGGAGTGGTTATTGCACAATAGTTGATATGGAACAGAGAATATAACTTTGTATTCAATTCTCAGGAAGACTATATAAAACTTCATTCTACTGACTGTTCAACAGTTACACTCCTGGAGCCTTCACAGTCCACCGTCCTGCTGAGAGAGAGTTTGTTATTCAAGGGGATTCACCATGCAGAGCAGTTCAAGGATGTACAGACCAAAGGCTAGATTCTGCCCTTTGATATGCGCATTTGACTTCAATGAGAGGTGTGTGCGCGCGTGCAATATCCGAAAGCAGAATACAGCTCCAAGGAATCTCCTATAAGAACCTCTGATACAATGTTGGTATGTGATATTGGCTCAACAGCTGTTTGCAACACACTATATTCTGTCATTAAACTGGCAACACAGGCACAAAAATAAGGCAGTAGGTTAAATTAATCTTTGAAAGTTCTGTTAGAAAACATGCAAAAATAATACTGAGTTTAAAAAAGTTTAACTTGCCCCCTTAGTTTTCTTGTAAAAATTTGAAAAGTTACATGTCTAAATTTAAACTCCAATCTCTAAAAAACCAAGACTAAAAAACCCGACAGGACTCAGTTGTTGTTCTCTTTGGTGGTGATGGTAACCAATTGTTTAGCAGCCTTGGCAATATCATATGCACACTGAATAACTTGCTGAGTGACCAGCTGGATGTCCGTGGTAGGGCAGGTCTCTATGGGCAGGGTTTTTTTGCATTCAGACTGGAGTCTGTAGGCACTAGATGTCAGCAGCCGCAGCGACGTCCTTACCAGCTCAGATTTAGGTTTCTAGGAAGGGGAAAGCAAACAAAGCTTGAGCTAGCTAGCATGGATTATACACAACTGGTTTAGGGTGACTTTGAATCAGTGCGATTTAGCATTTGTTTGCAAATGCTCTAATACTGTAGCAAGGTGGACTGAGCTCAGTAGCTTTTTCCATGCCAAAGGCCAGGAAAGGAAGGGCTTGTAGTGCACCTTGTGGCAAGGTAAGACATTGGGCAGAAGCAGACCCTTTGGAATTCATTGAGACCCACACATAGATAATTATTTGCTCCCAGGAAGCTGCCTATAAAAGACCTGAGAAGTGGTCTAAAGACGGCTACATCCATGCAAGTCACGAGATGACAGGTCAAGCAAAGTTCTGGTATAGCTCCATCGCTGTTCAAGCAAGATGTAAGCGTCCCTGGCTTATGGGAACTGTGGGCATTTCATCTCAACCAACCTGTGAGTCCTGGTGTGCCAACTACCTACCCACTTGGCATGGTGACAAATACAAAGGTGCAAGGTCTGACAAAGATCCTCGTCTTGATGAAAGTAATGTTCCTCCCTCCTATCTATCCCTCTTTTGCTTTTTGTTCATTGCAAAAAATCTAAACCCAGGGAAGAACCACTGTAAAATAAAAAAAGGAGTGAAAACGTAGGAATTTTAAATTTCCTTATTGATTTTCTTAACCAAATCAACACAATCAGAATGTCCAATCAGAAATATTTCATTCATTGCACCAACTTCCCTTAAAGGTTCTTCTGTCACAAAGCCTCAAAATGAGTGAGATTGAGAGCAGAAACATTGCCATTGCTGAAGAAATAAAGCGACTCACTTTTGGGAACAAGGCTGCCATTTCTGTTACTGCCACATGTATTCTTTCCGAGCATGGTATATAACTGCAAGAAGATGCAAAAGATTATTCAAAAGCAGCAAAAACATTGAATTTTCTTGAAGTTTAATTAGTTAGTGACTATTTCTCCAAAAGCAAACCAGTTAACAGAATGGCACATTATCTTCTAACATTGTCTTAGCACAGCCTTCAAACACAACTGTAGCAGATTCTCTGCAACACACAAGTCTGATGAAGCTTCCCATTGAAACATTCATTAGTAAATTATGTACAAATCTGTGTTTCAACCACACTGTACTACAAACAACTTCAGGAAAAGCAAGAACTTCACAGCTGATGTAAGACTCTTTGCATTAGGTAAATCAAAGTTTTAAACTATTCTTGGATTAACACAGTTTGTGGGGGAAGGAGTAATGGGTTGCACACACTATCCTGTATCCAGCACTGTCATACTAATATCCTGATCTGTACTCAAGTATGGAAATACATGCTTACAATGTGAAAATAGCACATCAGTGTATATGACTGACATTTCCTAAAGTCATGATTTGAACATTCACATTTTAGAGTTTGGCTCTGCATTCCCACAGAAGTGGCACAATATGTTCTAGAGGGTTTATCTGCCTGTTCAAAATGTAACGTGTCAGAGATTTTTAAAAATTATATATATATATATATATGTATATGTATGTATGTATGTATGTATGTAAGTAAATGGCCAGAAGACAATTGCAGGCACAAAATAAAAGTTCCAGATTCTGCAGTTTAAAGGGTATTTTAACTGGAGACATCAGGATTGCACAAGTGTATCTAAGATCCCAGAGTGACTCTCAGATCCCAGGCTGAGTGTGCAGGGCTGACAATAAAAAACAACACACAAAACACATTCTTGTGCGTGTAGACTGAGATCAGATTTAATCTGCTATCATTTTAAGACTGGAATTTTCTGTACAAGCCCCAAGGTACTATGAAACCAAACTTCAGTAAAAGATTTAAGTAAGTAAGCTGCCAAGTCAAAGATCTATGCAGACTTAGATATATACTAACCTTGGAAGTGGAGCTGAAAAATCTTTAAAAAAAAACACAAAACAAACTTTTATTTAAATGTTTAAGTTTTACACAAATAATATTTTGTCAACAATTTGGGATGATCAAAATTAGAAATGAGACCTACTAGGTCACCTTGTCCATACCCTGGTAGCCAGTGCAGACTGCTTTCCTACAAATGATCTTCTTCGGTTACATGTATGAAGTTCAGAGTTTCTCCAAGAAAAGAATTGCTATTTATCTTTACATCAAATCTGATTAAAGCTATTTTCAAACACTCAGCAGCAATAGCTAAGGTGTATGACCTCCACCGACATTTTCACCAGTAATCTCCCAACTAAGCTTTGAAACACACATAACAAAGATAGAGCAAAAGCTCAGAAACGGACAGTGCACAGTATATTGTAGTATTGTTGCAGCCATGTGGATCCTAGGATGTTAGAAAGACAAGGTGGGTGAGCCAATATTTTTTATTGGACCAGTTTCTGTTGGCGAAAGAGACACTTTTGAGCTACACAGAACTTTTCTTCAGGTGACTGAAGATGATAAAAGATCCAATAAAAAGTTATTACCAACATCCACCTGGTCTCTCTAATATCCTGGGACTGACACGGCTACAACACTGCACACATGTTGTGAGAGACCATTCCAGGTGGAGTGGCCTGTTAACACCTCTGCAGTCGTAGGACAAAAAAGGGGGGTTAGTGGGTTACTGATTGTTGTAATAAGCCATAAATCCAGTGTCTTTATTAAGACCATGATTTTCAGTGTCTAGCAAAGTTATGAATTTAAGCTCCCAGGCTCATCTTTTGAAGAAGTTGTGCAGGTTTCCTTTGAGGATGAGGACTGAGAGGTCAGATATGGAGAGATCGTTTTGTGAAAAGTGTTCGCCCGTGGGTGCTGTGGGGTTTTTGTCTGATTTTCTGGGAGAGTTCATTTGAGGGTGTCGTGATTGTCTGGTTCACCCACATAGTTGTTATTGTGGCATCTAACGCACTGGATGAGGTACACCACATGTTGTGATAGGCACGTGTAGGACCTATGGATCTTGAAAGGTGTGTTGTGGGGGGTACTGAATGGTCTTTTACAATATGTGTTAACTACTTATGCTAAACAATCTGTTACACATTGTATTTAGCTGTGACCCTGAGAACCTCTCTCAGACCTGAAGAAAAGCACTGTGTAGCTCAAAAGCTTGTCTCTTTTACCAACAGAAGTTGGTCCTATAAAAGACATTACTTCCCCACCCTGTCTCTCTAGTGCACAGTATATGCAACCTCAACTCATGTCACTCGTCAGGGCCAAAGGTTAACCCTTGTGCATTCTTTAGCTTGCTGTGAAGACACAGGCCCAGGAAACAATTCACTTTAGAGAACATTTATTTCCATACTTGACAGTCCATCGTGAACATTAGGCTGTCAATGCAGTATTGTTGGATGTTAAATCTTCCCCGTTCTTCATTGCATAAATCAAAGATTACCAATTTAAAGAGAAGCTGTTATGTAACTCCTAATTCTTGATGCACACCTCACTTTTTTGGTGAAGTGTAACTACAAGACTGTAAAACTTCATCTAAGGCAAACTGAAAAAAATGAAGAATGCCTGGTGAATGTAGACACACAGTGAACATGTACTACACAAAACCAGCAAGAGACAGCAACTGGTAAAATACATGCATTTCATCATAGTTAATGTTTACTTTTAGACTGCATAGTTTAGGCTAAACTTTCAATTATTCTGTTAAGCAGAACTATTACGAAGTGCTAACTAATAATCCAAAAGTAGATTTTAAGAATCCTTACAGATTCTGCTTTAGACCCTGAAAAATATTTAAAAATTAGAATTAAAATTGATCTCTATTCAAAAGAGAAGCTCCTGGTCAATAATTTTAAAGTTACCTGAAGCCTGTAAGAAGTTTAGCCTTCTGTCAAAAGTCTACTTTTAAAACCTATCCATTCCAAACACTCCATTTAAGGTAATAATCTACAGGATCGTTAGTATAGTTCAGAACTTGAGCTAGTATTTTTAAAATTAGTTTATTAGGCAGTACCATTCAAAAGAAGAACATTTTTCCTTAGCATAATCTCTCAATTCTAGATCTAAAAATCACTCTCAGACTGAAATCACAATCGTTTTATTCAATTAACTTGCAATACTGAACATGCAAAAAAAAAAACCCCACATGTAAATTACAGATACACTAAAAAGGAAAGCAACACACATAGGGGTCATTTGAGTTATGCAGGAAAGTTGCTATAAAAGGGGGACATCTTGGTTGTGTGTGTGTTGCATTCCCATGGGCTCTTCCAAACAAAATGAGACTTCCCACCGTCACTAGCTTTTTACCAAAAGGGCACTGTAGCAATCCCTGCTCTACTAGAAAGGAGAGTAGGGCTAATAACCAATTTACTCTCCATGAGCCACACTGAATAGTAGAGGAAACCTACAGAAAACAAGAAAAAAAAAAAGGTGCAGTTTAAGCCTCTATTGATTTCCACGGCATAGTAACAGGCCCCAGTAATTACGGAATGTAAGAGTGTATTCGAGATGCAATAGTTAGGTGCATATTTCCAGGCCATCTGGGTTTGTTGCATCAAAGTTTTCAATGTATATTTGAGGAAAGCCTCTACTGATGTAAGATAAGCAGTTCAAACTCTAAGTACTTTATTAGTACTATGATTTGTATAACCATAGCATCTAGCAACCCCAGGACCCTATTGTACAAAATGTGCAGACACAAAACGATACTTCTCACTAGATGATTTAAAAAAAAATTTTTTTTTTTTTTAAACACACTGACTAAAATCTGGGTAGACACTAGAGGTTATAGTGCGACTGAATTGGCTTCTTAAATCTACACAAATTTTAGGGAATTGAAAAAATTCTTATTGCAGAGAATTTCTGAAGACTTCCTGTAACCCTTCCTCTCACTTTGATATTGATGATTGGCCATAACAGTGTTTAGGATTAAACCTTGGGGACAGGTCACAGCCCATAAACACTGGATTTTAAACTTTCCTTTAAACAGGTTTTGTATCTCAGATGCAGTAGGCATTAAAGATCAGAACAGTATTTTGGTCAGGTTTTGAAGTTTTGGGTTGCCATTACATAAACTTATTAAAACCAAAAATTTAGTTTTGATGATAATATATGCAAGCTAGAAACTAGGCTCTAGTATTCACCACAAACAGACTGTTATTAGACTAAAAGAATAAATGTTGTGTGTTATGGGTCATGCAAATAATGCTATTTCTGCAGTAACAGTGCGTGGACACTGCAACAACAAATGACGTCATCAGTGATCAGATGCAGATTATTTTGATGGACAATGACCAGAATGGAGAGACAAGCTAGGGCTATGGGAGGGAAACCTCAAGCCTCTGTTAGCTGTACCACTAGGCCCTGATCTTGCTCCCACCGAAGTCAACAGTAAAAGCTCCTATTAACTTCACAGGACATAGGATTGGCCCCGTAACTCTTAGTACTTGTTACCTATAAGTTTTCTTATCATTTAAAGCCTTTCATGCATAACCTCTAACCACCCCGGTGTTGAACGTGCATGAGGGGGGAAAGGCAGCAGAGAAAAAGAGAAAGGACACTGTGCCTGGAAGGCAGGGACAGAGGCCAGAGTACCAGGAGGTAGGATCAGGCTGCTGATGGGTCAAAGGCTGCAGGGGAGCTCTCTCAGCCCATGGAACCAGGGTACTGAAACAGCCGAGGCTATGTCTGAGCTTAAGCATGCTTGCACGCTCTAATGGTCTATTTAGACAGATGAGTACAGGAAAAGGAACAAAAAGAGTGAGAAAAAGGAAGGAGTTTCATTAGGATGATGGAAGAACAATTAACATTCATGTTCAGATTATCCATGTGGCAAGTCATTTTTATTTACAATATTCCCAACAAAAGTTTGGAAGCAAACTCATTACAGTTCTCAGAAGCTCAATTAAACGACAATATATTTGCAATGTGATTTCTCCAAATAGCCTTATTCATATCAGAATTAAGTTGAATAGATTCGTTCCATTATTTTCCCATATAGCTTGCCCCTGCTATGTGATGCATTGAGCAGTAGCACCTCTGAGGCAAAGCCATGCAATACAATACAATACGGCATTTTCATTTGTGGTTAAGAGCTTTGGAGGGTCACGGTCACTTAAGTATGGTAACCAACATGCTCCATTTGTGGCATAGAAGAAACACTGCTTTAATAACCAAACAACCTGTTCCTTACTCTGATCTCAGAAAGCCTTCCCTTCAATAGCTTTCTTCTATAACAAAGAAGGGACAGAAGATGTCTCTTTGCAAGGCTAATCATTATTTCTTTCAAAAGATTTCTCTGTTCATTTTTCTCATTTGCATTTATGAATTTAATTTGTTTTATTTACAGATCTAAAGAGATACTTGTCCCTTGTGTTAAAAAAATGCTCCCTTAACTTGAGGCACAAGAAAACATGAGGAAGGATTAAAGTATTCTTTACTAAGTATCTTCACTCAATTTAGCAGAGGAAAAACATGTCCTGGGTTCTTTATTCTAGGTGATTTTGGTATGTCTCAAGTATTGTTACTGGTAAAATATACAAATAACCAATATTCTTATTTTAAATTTTATTTTTTACTGCATCTCCCCTTTGTAAGAACCCTGGGAGCAAATAACAAGAGTGGTTTATGGAAGGGACTAAGTCTGAATTTTGACTCAAGTGAGCTCAGTCAGAAAATGCACTCTGACTTCTCCACCCAGGATCACACAGGAAACACTGTGCATCTCCCACCTAGCCAAAGGAAAGTGAAAACAAAGTAAATAAGCATGGAAGAAGCAGAAGTGGCCCCCAGAATACAACTGTTGCCTATTTTTCTCAATTGTGGAGGTAAGGAGCTCAGAAACTGAACTATATGAGCTGCAAGTTTTAACAAAGGTAGTTAGCCGGTTTCATGGGTAATGTGTTGTATAGTCCTTCAGCGCTGAGGCTGTGACTGCAGTTCAAATATGAGAACTGCCACAGGAAAAGAGAAGTTTATTTGGAGCCTAGGACCACTCAGTGCTAACATGGAATGCACTAACATGCGCTATGATATACCTGCCATTATATGCCTATAAAAAACTACCTAGGAGAACCACCTGCTGTTGATGCACCACAAAGAATCATTACCAACAACTCATGGAGATTTGGCAAAGTTAACTGTCAGGTCAGAGTGCATGCGGGGAAGCTCAGGCTGAGTACTAATTTGATGTTCAGATAAATAGGCCACTTTGATTTTTAGCACTGGCAAACTTGAGAAAAGCCTATCTAGTTCTTGGCTCTACTCTAACAGTTCAGAACAGCTTTTGCTGATGGCTTATCTATTGCTATAAAAAATAGATGATACAGGGCTATTGCTAGGGCCCTACCAAATTCATGGTCCATTTTGGTCAATTTAACCGTTTTAAAATTAGTCAATTTCACATTTTCAGATATTTACATCTGAAATGTTAGTGTGTTGTAGCCTGGGGTGGGGGGGGTCACAAAGTGGTTGTGTGTGTGTGTGTGGGGGGGGGGGTGTCGTGGGATTGCCATCCTCACTTCTGTGCTGCCTTCAGAGTTGGGCTCTGAAGGCAGTGCAGCCATGGAGCTTTCGCCAGCCGGAGGAGGTACCCGCAAGTGGGCATGATCCTCCCCCCCAAACAGCCATACAGAGGAAGAGGAAATCCTGTCCCTCCCCAGCCCAGCCAGGACTACCCGACTGGGGTGCTCCCAGCAGCACAGGGGGAGATCAGACCCACCTCCACCTCCGGGAACCTCCTCTGGCTGCAGGAAGCTCTGCAGGCAGTGCAGCCACAGAGCTTCCTGCAGCTGAGGGAGGTACCCTGAGGTGGGGCTGATCTACCCCTGAGAGTGGCCATGCAGGGGAAGAGGAAGTCCCATCCCTCCCCAGCCTGGCGCTCTAACAGCTGGAGCACAGTACATGGTAGGAGCCCCAATCTGGGGCACCCATAGCCCTGCTCCTCCCACCCTTCCAATAGGTAGATCTCATGGGGGAGGTCTGATTTCATGGTCCATGATGTGTTTTTCACAGCCTTGAATTTGGTAGGGCCCTAACTATTACAGAGAACATAGCAATTATGTACACAAACAAAACCATCTGCAGTTTAAGGGCCAAATCCTTCCTGACTGCAGCTGTTTCACAGAGGTTACACTCAGTTACTGCTGAATGTTCCCTTCTAGGTGCCCTGATCTATAACTCCTGGGTAAATCCCACTTGTCCCCAGGCCTCTGCAGTGGTCCCTTTACCTCCACTTTCTTGGCAACAGGATTTGCAAGGGAGCCATCTCTCAACACTTCCCCTTGCTTGTACTGCTTCTTACTGAGTGGGATGTAGGCAGATTGGGAGCAGACACTGCTCCAAACAGCAGCTGCTCCCAGGGATATCTGCCAAGTCCCGAGGAAGTGTTCCATGGAGAGAAGCTGTTCCATGTCCTTTTGCCCACAGCCCCAATAACATGTGCTGCTCCCCGCAACCAAGGGAACACATGACTATACATGATTCATTTACATGAAATTAAAGTCTCTACACTTGGAAGCATTTTATTATATTTTTAATCTTGGAAATTCCAGAGCAGACTCCCATTCTTACCTGTCATGCTTATTCTCTTGTGCTGCTCGCAGCAGCTCCTGGATATTTTTAGTGATCTGTTCAGTTTTTCGAATAACATCTTCTGTACTGGGCAAAGTGGAACTTGGGGTTGCATCTGTATCTGAGTTCTCGGGGATAGACCCTTCCCCCTGCCAAATGATACTTCTCTGCCTTCCTTTCCTACCTGGCCTGGGGAAAAAAAGAAGAATGTTGAAGTGGTCACTGTACTACAGCCCAGTTTCTATTGGCACTTAACTAGGGCTTTATGTCTTCAGACACTATGCAGACACAAACATTAGCTCATTCATGTAATAAGACATACCCCGTCTCATCCAACTCCAAACTGGGGGTGGGGTTATCATAGTCACTTTCAGGCATGCTATTCTGTTTCTCTAATTTCGATGCCTACAAAGAATAAAGAAATGTTTAAGGATAGTACCTAAAAAAAGAAAGGGTCAAGAACTTTGCCAGGGAACTATTCTCTGTGTAAACTAGTTCATTCTCTTTGCACAAGACTTCATTTAGGTCCTACATTACTTTGCAAGCTCAAGCGGTCATGGCCATTAGTCTCTGTTCGGTGCTACGTTATACTCACTCACACATTTTAGTTAATTTCTCTCACTGACAGCTGTCATGTATGCTTACGTCACTATATGCAGCAGCAATGCTGAAATGAGTTAAATACCATAGGTTATTCCTCCATTTCACCTACAAGAAATAAAGTTTCTTGCCTGGCTAGTTATTCCTTCTTTAGTAAGTAGTTTCTTCATAAAGTACATTAAGTATTTTATTTTTAAAATACATTTTATACCTTGACATATCAGGGAATGTTCTTCCCCAACCATTACAAGCTGATCAGTTTTACAGAGCAGGGGTTCTGCTTCATCATCATAACCCAACATTCAGCTACTTGCCACTGATGATCTTCCTGCCCCAAAGAAAACTTTGCCCCTGTTCCCAGGATATTCAAAAGGGACCCCACACAACGATCTTGGGATCACTTCTGGAGTCTGACAACCACCCCGTTTCAAATGACTGAGCAAATGTGCTTTTGCAGAAGCCTGGAGTTGGAAAATGGAATTAGCTCAACTCCCAGACAACCGCAAGTCTTACGTCTTCCAATGCAACATATGACCACTTTATGGGCAAGAGGGGGACATCATCTATTACTGCTTTAATGGGTATAGTTGCCTCTAACCCTCCTCAATATGACACACACAGCATACTTTTTCCTGAGCAGAGGGACAGTAATAACTGAGCTTACTTGTATTCTTATGTCTTGGGATTTGTATCCCTTGAGATGCCATCATATGGTCCTCTACACTCAGGAAGTTTCTCTCATTAGATTCCATGTAATCTTTCAGGTAATGAGTTATTCTACCACGTCTGTGAGCTCCCAGTATAGTTTATACCCAGGGAATATACATCCCAATGATTTTTGTTCTGAATATCTCACAACCACACCAATCTCAGGAATTCATATCCATGGAAAGTTTGCAACTTGGGATTTTAAAATAATTCCAGAATAATTCCATGGAACTGGAAAACAATGCAAAAGCAAGAAAGGGAAGTATACTCTGGAGCTCTCTCCCTCCTTCCTCAAACAGCAGCCCTGGATTACTTATTCTCGTCTTCTGGGCCTGACACCAAAGAACAGCAAAGATGCAGCAACTTGCCAACTACAACTCCCCTCAGTGGTGCCCAGGCCAGGGCATTCTACGTTAGTACACATTTTTCTAGAGGACAGACAATTATACCCTTCCCGCCTATGAACATGCCACATTAATGTCACTATGAGGTTTGGTCTTTTACTGCACAGTGCAGATCCTGGAATTGAAGTAAAACCAATCCCAACAATGCTATGGGATTTCCTCATTCGCAGTCACATTAACCTCCCACTGATCTTTATTAGAAAAAGAGAGTGAGGATCAAGGGAATCTCCAGTGATGGATTTTAAAGGAAGGCTCGAATCAGCCTGCTCAACATGCACTTTCCATTATAACAGGCACAAAGGAGGCTAAGCCTGATAGACAACTCATTCTATTATTCTTATTTACAGAGGTGCCCCCATGTGCGAGGTGCTTTCCAAACACTAAAGGACAGTCCCTGCTCTGAACAACTCAAACTAAAGAATTTCTGTCCAATTTACAGTTACCTTGCAGAGAAAGAAACCTAAATTGTGGTGTTCTTTTGATTACATCTAGTAAGGTAACTAGAGAAGATAGAATCTGAAAACAATGCTAGGCATACTCTGACAATATAAAGCTGTATGTAATAGCATTTGAATGGCATTTATTTATCAGATGGTACACAGACAGAAACGGTTTGCTAAATGGCAAAGCTGAACACTGGTCACAAACAAAAACAGCCAGTTAAAAAACCCAGGACTTATCCTTAGTATTGGAATTAGAGATGTGTAACGTAGGATTAACCCCTCCCGCCCCCCCCACAAATCTGAGCAAGTTTTTAATTCCAGTGCTAAATTAACTGTACCCAAATTGGCAATTCACACTTTACTGTGAAGGAAGACAGTCACTTAAAGATTTGTCATCTGCTACTATTCCATGTAAATCAAGTATTTTTCAAATTGGGCAGAAGTCGCCATGTCATATGTAGTCAGAATTAACTTGTGTTCTGAGGTTTTAAAGAGGGACTTTCATGCTGAAGAAAACAAATATCTGTCTAAAAAAATAAGCAACTGAAAGGCAAATGAGTCCTCAAAAATGTTGATATACAAAGCTCTATTCCTCACAGTTCAACTGTTAAATAATAAAGCTTGACTTGAGACACTGCATAGCTGCCAAAGAAACAGACTGATACAGTGTCAGCTACAGGATTGTGATTTCACTGCGGTATCAGACACATGGAACAGTTGGGCTAAAAAGGGAGAGAAGGTCTTTTTAAAGAAAGGTATCTCCAAAAATAGCCATGTTTTAAAAATGAATGCTTTTCTCCTTTAGTTTGCTCCTGAGAAAGTCCTGCTTTAATATTGAAAAGTGGAGCTTAAATCAATAACACACAATACTACAAAATGGGTTCTGTCAAACTACCCATAAATATATTGATATAAAACAGACATAAAAGTATAGGAAGAATACAAATATATTAAGTAGTATATAGCAATGATAGTTACATCCATTAAAGACACTTAATAACTGAGGATCCAAGCTGCAGATGAGAAATGCAATTCACTCACTGTGATGACCCAAGGTGATTCAACTATCATTCACTTATGCAAATGTTTCATCTTGCTCAAAGAGTGTGTAAAAGATATCAGTTTTCAAATGATAAATTATTCTGAAATATGCTGAACAAACATGTGTAGCAAGAATCTATTTGTTAAAAGCACAGTTCTTATACAATGGTTACCTTGTAGTTGGGGCTGTTCAGGTAGCATTATTCTGCAATTTTTTGGATACATAGAAATATTTCTAAGATCCCACACAAAATGTAAAGTCTATAAAAAAGAAATCAGGCATGACCAGTCTACTGTATCAGATTGTTCAATTAGCCAACCATCCCTAACCTTGCGATTTTGTAGTGAGGATACTTCATTCTGTGCTTCTATTAATTGTCCTCACATTGGGTTGGATTTAAGACTGCAGTGGAACAGTGTATAACAAGGATGAGAATACTGCAGGGGTTCTCAAACTTCATTGCACCGCCATCCCGGGAGGGAGGCAAAGCCAGAGCCCCACTTCCCCAGGCCGGGGAGCCAAAGCTGAAGCCCAAGGGCTTCAACCCCAGCCAGGGGGTCTATAATCTTAGCCCCGCTGCCCAGGGCTGAAGCCCTCGGGCTTGGGCTTTGGCTCTGGGCCACAGCAAGTCTAAGCCAGCCATGGCGACACCATTAATATGGGGTCGCGACCCACTTTGGGATCCCAACCCACAGTTTGAGAACCGCTGGAATATAGCACACTTCTCTGTTTCACATTTCAATGTTTTCATAAAAACGTACATAATCATAGAATCATAGGGCTGGAAGGAACCTCGAGAGGTCATCTAATCCAGTCCCCTGCACTCCTGGCAGGGCTAAGTATTATCTAGACCATAATGCCTCGATGAACCCTGCAGTTCTGTAGTTCAGAACCAAAACTGTTCATTCATGAGTCAGAAACAATGCAAACAGAGGTATCTTTGGGATACCATGGACTTTTATAGTTCAATTAAAATCCCATAATGCAATGGCTTTTTTTTTTTTTTTTTTTTTTTTTTTTTAAAGTCAGTGCAGTGCTTTTGTAAGGTCCTAGAAACCAATATTTGTTGATTCTCAGGCAGCAGCAATATAAGTTTCCTCCACATTGTGCCATGAATGTACTTTTAACCCTGACCTAAAAGGAGCATTGCTAAGAATGAGTTCAGTCTCCAGGCCCATTCAAGCCTTAGCCTCTTTCAATACCACCAGTAAAAGGGCTACACAATGTTAAATGAAGTGGTGGGTGATATGGATGCTTATCTGATATAACTGGACAAAGAGCTCACTCATTTCAAACAGTCTATTGAACAGCTGTCAAAAAGTAACATCTCTGTCCATCATACCAACCTGGACTGGATGCAAACTGGTGACCCCTAGCTCCATAGCTTTTACTAACCCTTTGAGCATACCCGTGTCCCATGCAATGCATTTTAGTCAGCAGAAAAAGTACATACTGATATTTCATGAGCCAGTAAGTGCCTGCTAAATTACTTTTCTTCAGCAACCAGCTCATTTTCAATAGCATATTGTGGGATAAGTGATCTGGAGCAACTTGTGCATGGTGTTAAATGCTACAGGTATTTTAGTTGGTGTGAAGTTAGACAAGAGTGAAGCAAGTGTATCCATAGTATGTGGCAAAAGAAACTGAAAGTGATGAAGTGCTGCTTCATGCAGGGATGAAGGCCAGTTAGCAGATAGAGGGGAAAGGACAGAGGCACAAGGCTTCCAGGGAGATGGCCACCTCCTCCAGGTAACAGACCAATTCAGAAGGTACTTAACCCTTCGTGTGCTTTCATCCCTTGACCAGGAAAGCGTGGAGGGGAAGGAAGGCAGAGATGAAGAGGAGGTCACAAACGCACTCCTCCCGATCTAAAAAAAAAAGGGGGAGGGGAGAGAAACACTCGGGAAAACAAAAAAACCCCCACAAATACTCTGAAAATAACTTTTAAACATATGTGCATTTTAAAAATTGGATAATCAAAGAGATGACATGATCAGAATGACTGAGAAAACTAACTGAGCTAGACTGGACTTGTAACTCCGGCAAAATGCATTTGACTTCTTCAAGCTACTTCTGGTATCAGTATTAAAAGGTGTTGAATTCCAAAGTGAACAAATACATTCACCAAAATGTGAAGTTAAAATTCTGCTTCTGCGAAGGCGTTCATTTAACTAATATATCCCACTAGGATTCAGTAGAAAGGTTTTATTAAAGGGGAAAAAAAAAAAAAGTATGTTTCTGTAACCAAGTTTCACAAGAAAGAAAGCAATGCTTTAGAACTGTTAGTTCTAAACCAACAAGACGTTAACAAATGAGAAGTTTCAGGAACCTGTGAAGCTTTCTTACACTTTGAATAAATTGCTGTGTACAAAAGAATTCTGACATTTCTTGCTGCAGGAACTGACTTTATACCGAAATCTTTCACAGCAAGTCAACATTAATCTATGATGATATCGCTTTTATCATCTAGTTTGAATTTCTAATAAGCACTTTATTATTTCCAGCACTTTGAGAAGTCCCATACTTGTTCATCAGACTGAAAAACATCCAAGCTCGTGGCATTAATGTCGGATGGTTCAGCATCATCTGCCAAAATGGCACTTCTTGTAAAATACTTTAGACATTCATGACTACTGCTTGCACAAAGCATTTTGTTTTATATGCACATGGCACTTTTTTCAAGCCAGGAAAGAAATTTCAACTTTCAAACAATTAAGCAGTCTCTTTCAAATGCATTTAATGTTTGCAATTGAGGAGAATACAAGATAGTGCTGCCTCACAGACAACATATTGACAAAGCCTTAAAATCCTGATTCATGTCAGCAAAAAATACTGCCACACATTTCCCCCTGCCTCTGGCAATTAAAAAAAGATATGATAAAGAATGAACTCTTGAGTGTTGGTGTATTTTTTGTTGTCAGTCTAGAATGCAAATTCCTTAGGGCAGAATCAGTGTCTATGCTGACCACACTATTGGAACTTTAATAATTTAGGAAAGTAGTAATCAGGACGGACTTGGCCACCTAAAAAACTAGGCTGTGAACACTAGAGTTAAAAACAAACAAAATAAGAGACAATAATGAAAAGCTATATTGCAGAGAGATCCATGAAAGTAAACTCTCTTCCAAGAAAGGGTTGGGTGCTTCGATGTAGCATTTCTACTCATGAGCGATCTTCAGCAAAGTTCAATCCTAGTGTTTTCAAAAGGCTTGCAAGTTCTACATATAAGCACATACCTGTATGCCCCAAGATCAGAGATCCACAAACTATACCTATATCTTGTTAAATTCTGGGTTTCTCTCTCCTACTTTTGAAACATTCATGCATGCATATATTGGCAAATATATTGTGGCTAAAGGAAATAGCTGAGCAGAAGCCAAAAGCTTCAATTTACATATCAGAGAATTATGTTACAGCTTTTATTCTTCAAACCATCAAGCTCCTGCAGACATGTTAATACAGCAAACAGTGATAATTCTTACTGTTTTACTTTACTAGGAAGCAGACAGTCTAGAGATTCTGGTAAATAATCTAGTAAACAGAGTTGCAATAGAAAAAGCTGAACATACAAAGAAGAGCAGAAGCATTAGCAGTTTTACTTACATGTGGAGGGAAAGGTTGCAGTCTTGTTATGCTCTCTTCTGGATATGTGACTTCTCCCATTGGGAGGTAGGGTTTCTGACCCGATCCAGTCTCATACATAGACATAGGTCTGCTACCTCGTGCAGATGGTCGTCGCTTTAAAGAAGAATGATTGTTGGGGTCTGTGTATTCAGAACCAGTTTGGACCTGATATATATTGGTTGTGGCCTGTCTTCTGAGGTTCGTATTTTCACTCTGTAGTGTTTGAAGCTGAAAGAAATGTTTAGCAGTGGGACTTTGTTTTTCTACAGCAAGCAAACTGAGTATACAAATCCAGCTTGTCACCTTAAAAAAAAAAAAATCCAGCTAGCTGTTACTAAATTTATTATTATTTTTAAATGGAATTTTCTCTCTTAAAATCTACTTCATTTGCTCAGACAAAAATATTTTACTGCAGGTCTGGTAGATTTATAAGTGTCAGTTTCAACTTACTATTATTTTAGTTGGGATGCAAGTCAAATTGGATCTTACATTTGGCTGTTGCAGTTAAAAGCATAAGATCCATTTCCAGGTTAGTTGTATTTTTACATAATTTTTTCATTACCACGAAGGCTGTTTGAACAACAGAAAAATAAATTCTTTTCAAGCAAAGCACTCCAGTTCAGCAAACAGTCACTACAGTAACTTAAAGATGACTTAAATAAAGCCTCTGGATATGCAACTGCTAAAATTATAGCACAGATACCACAGATACAGCACAAAGAAAACTAGAGCTTGCTTTGCAAAGCAAGAGGACAGTGGAGTTAAGCTTACGAAAACAGGACATCAGCTACTGCTTTCTAAGACGCCAACAAGAGTATTATTAAAATCTGTGGGTGGGGAAAAAGTGCAGCAATTTAAATTTTGTTGTAGAAGAAAAATTTTCAGAATAAGTTTGCTATATTAACACATCATGAAGAAAACTGCAAATATTTAAATATTATGTACATCTTCTCAAACAATATATGGAGCGTACGGTTTCAGACAGCTGATGGCCATTCATTAGGAGTCACAATATTCGGTATTTACTTGCATTTTGCTTTGCATCATGTGAACCTTCAAGAAAATCAGTCTGTGCTGTAAAATTGTAGTCTGCCTGACCTTGTCCAGTACACATAAGTGAAGATTCTGACTAGCATCCTGAAGCCATTTAAAATATTGCCTTTTCCCACTCTGTCATACCATGTATTGTGTGTTAAGATTTAAGGATCAGTAAAGAGCAATGCTACTCCTTAAAACTTTGACATTTTAATACAATCTAGCAGGTCCATGCTGCACAATCTCCTTTTCCCTTTATTTTCCACCACATATTTTATAAACCGGGTGTGGTATAATTTCAGCTGTCTGCTGTTTTTCATCTATTGTCATATCAGATCAATTCACCACTACTGTCAATGTTTAAGTTCACAAACAAGTGCCCATGTGTCAGAAAGTCATCCGTTTTTCATAAGAACACCCTTTCACTCGATTTAGGGAGAACCCATCCATAAGTGACATACATCAATAGAGGCTCTGCCTCTTCTTTAATTGGTATCTTTTTCAAGTAACCGAAGTGTGAGAAATCAGATACATATCATGCTACTAGACAACTATACGAGACAGACAATTTTTAGCTTATATATTTAAATTTAATCTATGCCTAAAAAAAATCAAATAAACCTATGCCAGTTAAGAGACCAAGGGCCATATTCTCAAATGAGATCTGGCTCCTTTTGCTCTGCTCAGGTGCTGTAAAGCATTTAGATTCTGACCACAAATGGCCAGCAGAAAACTACCCGGGCATAGGGCAACTTCTTATTGGCCTAAAGCTACTGTAGCTAGGTACTATGCCATCTATCCCCCTTCCCCTTGGAGCAGAGGGTAAGGTGGAGGAGTCATGTCTGGGATGGTGTCCCTAGTCTCTGTTGGCCAGAAGCTGGGAATGAGCGACAGGGGATGGATCACTTGATGATTACCTGTTCTGTTCATTCCCTCTGGGGCACCTGGCATTGGCCACTGTCGGAAGACAGGATACTGGGCTAGATGGACCTCACCCAGTATGGCCGTTCTTATGAGCTTTGCTATGCCTAGCCGTCGTTGGTGTAAGTCACTAAGCCAGTGACAAATTAGTGCAGCCCCATAGCTGTTCTAAACATCACTGGATCTGGGGCCAGCACAAACTGATCCTCAGAATGAGGGAGCTATGACTGGCTCTCTGATGCACCCTATGCCCCGCATCTGCTGCACAGGAAAATCTGGCCCTGTCTCCTCCCACTATGCTGTATCAATGTACTAAAATCCTAATGTACAATGGATACCCCACTCCTACAGCAAAAGCTTTTTCTAAGATTAGGTTCCTTAAAGCATAAATTTATCTCTAAACCAAAAATTAATTCAAATGATGCAGACAGCTGCTTAATCAAGACACCTGCAAAAGTAGCAAAGAAGTCCCATAAGAGGTCTTAGGTTCCTCTATAAATTTTGGGTTCCAACAGAGATCTCAAAGGCAAAAACAGGTAACTGTACATATAACTGCCCTCTTTGTATGCACAGATGTGTTTTGCATCTGCTGTTACCTGCTATGTGAGAGAGCAACTTGGACAATAACATTTGAAACCATGTCCCAACTGCTCAGTTGATCAGGTTAGGGATAAAGCTGAAGATATTCTCAAGCCATGAATTAGACTGGTATTAAATCCTAATAGCTCAGAGGCCCACAAACACTCCAGGCTCTTGAAAGCAGCAGCACTGCACAGTGGCATCATGCCAGGACACTAGAGAAAGCAGGTAGGACAATCTTTCTAGTCCTCATTGATGGGGGGAGGGATAGCTCAGTGGTTTGAGCATTGGCCTGCTAGACCCAGGGTGGTGAGTTCAATCCTTGAGGGGGCCATTTAGGGATCTGGGGCAAAAATCTGTCTGGGACTTGGTCCTGCTTTGTGCAGCGGGTTGGACTAGACCTCCTGAGGTCCCTTCCAACCCTGCTGTTCTATGATAACTCTTGAGCTACCTTAGGAAAGTTGACATTTCCAGTACTGTAGCTTGACAGCACTCTGGGCTGGTTTTCTCTACAATTTTTTATAGAATACTGCAGTTACAATTATGTGCCATTCCACAGCTGCGTGACTTCAAGGGGGACTGGTTTTATGTCAATTAATGGAATCCCTTCCTGACAAAGTAGACAGGACAGCATGGCAGACAAATCCAGAATAAGGAATACACCGTGCAGATTACCCAAAAAATAAAACCAAAAACAAATACGGCGAGTAAGCAATTAGTTATAGGTTTTGAAAAGGAATCCACATGTACACTGACCCACTGAAAAAGTACACAACTAATCCTGTATGTTTTGGGTACTAGATCTTAACTCATCTATTTGAATGTCGGCCAACTAGTTAAATTCTAGAATCTTAATGACTTTCTAGTATCAGTAACTGATAGCCTGCAGACAGAGGAAGTTTATGCACCAAGAGATCTAGTGGGTCTTTTCCATTTTCAGCAATTCTATTTTCTTCCCCTGCAATGAACTTTTGCACCTTAGCTTCCAGTCACTCTGTTTGGTGGTGATCGTCCCATAAACCTAGCAGATATCTTAGCATATATGTAGACCAACATTATAGCTAGTTTGATGAAGACAACTAATTTGCAAGCATGTGTTGTACTGTATTTGTTACTGGCCTGTAGGGACACAGTGACCTTGTCTACACTAGGATTTGAAGGTCTGGTAGCCTGGCTTTAAGTTGACATATGTATACTTTTAACATATGCTAAACTGGTCTTGCCAGCAATAGACTTTTAAAATGTGTATAAACACTAGCCCTTATTATTGGATTAAATAACTGACCTAACAGAAAGCAGAAGGTGCACTTTATGCCCGTCTACTATCAGCTGTTTCCAAAGCCTCAAACAATTGCTCATTTTGAAACAAGACAATGGAATGAGTTTTTTTAAAACAATGGTTTGGAAATAAGGAAAAATCAATTAGGTTGAACTAAACAGTTCCCAATAACACCTTCCATGAAAGATGAAACATTAAGAGTTTGCTCTGCATGGATATATTCATTTTTGTTACATCAATTCCAAAATAGTTCTAATTTGTCAAAATATTTTGACTGGTCTTCACACATGGTCCTTTATTTTATATTTATATAAAAATTAACCCCATTAGCTATAGGATTTAAATTTTGCTTATGTTACTATACTTGTTACCTTTTTCTGCATGGTTCTCAGTTCATCGCTCAAGTTGATGTTCACCTTCATTAACTGCTGTATCTTTACCTCAGAAGCCACCAAAGCATTCTTAACTTGCATATATTCTTGTGCTGTCACTGGTCCATCTGACAAGTCTGAATCCAGGCTCTATAAATAAAATAAATCAGATAAAATACTTACCACACCTATAAGACAGACAATCTACCGTACGGAAGCAAAACTGCAATGATTTTAACAGATTTCCAAAACTGACTTCACATGAGTCACCGAGGAAAGTAACAACAACCTAACAGCACACTTTACACAACTAAAGCTATGGACCATCTCAGAAGAAAACTGGTCTCAATTAATTCTTAGCTCATTTACATGCAGTAATATTAGCCTCGGGATTTCAAACAAGAAAAGGATGGTATTTAATAAAGCAGGGGTCGGCAACCTTTCAGAAGTGGTGTGCCGAGTCTTCATTTATTCACTCTAATTTAAGGTTTCGCGTGCCAGTAATACATTTTAACGTTTTTAGAAGGTCTCTTTCTATAAGTCTATAATATAACTAAACTATTGTTGTATGTAAAGTAAATAAGGTTTTTAAAATGCTTAAGAAGCTTCATTTAAAATTAAATTAAAATGCAGAGCCCCCCGGACCGGTGGCCAGGACCTGGGCGGTGTGAGTGCCACTGAAAATCAGCTCACGTGCCGCCTTCGGCACGCATGCCATAGGTTGCCTATCCCTGTAATAAAGATTTTGATAAGTATGCATGGACTAGTATTTGATATTCTGGCTCTTATTATTCACATTAGTTTACGGGTTAGAGCAGGTGAGGAAGCCAAGATTCTTACGTTCTATTCCCTGTTCTCTGTCTTACTGGATTATTTTCAGGAATTATTTCATCTCTCAGCGTTCATTTATCCATCTGTACTTGCTATCTCATCGATATGTAGGTGAAATATAATGTAAAGTATTTTGAGATATTCTGATGAAAGAAGCCAAGTGACATAATACACTAACTACTGGAGTGCTTTTGTATTTGTGCTATTGGGTCCATAGTTTGTCTCCAAATAAAATTAATTCTGTAAGGGACTCATTTTTAGAACTGTTTTATTAATGCTTCACTTACAAATGTTTTAAGTCGTATTTCTGATCCTGCATAGAGATTTTATAGAATGTGGGAAGCGACTGTGAAATGAAGTTGAAATAATAATTGAGGCCCTAATCCCATGAACACTTACACATCTGTTTAACTTCACTCACATGAGTTCTCCAATTGATTTCAATGTAAGCATGTACATAAGTATTTGCAAGAACAGGGTTTAATAGCCTACACCATTACTAAACCTACCTTCTGTCTATTTGCTTTTGCTGCATTTGCTTCCAGATCTGTATCTTCATCTGATGCAACACTGTCATAATCAGGCTGGTCGTTATCTTGACTCTCACTACTATGCTGACTGTTGATAGCTTTCAATATCAGTTCCACATTTTCTATAAACAAAAATGAGTTAAATTTAGGATTTGTATGCAGAATTGGTTTATGTTGTTTAACAATATCAGAAGAGAACTTCAAGCAGACTAAAACATGAGGAGAAATGTTAGAAACAAAATATTTTTTTGTCCTAACAGAAAAAGAAAAATATTAAGTTAGCGCCATCTAGTGTGACTGGATTATCATTGCCTACAACAGCCAAATCTACAGTAGCAGTGAAAGATTAATTCTGCAGTCTTTAATTTTATTCCTTTGACCTTGAAGTATTTAGGTAACTTCAAGTAACTAAGGAGAATTAAGGTTTACGAGCTAACTTAACATACTTCACACAGTGAAGAAAATAAGGTACAAAACAGAATGAGATTGCCAACATATCTACATCACTGTTCAGTTGGGTAATACAGAGAAATTGTATAATAAAATATGATCTTTTGGCATCTCTTTAGAGAGAATATTTTTGTATTTAAATGTTTGCTTCATATCTCCAGTGTTGGAATTACAGCTGTTTGTTACTTTTTGATTGCTGTTTTAAATGGTTGTACTCTTTGTATCAGCGAACTTCAGATATGCTCAAACAGCACAGAAAGTGAGCATTTGCAGGCAACCTAACACTTAGCAAGTTCTAAAGTATGTTCTCAAGCAGAGTCCCAAATTTAGACAAGTGTCCATAATCCCTAACACACTGGTATTTTCCTGATCAACATTCCATTGACTAGTAGAGATACAGTTATAGAATTTCTGGTCTCCAAAGACTTAGGAAGCCACCTGGGGAATTCCACAGAATGCTGTTCTATACCATCAGAAAGGACACTTCTGGATTGCGTATATGTCTCAAGTCCATTTTGTTAGAAAAATCACCCTTAATATTCAAGTCTTCTATAATTAAGCATTACTCTTGAGCTCAAATGCGCTGTCATCAGCAAACATTACTGGCCTCTTTACATCAATCAAATCATACACCCATCGCTTTATAGCGATGACTTTAATTTGTTTACTCATTTAAAAAAATGATCAAGTCACATGAGGTACTGCTAGATAATGAATTAGTATAACTGTAATTTCAGTGATACCACAGCAAGCATAGAAGATTAGACAATTAGTCAAAAACATATTCACCTTTAGAGCCAGTGACAGGATTCCCTTGTTGTCTTCGCTTGGCATCACTTAGAATGTCTATAACTAATGTAGCAAATTCATGGGCATTAAACCGAGCTAGTTTCTGTCTTCCCTAAAACGTAGAACAAGATGCAAAAAGTTACATAGGATACCATTTATGGACACAGCAATTTCTTGGCAAAACAGATACATAGTAACAGCATTTGTGCACCGTAATTAAAGCTCTTTGTATTTATATTATAACCCCATTCTCAGGGTTTTAAAAATGTCATGCAAACATTTGTTTTCATAAAAACTGCATACAAAGGTGACTACCTAGAAGCAATATTAGTGTGTTTACAATAGTTAACTTTTTGTATTAACATTAATATAGTACCTTATCTTAAAATACATTGGTTACAAAAAAAATTGAAGCGTCATCATCTGCTTAATCACACTTCTGTATGTATCTATTTTACTTACACACACACACTTGCTACAAGTAACACCCAAGATTACTGTAACAGAAAGATATGGGAAACAGTGCCTCTATTTTTTCCCTACTTTGTTTCATTCAGTTTCATCATTTTCCCTGTATGGTAAGTTGATTACTCAGTTTCCCCTGCTTTGTGAAAGATTAAAATAAGGGAGAGGAATACTTTTTTAAAAAAATTAGGGAAATATAACTGTAAAACCAAAAAATCAGGGCAGATGTAATGTGAAACTATTGTAAACTCTTAAGTGGAGTGTCCCTTTCCCCCCAGTTTATTAATGTAAACACCTGAACTACGTTAATAAAATTATTTTGTAACACTCACAAACAAGATAATGTACCTGATTCCGTGTTGAAGAATACTCAGGATTTACAGGAAGAAAAGGCACAAGCGTTGTCTCAGTCACCAGTGTACTGTGATTCTGAGTAGCAAGCCAAACTGTTTACAGAGAAAACAGAGCCAGTGTTGGAGCAGCTTCACCCCATGAAACATCTACTCATTGAACTAGGTCAAGAGATCACAGTTTCAACACTAAGCGTAATCAGAGTCTAAGGAACTGCTTTTTCTGAGAGTTCTCCACTTAGTAAAATAATTAGGAAAACATATTTTATACCCCAATATAAAACTGAACACTCATTACATGGAGTAGAAACTAAGTACCAATCAATGCCTAAATACAAAAATTACTTCACCCATAGCATTTAGTGGCACTAGCATCTTATGTGTAACATAGCATTTCAAGTTCTAACTACATATATATTCCAGAAAGCCTTATTCACCTGCGTCCGTTTCCCGCCTGTCGACTTCATCATATACGTCCATGGCAAGTTCTTCAAATAAGTGGTTACTTAGCTAAAAGTAAGAGTGAAGTGATTAAGGATTAGGTAACAATAAATCAACCCCCCAAAATCTCTTATGCTGCAGAAAGCAAATGTGAATGTCTGTACTCGAGAGAGAGAACCCGTTACTTTTACAGTCCAGGAAGCACTGACTGACTGCCAGAGTGAAGCTGTTCAATTTCCAAAGCAGCTTCAGAGCCTGCTGGGTGCTGGATCTAGACCAGCAGTTCTCAAACTGTGGGTCGCGACCCCATTTTAATGCTGGCGTTAAGACTTGCTGTGGTTGGACCCCCACCACGTGGGCTGAAGCTGAAGCCTGAGCCCTACCGCCTGGTGCTGAAGCCGAAGCCCGAGGGCTTCAGCCCTGGGCAGCGGGGCTCAGGTTACAGGCCCCCCAGCCTGGGGCTGAAGCCCTTTGGCTTTGCTCCCCCCTACCTCCAGCAGGGCTCAGGCGGGCTCAGGCTTCAGTCCCCCCTCTTGGGGTCATATAGTAATTTTTGTTGTCAGAAGGGGGTCGCGGTGCAATGAAGTTTGAGAACCCCTGCTCTAGACAGATCAGGCCTGTTCTACAGCCAGCCAGTACAGATAAAGGAAAACTGACTTTTTTTCCTGACCTCACGAGAGTCCCAGCCCTTCCAATAATAATATACCGGTATTGGGGGAGCAGAGAGGGAGGTATTTCTATGATTAAGTGAGCAGAGCAGGCTTAAGTAGTGATTACTTGTTCCAGAATTTATTCCTAATGTGAACAGTTCAAGAGAGATGCTTATGTTTGGAATGAGAGACCTGTTGAGAGATCTGAGATTGTGTAAACCAAGGTTTCAGGGTTATTCTAGTATTTTTATTCAGGTAAAGGGACCCTGGGACTTCACAGTGGCCAGTAATATAAACTGCTAATTAAAAGCTGTAAAAATGCATGAGTGAATGCAGTCCTACTTCCTTCCCCCAATACAAGACAAATAGGCAGGGTCAACTTAACACCCTTCCTGGGATCTGACTTCATTTACAAAGAAACTAATAAATCCCAGCCCAAATCACCCCACTTTCCCAAGCATGGCTGCTCCTCGGCCTCCCCCCTGGGCTGTTTGGCCCAAGACCTTCTCTAGCCAAAGAGTTACTCCCAACCTTATGTCCCGGGTGGAGTTAACAACAGCTACAATGAGTCAGCAAGAGTACATCTACATTTACTTGCAGGGTTGTAATGCCTGCTAACAGCATGGGTTTAAAGTGGAGATAGGGTTCAATTTTGGAGGGTTTGTGTTCGGCTGAAATTCTTTTTTCCTATACTGCATTTTGTTCTCCAGACTTATTGCCCAGTTTAATCAGAAGTTTCACTGCCATCACTATAATCTTTGCAGAAAACCACATTACTGCATAAGAGGATGATACAAAAGTCATTCTTCCCCAATTTACTAAACTTTCATCCCCTGAAGAAAAGTCAGACTGAAATAGTTGAAAATTCTCTCTTCGGAGGGAACACTGATGGTATTAAGAGCAGGCCCAATAGATTCTCAACCTGTCCTAAGCAGGAAATTGGTTTGGGAAGTATTTTAAAAAAGATACTAGATAAACTAGTATTAAAGGCAATTGTACCAGGCAAACACTAATACAGCTATTCTTACTTCTCAAAAAGTTAAAGGCAAATAAAATAACATTTGAGCATGCAGTGTATGTATGAACACCTGAAGGCATGAGATAATATAAAATTAAAGGTCATTAGTTTGAGATAACATTATTAATGAGAGGCAGAATCACAGAGATCTTACTTGCAGTTCTTCCTAAACACAAATAAGCTTCATCTCCCATCCACCAGCAAATATTGAGTTTTTTTTATTTCCCCCTCACACCTTTTTCAGTCTCCTTCCATGTTCTCCTTTGAATGTATCAGTTAATATGGAAGTGATATTTGTATAGGCAGGAACTAACGAAAACCACACTGCATTATAGTCAGTAACAACTTGGGAGATGAAGTACAGAAGTTTGCCATGTTACTAAGACTACATGTGGCATAGCATAGGTTAAGTAGATGCTTTACTTACAGACTGGAGCTTCTTCTTAGCTGCTTTTGCCAATTCAGACAAATCTAGACTGCTATGAAAACAAGAAGTGATCACTATATCTACAACAATGAAGAGGTCAATATGAACAGCAATTCTTTATTGCTAAGTTTCTCCATAAAAAGTCAGTTCATTTTCATTTGACACTTCTTGGAATGTTACTAAGACTACACATTTTTTCAAACTCTAAGGGCTTGTTTACACATGAAAATTAATCCAGAATAAGGCAGAGTGTAAGTTTAAGGCAGATTAACCATTCGTGATTTTCTCCACGTGCAGATGCTCTTATTCTGGAGAGTGCATCCACACATGGATTTACATCAGGAATGTAGAAAAGCCCTAAGAGTTTAACTTACATTTCAGGTACATGTATGCAACGTTGTTGTAGCTATGTTGGTCCCAGGATATTAGAGAGACAAGGTGGGTGTGATAATATCTTTTATAGGACCAACTTCTGTTGGTGAGAGAGACAAGCTTTTGAGCTACACAAAGCACTTCTTCAGGTCTGGGAAAGGCACTCCAAGCATCACAGCTAAATACGAGATGGAACAGATAGTTTAGCATAAGTACTTAGCACATATTCTAAGGCAGTGTTTCTCAACCTTTTTGATACCAGGCACCAGCTTGCTACCTTCCTAAATTGTGTCAGGAAGATCTCAGGGACTGGTGCCAGTCAATGGACTGGTTGTTGAGAAACACTGTTCTAAGTCACCATTCAAGGTGAAGTGGTTTGTTACCACCCCTGTAGTCATAGAACAAAAAAAAGGGGGGTTAGTGGGTTACATATTGTTGTAATAAGCCATAAATCCAGTTTCTTTTTTAAGACATGATTTTCAGTGTCTAGCAAAGTTATGAATTTAAGCTGCCTGGCTCATCTTTTGAAGATGTGCAGATTTCCTTTGAGAATGCGGATTGACAGGTCAGATACAGAAGGGTCGCTTTGTGACAAGTTTTCACCCACAGGTGACAGGGTGTTTTTGTCTTTTATCATTTTTCTGCAAGAGTTTATTTGAGAGCATAGTGATTGTCTGGTTTCACCACATAGTTGTTATTGGAGCATTTAGTGCACCAGATAAGGTACACCACATGTTGAGATAGGCATGTGTAGGACCCATGGATCTTGAAAGGTGTGTTGTGGGAGGACGACGATGATGGTAGCATTGGAGCTATAGATGCAGGTTTTGCATCAGTTGTTATGGCAAGGCCTGGTGCTGCTCTGAGTTGGTGTGTCCAGGTGTGTCTGTGGGGAACTTGCTTCTGATGAGGAGGATGGAGAGGTTGAGGGGTTGTTTGAAGGTCAGAAGAAGGGGTTCAAGAAAGATTTCTTTCAAGATAGGGTCCCCATCAAGTATGGGTTGTACTTCTTTGATGATACCCCATATGGATTCCAGTGTGGGGTTGAAGGTGACAACTAGGGGTGTGTGGTCGGAGGGGGTTTTGTTTTATTTCTGTATTGAAACAGGTTCTCTTGGGATGTTTGGGCAGCCTGTTCCATGATGCAATTTACTTCTCTGGTAGAGTGTCCTTGTTTAGTGAAGATGGTTTTGAGTGTGTTAAGGTGTATATCCCGGACTGTGATATCTGAGTGCCTGGCTGTAGGTAACAGATTTCTTGGTGTGTTTGGGGTGGTTACTATGAAGATAGGTATGGTTGTCCTTGGATTTCTTGTACATAGTTGTTCCAGGACACACAGAATCAAGTGGCTATTAAAATTCCAAATGGCAATCCTGCACATCTAAAGAGGCAGAATGTGTTATAGGATACTGAAATGCTCCTAGAGGGAAGTTTAAAAATAAATACTCTTCTGACCATGCCCTAAAAAAAATGTCCCGTCAACTAATGAACAGCTGTAATAAACCCACAAGGATGATTTTACTTGATTAGTGGTAGAGGTGGGTACCACCAGGTGGATAAATGTGTTAAAGCACTAAGGCCTCATCTCAGAGTCACCCACAAGATGTATTAAATTGACTAACTATGAAGCAATCCTCTGCTATTAGCTTCCTGTCTCAAGATTGACACACAAATTGCAAACTTTGTGGTTAGAACAAAAACAGAACTTAATGTGGAAACCCCAGACCCAGAAAGTCAACAAATTGTGAGCTCACTGTATATTACTGGGTGGAATCCCCCCAGCACAGACACAAAATCCTTTCAGTAGAACTTCTTCCAAGGAACTTAGTGAAGGAAAGACTCAAATAAGGTAGTTTGATGGAAGGCTCTGGGTAAGTTCCTGCAAGCAATTATCCTAGATGAGGATAAAAAGGAAGAAATGCCCAATGGAGAGGGCACTATACAGCAGTGAGAGACCAAAGTTCTACTGCAGGCCGTATGACCTGATATGTGATCTTGAAAAATCACTTCACCTCTCTTTGCCTCAGTTTCACCCTATGTAAATGGGGCTTACGATAGGGAAATTTCTTACCAATAGTTTCCTTTCTACTAGCAGTATCTCCCACAATCCTTTAGGTCTGGGCTGCTCTCCTTTCTCTGTAGCTCACGGAGGCGAATCAGAGTTTTGGAGCCACACAGCCATGCCCCCTCAGCTTCTGCTTGCTTCCAGATGAGTTATTTCCAAGCTGTAAAACTCGCATAACATCATTAACAAATAAATATTACAGAGATAATGAACTATGTACATTAGACCAAGGAAGATTGTCATATGGTAATGATTCCACTTAATATCTGATCTTTGACTCATGAGCCATCCAGGGTGGATACAATTGTGGGAAATGCTGCTAGCAGAAAGGAAATTATTGGTAAGAAATTTCCCGCTCTGCAGCCCAGCATCTCCCACAATTCCTGATGTCTGGGAAGAATGTTATAGAAAAGGGCAGAAAAAGGAAAACGGTATCCATCCCCATCTATAATGTATTTGCTCAAAGGGCGCAATCATTTCTGGTCCACCGCCTGCTGCACCTTCCTGCCAAAGGATGCCTCTGCAGAGGACAGGAAGTCCAGCTAGTAGTGCTTAAATAAAGGTGGGAGCATTTGACCAGCATTACAAATTTCTGCTGTGGAGGCACTAACTCTTGCTGCCCATGAGGTCACCAGGGATCACATGGAGCATGTCCTAACATTCTGGAACTGGAATCTCCGATGCTTTTTTTGCTTCCACAATGCATAGTCTAATCCACTACCAATAGAGAAATGAAAGCTGAGTCCTTTCATGGAAGGATACAAACATGGCACCTGATCTCCTTGTGGACTCTGTTCAAGGCAAATTTCCAGAGCCCTTCTGACATCTAAGGTGTGCCACCTCTCCGTGGTGGGATGCTGTGGCCTTGGACAGAATAAAGGTAGAACCATCTCTTGGGAACTGTGGAAAGAAGAGCTCACCTTTGGGACCAATGATTTTGGAATTCTGAGCACCACCTTGTCCTCACAAAACATGCCGCAAAGTTCCTGCATAGAGAGCACTGCCAGCTCCAATGCTTGCTTGTTGGACGTGATGGCTATCAAAACAAGTTTTGATGGACAAATAAAATGCTGACACTGACATCAGTGGTTTGAAGGGTTTGTCAGGGCTCTCAGTACAAGTGGCAAGTCCCACTTGGGAAAAAGAGTTCTAACTGCCAGATTGGCTAACTGCACTTCCCTAAGGAATCTGGCTACGTGGGGGTTCTTTGCCAGAGAACTGTGGATCCTGAAAACATCACACTACTAAGGGCAGACACCTGACAAGTAACAGTGTTGGGATGGAGACCTTTGTCAAAAACTTCTTCAAGAAAACCCAAGGTAGCCAGAATTCCCAAATTTCTTGGGTTTGCTTCATGTTCCTGGCACCAGATGCAAAACTTGGTCCAGACAGAGGAGTATGCTTTCAAGGTTGATACTCTTCTAGGAGAAAGAAGTGTTCTGATGACTTTGGAGGACAGACTCAATGATACTAGTGCTTCCCTTTCAATAGCCAGGCTGTTCGATACAGCTGGTTCAGGTCCAGATAAAGCAGAAGGACCTTATGGGAGGATGTCCTGTTCCATTGGGAGCTGTAGCAGCAGTCTCAATTTCAGCCCTAACAAGTCCCAAAACCAGGGTCTCCTCATCCAATGTGGGTTTATCAATATTACTGTTTCCCGTTCTCATTTTATTTTCTTGACCATCTTCCCTAATAATGGGAAGGGTGGAAATGCACAGAGCAGACCCTTTAGCCATCAGTGTAATAGAGCATCTGTTCCCATGGATCTGGGGTCCACTTCCCTGGTAAAGTGCTCTAGTGTCTTCGCATTCACATGGTTCACAAATAAGCTGGTTGAGGGCAGGCCGAATGATCATACGATTAACTCTAAGACATCCTAATTCAGGCCCCACTCGGAGCTGTTCACCTTGCACCTGCTGCGCCAGTCCGCCTTCTGGTTCAGGTCTCTCTTTATGTGAGCTGCCTTGAGGGAGAGGAGAGACTGCTCCAACCACTGTGTGATTTGCATTGCTTCAGCATGTAGCGCTGGGCTTCTTGTTCCCCCTTGATTGTTCTTGTATGTGACCGTGATCATATTGTCTGACAATCAGGACGTGGTTCCCCTCTAGGCTGAACTGGATCCTTCGTAGGGTCAGCTTGAGCATTTTTAGTTCTAGAAGGTTTATGGTGTTGGTTCTTTCCTCCAGGTTCCAATGCCATGAGCTATTTGAGACCCCAGATGTGCTCCCCAGCCCTCCAGGCTCGTGTTGGTTGTGAGGATCAGGGGATCTGGAAAGCATATGGGCATGCCCTTTGCAGACACTGCCCTGTGCTGACCACCATGTGCCGGAACTCTCCATTGATTTTTCATACGTTCTGGGGAGTATCATACCTTTAAGATGAAGCCTTGAAGTCACTGGATATGTGATTGCACCCATGGAGTGATCCCTATGCACAACACTAGGAGGCCTAGCAGTTGAAGACTCAGTGCAATCAGGGCCTACTGCAGCTCCAAAACAATGGGAGGAGGTCTTGAATTTTCTGGAACCTCTCTAGAGATGGAGATATCTTTGCTACCGAGGCCTCTATGTCCACACCCAAGTGAGTTATTTGGTTGGATGCAATCAAATAGGGTTGTTGTTTTTTTGATGTCAATAAAGCCATGCACCTGCAGGACATTCAAGGTCAGGGACATAGCTCTGTGTGCTGGGGATGGAGCTCTAATTAAGAGGGCATCCAGGAAGGGGTACAGGTGGATCTCCTGTGACCTGAACCTGGCTGTGACTACCACCCACATCTTCGTAAAGACCTGAGGACAAGCTGAATTGGGAAGGAGGGAGGGTGTTTATGAGCCCTATTCCTTTTCCCATGGTGCTCAGGACCCTTTTAGGACTGGGGGGGCAGGGGAAGGGGAGATCTGTGACCCCCACAAGCCTGCACTCTTTGTTCTCCAGAGGTCCTTTGGAACTTACTCCCTAGGATCCTCCTCGTCCATGGAATCTCTCCCTGTTCTGCACATAGACTCCTGGTCCATTTTTCCAAGGCTGCTCCAGTGAGCAGGGGATCCCACATGCCTCTCTGACTCATAGCCCCGGGACCTAACGTTAGGGAAGGAAGACTGGATGTAGGCTGGTCACAACTCAATGTTTGTCGAGCCTGGGAGGACAGTATCACAGATGGAGCACCTTTCGGATTTCATTTGGTGTTTTTCAGGCTGCTCTGCCATACCTCAAAGGTTCAGAGTAGGAAGCAGACAGGTACTGCATCTGAGGCTCTGGAGGCATTCCAACACCTGGCTAAAAAACTGGCTCAGAGGCAGGGTGGAGGGGAGGGGTGGAATTACTGCTCACCACTGTGCCAGATTTTGTCAAAAAAAGTCCCCCTTAGGCAGATGTGAAGGCAGGAACTGTAAAAACTGTACGCATGCTGCCATGGAGACAGAGAAAGGAAGCTAACAAGAACTGAGGGGGTGTAGCCTGACCACTCAGCTCCAAAACTCCGCCTCAGTGAGCTGCAGAGAGAGCAAAACAGCCCAGATGTCCAGAATGTGAGATGCTGGGCTGCAGAAACTCACCTTGCTCTGTAAAGTGCTTTGAGAGCTATGGATGAGGAATCCTACATAAGAGCTAAGTATTACTATTAATGGAAAAAAGACCCTACTGCACCATAAAGTATTGTACAAAACTATACTCATCACCTGTATAGCTAACTGAAGATTAACTGGTTTTAATTAAAGTTTTTTTTAAAGCAACTTTGTTACATTCATTAGTGTGTTTGCAAAAAAACTGAAGTCTGTCATTTACTTACAGCCGTCTTATTTCCAATTGCACAGCAATAAAAGAAAAATATATGGACTTTGTTATGATATGTTAACTCTTTATATTTCTTTTAAACAAACATGACCTTTACATTCCTAAGTTCTTATCACTAGCACAGCCAACACTACAAAAAGTTTGCTAGAAAAGACACCGTTTTCCTGCAGTGCTGTATCAGGATACAAGTTCAAGAGTAATTACTGATATTATCAATCAAGTTTGCTTTCCAACACTACTTGTGCATTTTCTTTCACATACCTAACTGATAAATTTCACACCCTTTTACTTTTCTAGTTTTCCTCAGATTCTAAAGTACTAAAGCAGAAAAGCTCATATGATGGACCAAACGTATCAAAAAAGGAATAAACACAGTGTAGTGACGAGAGAGTTGAAATATATTTCAATAGAAAATTCAAAAATTTAATGTACCAATTATTATTTGATATTTATTCAAATACATGCTATTCAATCAGCAGTCTTACCTGTCTGCCATTTGAGGTATAATAAAGTGTTGTCCATTTTTGTGATCTGAAATTGAGTTAAGCTAAATGTTAAAATACTTAGGATGTGTTTCAAACAACCATTGTTACTGGCCTATATTTCTCAGTTTTATTAGACTATATAACATATTTGTTTTACTATTAGACTGTTTAAAGTCACAGATCTTAGCTCTGCAACCTGCAGAAAGGGAATCTGCATTTAGCAGATGCAGGATGATTGGCCTCCCACATTAGGTTTCCTCCTAATCCCCAACAGTTAGAGTGTCTTAAGCCCTGAAGCATAAGGCTTCTTCCAAAATTTGTTAGCATTAACTAACAACGCTGGATAGTCTGGTTATCCATGTCAATATCCAATCCTTTTGTGAAATATACTGAGACTTGGACCTCAATGACATCCTCTGACAAGAAGTTCCATAGTTTAATTATGCGTTGTTTGAAAAAGTATTTCCTTTTGCCACATTTTGATTTCACTAAACGTCCCCTTGCTTTTGGATCGTGAGACCCAGAGAACAGAAGCTCAAAATCTACCTTCAGACCATTCATTATTTTAATATACTTTCATCATGTCTCCCCTTATTCATCTCCTTTCTAAAGTAAACAATCCCAATCTCTATGATTTTTTTCCTTGCCCCTAATAATTTGTCACCCTTCTCGGAGCACCCTCTAATCCTGCAACATCTATTTTGAGATGAGATGACCAGTACTACAGAATATAGGTGAGGCACACCATTTATTTATATAATGGCATTATATTTTCCATGTTATTCTCCATCCCATTCCTTATGTATCCTTAGATCACTTTTTTTGACCACATGTTGAGCAGAGGTCTTCATTGAGCTGTCTACAATGACACTCAGGTCCCTTTCCTGAGTTGATAGTTAATTTAGAGCTATGAAAGGCGTATGAGTAGTTTAAGGTTTTCATTCCAATGTGCATTATTTTGCGTTCATCAATATTGAGCATTAGTTGCCAGTGTGTTGCCCATTCACGTAGATTGGTTGGGCCTTCTGAAGTTCTTCAGTTCTTTCTGGACTTGACTAACCTAAATAACTGTGTGTCATCTGAAAATTTTGCTACCTCACTGTTCACTCACTTACCCAAATTGTTAATATATTGAACACCACTGGACCCAGCACAGAACTGGGAGACACCCTCGTAACCTCTTGCCATGATGAAAACTGACCATTTATTCCTACTCTGTCTCCTGTCTCTTAGCCAGCTGTGGGAACATGCTGCATCTCACTCCATGATAGTTTCTTTTGTAGCCTTCGGTAGCTCTTAAGCAGATTCTGTTACTTAATCACCCAGTACCTTGTGACCCCTATAACCCTACCAGTCAGAGCATGGGGTATTGGAGACAGAATGCATGTTGTGTTACAACAAAAAGGGGATTTTAGTTTACCATTTTGTCTAGCAACACTCAAAAATGTAATTCAAACTTTAATTGTACCATCTCTAATTTAAGCCACTAACATTTCCTTTGCTGTTCTATGATTTCATGACTATTTTTTAACAGACTTGAGAATTTTTATAAATGATCTCATGGGGCTAGTGTTAACATCAATGACATGGGTGTCATATTCTTTTTAGTTTGTATATTCAAATACTCACTATTTGAAAATAACACTTTTTTGGGACAGTTTTTTGTACTCACCTGGTTTCCTGCCACAGAGATAGAATGCTAGTCTGTCAGTAAGTTCATACTGTATTTCTACAAGGCGCTCTGCCAATTCATGGTGCCCTCCTTGTCTATTAGACATAAAACAGAAAATGGCATTCATTTATGATTCACTGGCTATAAAATGTAAAGGTTCAAAAATTGCTCTGAAAATATTAAATTTAGCATCATGAATACAACATCAGATCACTACTACATTTTCAATTTAGTATGTGTTTGAGATTTTTCCAAAGGGTGTCAGAATCACAAGTGAATCTTCAGAAGTAAATACTAAAAGGGAATTAGACTTTTCTGATCTGTTCAAAATGAGTTGCTGAGTACTCTGGAATAGCTTTGCTTATCTACCTGCCAGAGAAGCTGATTAACAATTTATGCAAAACAGGCAGAATAGTCTTTTCTGAGCAGTTTTTGAGATGGTAAACCAACCGTGTCCAGTTTAGTATTGGAATAACAACAGTGGCAACAACTCTGGTACATGGTATCTGATTCCCACAGAAGACTTGTTCTGTCCTCGGTGTCTCCTTATATACCATTTCCAAGCCAATAAATAAATCAAATTACTGAGACTACACGACTTCTGAATCTTGCTGCTACTGGAATTGTTTGGAATACAGCCTTAGCTTGGTAGCTTGTCTGTAATTTTATACACACAATGCATGTTAAGTCTTGCTACAGTAATACAAATAAATATATTTTTTGATAATAAATTGTATTATTTGAGACCTGGTTACTTAGATGTCCATCTTCCTTTGCCATATTGCTGCACTTGAAATCATACAGGCACTCATGCCGCTGGAGCTCCGCTGCCTGCAGTGTGTTCTTTGCTAAGGAATTTGGAATTGAGTCCCCACCGGTACTAGAGAGCCATTTAGCTGGTAGGGAAAAGCCCTTCTGAGACCCTGCAAGGCCAATCTGTTCTCTTAGGTTGAAGACTGGAGATATTTTATTTGTTCTGTGTGCATTTACTTTATCCTGGGAAAAGCACTCATTTGAGGTTTAATTGTGAAATTAAATGTCTGTCAGGATACCCAGAGAACCTGGGAGAGGTGATAATTTACCATTTTATTTAAAAAAAAAAAATCAAGACTAAAAATCAAAACATCAAAGCCATTTACCTTGCATAGTCAACTGGAGTTTTTCCACTGGAGTCTTGTGTGCCAGGGTCAGCACCATAGACTGCCAACAACTCTGCCTGTAAAATCTGTCCTGCTTTGGCAGCAACATGAAGCGGGGTGTTTCCTTTCTCCTAAAAAGTCATTAAAAACCACACATGCTTATGTTCAATCAGCAGGTCTGAATACGTGACTGATATAAAATGTATGTCAGCTGAAACCAACATAACTATAATGACAGACTAAGAATTGATCTAACACCAAGCTAATAAAAAAGGTTTTCATACAGGATGAAAAAAGTTGGCCTGAGCTCCTAGAGAGAGTAATCTCAGGCACGTCTCCAGATTCCCTGTCCTCACACTGGAATGGAGTTGCTGAAAAACAAAAAGAACTGTCTGTTAAAAGTCTGGATATACAAGAACAATGAGTCAAAGTCATCTTCACTATATTAGGAACAGATAAAAAAAAACTAGTTATAGCCGTTGAATATTTTACTTTCCAACAGTTTCTAGTAAGGTGGGTCAATTAACTTGAGGCCTGTAGTTCTCTAACTTCCATATATAACTTCTGTTAGTGCCAATCAGAAACTGTTGAAAAATATTTCCCTTCAAGGTTAAGTTTGAATGCTTAATACATTTGTATACACAAAAATGCAGTACCATGGAGATAATAGTTATCTTTCATATTAAGATCAGAGTAATTCAAGTCTACTCAGGTATCAGTCTTACAGTATCTTGTGACAACTGCAAGCTGTTTTGTTCCAGTCCACAAACTGCAAGAAAGCAATACTTACCTTACTAAGGTCCTTGGCAGTAACACTGTCATCTTCTCGGCATGGCAAGCGATGAACAAATGCTAACATTTGATATTTAGCTCTAATGAATTCCGCTTTGTTGGGACTGTAAGAAGAAATCAAAGCAAAGGAGTTGCAAAATAAATGTTGGCTTTTTATAAATAAAATTAAAACACATAGCATATTTCAATACAGAATGCCAATAGATTTGATTTTTGCATAGAGCAAATGACAGAGTAAGACACTATGAAATATTTTCATCCGGTACATAATTCAATCCAGATTTTAATTCCCTATTGAAGGGTATTGTTATTGAAAGTAGTGTCAAAATAATTAGAGCTAGTAGTGAAATTATCTCCCCCTCCCAGTGAAAATTTTTGATAAAAATGAATATGTTATTTTCTTCAACAACAAAATTGTTTGGGGGAGGAGGGCTGGGGTTCGTAGAAAAACTGAAAATGCTTGTTTTCAGACAATAACCCTTAGAATTCTGGCAAAAATTGAGATTTTTGGTGAAAATTTCTGACCAACTCTAAAAGTGATAAAAAGTTACTTCACTATTTTCAATTATCCTGCTTACAAGCTTAAGGTCTGTCCTGAAATGTTATGAAAACCCTCAACTTCTATTGATTTCACTGAAAGCTGCTGGTGCTCAGCACCTCTCAGGATCAACAACTTAAACTAATATACAAAGTCAGATAAGAAACTATGCTTTTAAAACTAAATTAGCTGAGCTTCTGAAAGAAAATACTGATAAAAAAATGGAAAAGATGACATCTGAGGCATATAAGAGAAGATTAAAAAAAAACCAATACTCAACAATTGGGACCACAGATGATACATTAATACTATTGACGCACATGATGCAAGAGAATGAAAAGACCTCTTCACTCATTTCAGCATAGTCTTTGAAAAGTCTCTAAGGTGCCACAAGCACTCCTATCTCCTCTGCTGTGAGCACAGATCAGGGGTTAAGTCAGTGAATAAAGGAGACTGGATTTTCTCAGATTTATTCATATCAGCAATACTCTTCAATGTCCTTGATAAGACTTGATACAAGATCAGGTTTTTACTCATCTGTTGCTGCCCTTCTCACAACTAGTCAAAATAGGTACATTTTTACAAAGGGGCTCCTGAAGACACACAGAATTTTATAAACATTTTACTTACTGCACTTTATCCTGTGGGTTAGCTTTGCGCCTTCCGCTCATAACAGATGCAGGGTCCAGCAAAGAATGTTCCCATATGGAATTAGCACCATTATTATACAGTGTTTCAACCATCTGAAACCCAAAATGTGTGCAACAGGCATTAAGTATTTTACTACTACCTGCACAGGCAGAGCAGCTCACAGATGGTACTTCCCAAGTGGAGAGCATTTTTATGCTACTCCAGAAAGTTGCCAAGGAAAAGGGTTTTTTTGGACTTTTTTATTAATATTAAAAGGCAGCTGGCGTCAAACCTTATTTTGTTAAAAAGAGAGCGGGTTAGGATGATGTTCTTTTGTCTACTTTCCATTATCAATTTTAGATTGTACGTGTCCCAAAGCCCAGTTAAGCTTGCTGCAGCTCTTCTTTTTAGTAAGAGCCTCCCCCTCAATTTGAGTTCAAGAAGAGGTTCATCATGTATGTTTACCTATTCTATTCATTTTATTGTTGTATGGCACCTGGAATATCTTGGGATGGGCCTTAAAAATAAGTAGTTTCACAGATTATATTGCAAGCAGGGAAGGCAGCATTTACCTGAAGGCAGACACCTAATGCTGCTTTAAATTGCATCAGTATAAGCAGATCCACAGCTTTACATCTGGGGACCGAAGACTTTGTTCTCCCAAAGAGACCCAAACTCAGCCATGAAGGAGAGATGGGCAGAATTCCTGGGGAGATCAGTCAACCAGTTACATCCCATGAACTGGCACATTATCCACTTGCCTCTTTTCCCCACAGGTTCTTTGTTTTGCTGTAGGGATATAGGTTAAGAGACAATTGGTTGTCTCCTCAGACCTCCCTATTGCATAGGAACTGAAAGCATGGGTGGCTTCTCCCCACTTTGGCTGGGAGTAATCTTTTTTAGGATGTGCAGGAGAGACATATGGTATGGTTTCTCCCCAGCTGTGGATCTTCTGCTGCTAAAAGCAGCAGCTGCCTGTCTCGAGAAGAATGCTGTCTTCTGTACTTAGAAAGTAGCACCAGAGCACAGAGCAGAGAGGTAGTGTGCATTTTGGGGTGGGGAAAGGGAGACAAATCATATTATATTTTAAAAATAAGTTTAAATTTGCCTGAATCTTAACCTAACCCTCACCTTTTATTTTAATTTCATACACATTTACATAGTGAAAGTGTTGGAATCCAGACATGCTACAAAGTAACATCTCACTTTTTAAGTTATTCATCTAGAAGCCTTTGGTTTGTGGTTTTTGTTTTTTAGAAAAAAAAGGACAGGTTCACATGGAGGTAAATGAGAATGGCAACACATTTGCATATTTCTGTGCCCTAAATGGAATGTCAGATCTATTCGTGTGTATACCAGATTCCTATACTGAGCAAGGATAGCTCCTTTAAATTAACTAGGAGAAAGCCTTTGTTTTGGGAATAAATGTTCACAGGCACATTTGTATACGCGTCTGACAATCAGTGTCCATGCCAGTATATATTCTGACCGAGAACTGCTACAATATACAAAATGCAAAGAAATGGAAAATCATGCAGTTTTTACTCATTGTTAACTGGCCTGCAGATGCCAGTCAAATTATTATTATTGCTGCAAGTGCAGATGGTTCACAAACTCTCACCCACAAACATTACTGCTTGGTCTGCACTTAAAAGTTCGGTCGACATAGCTACGTGGGTCAGGGTGTGAAAAGCTGAATGACGTAGCTATAAAAGCTATGCCGATATAGCCCCCAGTGTAGACACATACTACTACTGTTCAGGAAGGTGTTGTTCCTATACCAGTGGAAAAAAATCCCTTCCACCAGTGTAGGCTACATCTACAATCCCGGGGTATGCCAGCATAGCTGTGGTGATGTAGCTATTCTAGTACAGTCTCTATAGCGTAGACATACCCTCAAGTAAATTTAAACTTTGAGAGAGCAAAGCAACTTTTCAAGAAGGCTTCATTAAAGTAGCTACCAAAGGATCTTTTAGGCTTCCCAAAATAGAGAACATGTGAGAAAGAAGAAATGAAAGCAGAAAGGGCAGGCGCTTAGAATTAGATTCTCCTAAATAGCCACAGCAACAGACCTCATCTGTAGCTCTGGGGGGAAAAAAGGCTTGTTACAACCTGACAATTTGAGTAGAAGTGGATGCACTGTAGTACTCCGGTTGGACAGACAGACAAAAGTTAACTCTCAAAACCAAGGAAATTTTAACTATACCCCAGGCTCTGAATTTGCCCTAACAGTAAGTTTAAAATGTGGAGGTAACACTGACTTTAATAATCTATTACAGCAATGTAACAGAAACCAAGGCTATTTTAAAAAGAGCCTAATGAAGCAACCCTCCCCATCAGAAAGTTTAGTAATTAGAATTCTCTAAAAACTGCATTTTCCGATTCTCATCAGAAAGCAATCCTCAGCTTTTACCTGAAGCAACGTTGGAGGCCATGGTGTGTGTTTAAGATGCCTCACTTGAGAGATATGACGTCCTAGACTCCGATGAACACTACAGCATTCATCACAAATCAGAATTCCCCTGTTTACTGATGCCCAACAGGGGTCTGGAAAAGAGAAGCAAGTATATTTATTATAATATGGGCAGCACCATGGTCCAGTGGTTAGAGCACAAAACTGGGAATCAGGTGTAACGGGTTCTATTCCTGGATCTACCATCACTTACTTGCTATATGAACTTGGGAAAGTCACAGACTCCCTGGGCCTCAAGATGTTGGGGGAAATATGGGTCTTGTGGTTAGATACTGGACTGGGACTCAGGAGATCTGGGTTCTGTTTCAAGTTCAGACACTGACTTGCTGTGGGACCTTGAGGGAAAAAACCCACTTACTCTGATCTGTTTCCCATCTATAAAGTGAGGACAATACTTCCCTCCCTCAATAGGAGTTTTATGAGGCTAGATTCATTACAGTTCATGAGGTGCTCAGATACTACAGTGAGGAGTGCCATAGAAAATCCTATAATTATTAATGTGTCAGTTTTCCTGTCTGTAAAATAGGAATAATGATACATATCCCATCTTTGTAAAGGGCCTGGAGATCTCTAAATGCAAAATACTATATAAATAATAAGTATTATTGTATTTATTGTTTACTGCTCAAAGTTTTAAGTCCTGCCTTGTTAAATCTGCAGTGTGTTCTTATGTATTTTTATTTTAATATATAAATAAGAGGCACTATTTTTGTAAGACAAAAGAGCAAGATATAGCTATGTTAATTTCAAGAACTGGTAAAAAAAAAAAAGTCACACTGACAATTCCTTACAATGCTACTTTTACGCTAAGCCAGTAATCATCTAATGTTATAGCACAGCATGTTTTATCATCAACAGTTCCCCATAGTAAGACTAAGTAAAAGACATCTAGGCAGGTCAATGAGATATGTTCAGTGTTCTATGGAATGATTTTGACCATCATGAGAAGCCACAATGCCCTAGGGTATTGCGCTGCCATTCTGGTACGTGAGAAAAACCAGACAAAAGTATATCCCGACAATCTTTACCCACATACTAAAGGTGTATGTCACTTGAAACTCCTGTACTGTATTCCAATATGGTCTCAAAAGAAGTCAATAACCCATTTCCCAATCTACTTCTGAAGTTGCAATTCCTATTTTTATAATTTATTATTGGCTTATGGTAGTGCCCTACTATGTGCCAGGCACTTTCAAGTCAGACAAGTCCCTGCCCTGAAGGGCTCACAAACTAACAGACAAACACACAAAGGTTAGGGGGAATGGGAAATACACACTTTCTTTTTTACTGAATGTACATGTCACTCTTTTGAAGTGGATTATGTATTTTATATAGCATCTTTAGGATCACATGAAACAAGCTGCAATTTAGCCTGAGGTCAGAGATGCTGTTTCCTTTTAGTGGTAGTGCAAGCAAGATAAGTTTAGTAAGACCAATACAATTATTTACAGTTTAGCTAGTTTCACCACTAAAAATAAAGCTGTGTCAAGTTTTAAAGAAAGACTACCCCCCAGGACATGTGCCAATGGGATTCTTCACTTACACCACTTTTTCAAGATTATGATGTTTAAACAAGGTGTTTGTCTTCACAGTAAATCCATCTGGTCAGGAACAAAACTCAAAAAGAAGGTAATATTATGATGACCTGTGTTATTTAGCTAATTCATGCCAGTTAATTTACAGGATCATTCAATATAATTAGAACTAATTAACAAACTAAGCTTTTTGATGCCAGCATTCACTTCAACATAAATCAGCGAAAACGGCAATATATTTTTAAGTACTGAATATCTAAACAGAACATTTCAATTCCTAATGCTTCTTCTCTCTTTAGATACATTAGAAGCTTCCAAAATGTACAAGCCCTCCTTTGTTTATTATGTTTACATAAAGTTTGTTTTAGATAAAGAGCAAGATTCTTTTTGAATTTAAGCTTGGCTACCGTACTGCTATTTCCAAGGATTTTCAGACCCAAGTATTTAAGGCTCTGTTTCAGATAGTACAAAGTTTCAAAAGACCAAAAGCCAGCAAGTGGACAACCAGAACCTGGTCAGCTTTCAGAGAATTAATATTCTATCCATTATACAGAAACAAGTTTTTGCTCAAAATAGCAAGGGCTATAAAATTTACACAGTTTAAAGAGAAAAGTAAATATGAGTATGTAGATTCCTACAGCTATCCTTATCTGAACATCACTACAGCTTATACTGATAGAATATTTTGTATGTGGACACGTCAAAGCAGTGTACACACTAAACAAAATATACCCACATCGCATCTTAGACAGATGTTAGAATATCTGTGTAACTGGAGAACATTTTTAACAGGGCATAGTTTACTGTACAAAGACCACGTGCATTCTGCTTGCTGACTATAGTAACTATTCTTATTGCTGTTGCACCCAAAGAACACAATCAATTTCAGGCACTGTAAAAACACACAGCAGGAGACAGTCCCTGCCCCAAAGAGCCTGCAATCTGATTTGAAACAAAATATTGCAAGTGGAAGTAACAAGAGGGGAGAGTACAAGAGTAATGATACTGAGAAGATAGTAGCTTCCCTGAATAGTTCAGAGAGGGCATTCTATGCATGAGGAGCAGTGTGGACAAAAGCATGCAGAAGCTTGTGGCAGAAGATGACAAATAAGCATTTAAGGCCTTGAGTCATTGGCAGAGTGTAGGGAGTGATGTGATAAGAACAGAGTTAAAATGTGATACAGTGGAAAACAGGAGAGTCAATGGAAGGATTCACAGGGGATTGACATAATCAAAGTGATGGGCCAAAATGATATTCTTAGCTGCTACTAAGTGTTAGAGACCAGAGAGAAGGTGGACATAATCATTAAGCCATGAGATGCTAAGGGTCTAAATGAGAGTTATCAACATGGACTAAAAGAAAATGTTTGATTTTGTGAAGTGTTTGGGGAGGAAGCAGCAGGAGGATTTAGACAACGCCTGGATGTGTTAGGCAAGGAAGCGGGAGGCATCAAAGAAGCCCCCCAGATTACAGGCCTGAGTGACAGGGAAGATAATGGGTTCTGACTGAGTGTGTGGGAGTGGAGGCGGAGATGCAAAGGAAAGGGCTGAGGAGTTTCATTAGAGTCAAAATTGCACTAGTTTAACTAAAGGTGCAGTTTTAAACAGATTTAGACAGACTGTGCAAAAAGCTGCATGAACTCTGTTAATTCAATTTAAACCTGCCTTACAGGAGTTCAGACTGGATCACAGTGAACCCTTCTGGCCTTACAAACTATAATCTTCATCTGATTTAGTTAAACTCAAGTGCCTTGGAGGACAGTGATGTGAGAGTGGGGTAGGAAATGGTGAGTTAAACTAAATGGATATGAACCAGGTTTAAAAATTGAATTAATTAGTGCAAAATCCTGTGCGTACACTGTTTAACTGAATCATTTTTTAAACAGACACAAAGTTAAACTGGTGAAACTCTGTATATAGACATTAATTCTGGAATCCTCATTCACGTTGTTGAAAAATTCAGTACAAGTAAACCCCAAATCTGGTCACCCGAGACTCTATTTTCATTAAGATACAGAAATGAAACTATCTTTTTTTGTTTGCTTTGTTTTTACACACAAAACCCTAATTTTATTAAGGCTGTTAACAACCAAGAGGCCAATGTGGCTCCACAAGAGTTCTTTAATAATCTGAAAATCAAAAGGGAATCCTACAAACAGTAAAAAGATGGACAACTTGCTAAGGAGGAGTACAAAAGAATAGCATAAGCATGTAGGGACAAAATCAGAAAGGCTGAGGCACAAAATGAGTTGCACTTTGCAAGGGACATGTCAAATAAAAAGCAACAAGTGGTGCTTTAAATACATTAGGAGCAACAGAAAGACAAAGGAAAGTGTAGGTCCTCTACTTAGAGGGGAAGGAGAGCTTATAATTGATGACATCATGAAGGCAGAGGTGTTTAATACCTATTTTGCTTCAGTCTTCACTAAATAGGTTAATGGTGACCAGATACTAAACACAATTAATATAAACAACAAGGAAAAAGGAACACAAGCCAAAATAGGGAAATCACAGGTTAAAGAATATTTAATTAAATTAGATGTATTCAGGTCAGCAGGGCCTGATGAAATTCATCTAAGGGTACTTAAGGAACTAACAAACAATTTTGGACCTATGGAGGATGGGAGGGTAAGCTTTGTTCCCCCTTTTAATGATAGGTACTAAGAGGACCTCGGGAATTATAGATCAGTCTAACATCGACACCTAAAAAGATACTGGAACAAATTATTAAACAATCTATTTGTAAGCACCTAGAGGATAATGAGGTTATAAAGAATAGCCAGCATGGATTTGTCAAGAGCAAATCATGTTAAACCAACCTGATTTTCTTCTTTGACAGGGGTACTGGCCTAGAAGATAAGGGGGGAAGTGGTAGATGTGACATCTTGATTTTCGTAAGGCTTCTCAGTCCCACATGACATTCTCATAAGCAAACTAGGGAAATGTAGTCTAGGGGAAATTACTATAAGGTGGGAGCACAAACGGTTGAAAGACCATACTCAAAAAGTACTTATCAATGGTTCGCTATCAAACTGGGAGAGTGTATCCTGCAGGAGGCAGTCCTGGGTTCAAAACTATTCAATATTTTCATTAATGACTAGGCTAATGGAGTGGAGAGTCTGCTTATAAAATCTGCAGAAACAGCAAGCTGGAGGATAGGGATGTAAAAAGCTAACTGGTAAGCACTAGGCTTACCATTAACCGACCATAACTGGTAACTCTGGCGTCCTTCACCTTTGTAAGTAGTCCTATTGAAGTTAATGGGGCTCTTCATAAGTACAGTTACATATTTGCATAATGGTTTGCAGGAAAGATGCCAAAAAGAGGCCCAAAAAGCCAACTCAGATAGGCAATTCAGATACAAAAACACTGGACTAGTGCAGGAATCTTCTCAAGCAAAACCAAGTAGAAACTCACTAATCTACTTTTTCTATTCAAGCTGAATAAAATGCAAAGAGTAAATTACAATGGAGGAAAGTAAAACTGATTGTGGAGACTCTTCAGTTTTAACAATTTATTATATTAGTAAGAAAGGTAAATAATTTAACGTTAATTCTTTTTTGACCATGACCATTTAAATATTTGAGTAGTTTTATTGAGCAGCACTAAAATTGAGCAGATATCATCACTCGCTACTGACAAAATTCTGGTCTCTTAGGGTATGTCTACACTTCAATTAGACACCAGCGCTGGCCTGTGCCAGCTGGCTCAGGTCAAGGGGCTCAGACCAAGGAGCTGTTTAATTGTGGTGTAGACGTTTGGGCTCAGGGCGCAGCTCAGATTCCTTGGTCCCATAGACCAGGCTGCAGCCTGAGCCCAAACGTCTACGACATAATTTAACAGCCCCTTAGCCCGAGACTGAGTCAACTGGCACAGGCCAGATGGGGGGTTTTAATTGCAGTGTAGACATGCCCTCAGAGTCATTCCTCGTGCAAGCTCATAAGGAATTACCCAAGCTCTGAGCTCAATTTATTTCAACAACTGTAAAATGAAAGTAATGTTAGAAGAGCAACATCTGTCAGATTCTTTTTTAACTCTGATGCTAGTTTAATGTTTAAATCTACCTACATAATTGCTTTATTCAGTTTACAAATCAAGAGTCTTGTGCTATAAGAGACCAAGAGATCTGAATTTGTAGAAATTAACATATTTCAAGGCAGCACAACAAATTTGTTGTGATTTCTAAACTTAGCAGTAGTATGGTACATTATGAACAATCTTATGCTAAAACAGGGGTAGGCAACCTATGGCACGGGTGCCGAAGGCGGCACGCGAGCTGGTTTTCAGTGGCACTCACACGGCCTGGGTCCTGGCCACCGATCCGGGGGGCTCTGCATTTTAATTTAATTTTAAATGAAGCTTCTTAAACATTTTAAAAACCTTATTTACTTTACATACAACAATAGTTTAGTTATATATTATAGACTTATAGAATGAGACCTTCTAAAAACGTTAAAATGTATTACTGGCACTTACATAGAGTGAATAAATGAAGACTCGGCACCCCACTTCTGAAAGGTTGCCGACCCCTGTGCTAAAAGCTAATACTTCAATGTTATTTTAAGCTGACTTGATGAAGCAGAATTCTTCTCTGAACACAGCCTTCAAAATTATAGATCACTCACACACAGATATAAAACAAGCATGAAATATATGTAAAGGGACACTGTCAAGTAGAGTGCACACCCTTAAAATATGTAACATTTTAGAGGCATCCCCTGTTAGAGTGACAGTATTGATGGAAATGGTAACATTTTAAATACTGTACATCCATCATAGTTTAAGGCTATATTTTAGGTTTTACAAACCTCAACAACAAATTAAAACATTGCCCTACACTATTTCTAATCACTGGATTAGAATAAATTGCCTGGAGAGGTTGTGGAATCTCTATCATTGAAGATTTTTTAAGAGCAGATTAGACAAACACCTGTCTGTCATGGATGGGCTATATAATACTTAGTCCTGTCATGAGTGCAGGGGACTGGACTAGATGACCTCTTGAGGTCCCTTAGGCCCCGTCCAGACTACCCGCCCGGATCGGCGGGTAGCCATCGAAGTATCGGGGATCGATCTATCGCGTCTCGTCTGGACGCGATAGATCGATCCCCGAACGCGCTACTTCGAACTCCGGTACTCCTGCAGGGCGAGCGGAGTACCGGAGTTCGAAGTAGGAGCCGCGAACTTCGATCGCGGCGCCGCGCGGACGCGAGGTAAGTCGCGTTAGTTCGAACTAAGGTACTTCGCCTTCAGCTACGCTATTCGCGTAGCTGAAGTCGAAGTACCTTAGTTCGATCCCGCCCCTAGTGTGGACCAGCCCTTACAGTCCCACGATTCTATGATTCAATTTCTCATCCAATCTCCGCAGTACAGGCATAATGAATGGACATGGACAATAACCTCCTGAACACACCGAAGCCCTATCCTGGGAAAACTGTACCTACCTTTAACAAATCCCACAGGATTATGCTTCTTGCTTATACTTTGGCAACACTGCTATGGCTTGGCATACCCATAATACACTGACTGAATTGTCAGGAAGTGAAACTGATTATGAAATAAAGTCTTTAATAAACATCTAAGCCAGTGGGTCTCAAACTTTTTTTTACTGGGGACCCCTTTCACATCACAAGCCTCTGAGTGTGACCCCCCTAATAAATTAAACACACTTTTTAATATATTTAACACCATTATAAATGCTGGAGGCAAGCGGGGTTTGGGGTGGAGGTTGACAGCTCGCGACCCCCCATGTAATGACCTCGTGACCCCATGAGGGGTCCCAACCCCCAGTTTGAGAACCCCTGATCTAAGCAGAAGAAAGTGTAAAAAAGGAACAGCAAACACAAAAAAAAATCAATTTTTAAATTCTCCCATTTTAATATTCTGTTGGATTATAAACATATGTATGGAAACATGTTTAAAAGGGTAATGTATCTGGACTGTGTCTCCTTAAATGGAGGTTCACTCATGTAATTAGCAATGCAACAAATTCTTTACATTATATAAGTATGCCAATTTACAAGATTTATCTTACTAAATGTTTTTTCTGCAAATTCTATGTTAGACATTTTATTTTTTAAACTTGATGCCTAAAATTGTGAGATGAGTAAGGTGTAACTTCGCAGACTTAGAAGTTTCATTCTAGACCAGTGGTACCCAAACTGGGGTTCATTAAATGTATCGGGGGTTCTCAGAAAAAAATCCTGTAATGGCAGACAGAACAATCCCTAGGGACTCCGGCCACGGGGGCCGGCAGCCCGAGCCCCGTGACCATGACTTCCTGGCAGAACAAGTTTAAGCTTTGTTGTAGTCGTGCGTTGTTTGCTTGGACTGCTCAAGACCCGAATGCTTGTGGGAGGAACTCTTTATTGAGTTGGCTTCTTAAATACCTTCATGCTCTTTCATGTCTGGTACTCCTGGATGAAACACGTAGGAGGCTTAAGGGGGGGAGGGATAGCTCAGTGGTTTGCGCATTGGCCTGCTAAACCCAGCGTTGTGAGTTCAATCCTTGAGGAGGCCTGTTAGGGGTCTGCGGCAAAAATCAGTACTTGGTCCTGATGATGAAGGCAGAGGGCTGGACTCAATGACCTTTCGGGGTCCCTTCCAGTTCTATGAGATTGATTAATAATAATATGGAGATATACCTAAGTGATATAAGCTACAAAAATGAAATCTTGGAAGAGTGTTGCCGTTTTCATAATGTAATAAAATTAATAATGTAATGATAAATAATAGTGTGTAATAAGCGTGTCATAAAAAAACCAAATTATTTCCAAGATCACTGCTTCTATAATTTATACTCAGGCAAAGGAGAAAATCCCTGAAAATAGGGAGGGGAAGAGTTTGTGAGATTTGATATTTTCATGAAAGGGGTTTGCAGGTTGTTAAAGTTTGGGAACCACTATTCTAGACCCTTAAAGTCATTGTTTGTCTCCCCCACCACACTTCATTTCCCCACTCACGCACTCCCTGCCTTGAAAGGCCACCCTTTTCCCCTCAGCTGTCCATCACCAGGGACACCACCACCATCCTTCCAGTCTATAATCTGGGTGTCATATTTGATTCAGCCCTCTTTCTAAACCCACACATCCAGACCATGCCTAAATCTTGCTGATTCATTATATTATATATATATATATATACACACACATACACACACATACACACACACTCACTCTGGCCTTTCCTTGTCCACAACACAAACATTTTCATTCAGAACTTCATCTTATCTTGATTACCTATAAGTTCTTTCTCTCTGACCTTGGCTGCTACAGCCTTGCCCCCCACAAACCTTATTAAATCACTGCAGCTAGAAATCCAAAAACATGCAAAAAAAGGGACAGTCCTTGTCTCAAAGAATTTACAATCTAAATGTTAGTAGCTGAGCCACCATAAAGTTTTTTTTAAATTATGTTGGTATCATTGTACAGCTCATGTTTCAAACTTGAAATTGATAGTAAACTGAAGTTGTGAACGACTACAATAGTGCTGATATTTAAACAGCTCCCCCAAGCACACACCCAAACAGCTTCCCATGGCTAACAAGTTGGTGGTCCAATATGCTCTTTCATTTCCTTCTTTGGAAATGTCAGTGGCTGAATGAGCTACAACCACTTGTTTCTAGAGATGGTTTCTCAAGATTAAGAAACTTTACCAAAGCATCATTTTAAAGCTGTAATTCTTGCTCTAGAGCATAACTGGAGAACTGAAATGTCAAGAAATGAGACAGGAGCAACAACTTAATTTAAAGAAAACAATTTGCTTTTACCTAGTAATAGTAGTACATGGTGACAAACGGGGAGTCCTTAGCTCAGAAACTAGTTTTCTAACATTTCAGTTTGGGAGTTTTAAGTCCACATTCTGGAAGGGCATGGAAAGGTGGCTGCCCTGTTCTACAATTGCAACTTCAATTGCTCTTAGTGGGTTGTTGTTTTTTTTGTTTTTGTTTTTTTTTTGGGGGGGGGGGGGGGGGGGGAGTGAATAACTAGTTTATGTTTCTCTCAAGTCTGGGTGACCTAGTGCCAGAATAACACTAATACTTTGCACTTCTACCATACCATCCATTCATCCAACAAATTAAAACTCATTGCAAACCCTGATGAGTTAAGCCCATCAATACTCAAGAGGTAGAAAAGTATTATTATTCCCATTTCACAGGGGCACAGAGAGGGGAAGTGACACATCAAACGTGACACACACTGATCGAGCTAGCAGAACCCACATCTCTTGATTTCTAGTTTTGTGATTTGGCCAGATGGCCCTTGCCCAAACTCGAAACTGTTTAAAACCATTTTCAGTAAGACAGATGAGTTATCAGAAACCATTCTAGAAACCCTCTTTTGTTTATGTTAGTCTATATCAATATTTATTTTCCAATAGTGCTCGGAGGCTCCAATTATTGGGCCCTACACTCTATAAACTGGAACACAGAATACACCAAAGGCATTTCAAAAGCCCATGTCCACACTAGAACAACAAACCAGACTAGCTGCGACCATGCTCGGCAACCTTTGTCAGGCACAGTCCTAGGACAGCCAGGCTCGACAATGGTTTCCAACCAGGGGCAGGTAGCATGGCTCGTGGCTGGAGGCAGAGAGGATGCCAGGGTGCTGCAGAGCGGAAACGGGGGCGCCCAGGCTCCAGCCCCCGGGCAGGACACTCCTGTCACCACAGAGGAAAAGACCAGGCTCGTGTCTTTGCTCCAGGGCAGCCGCTGTCACTTGCGAGGCGCGCACAACGCCCAGCTCCTGCACTACTTCTGCACCCCGCTTCCTGTTTGCTACTCGCAGCCGGGGCGGCTTTTTCCGCTCGCACCCCCGAGGCGACACCGGCTGCCCGGGGGGGGGGGGGGGGCTGCCTGGGGCAGGGCCCGCCGGCCACGCAGCCCCCCGGGGGCTCGGCCGAGGTCCAGCGCGGGGCCGGGCGAGGCGAACGCGGGCCCCCGGGCAGGGCTCGGCCAGGACGCCGGGCTCCCTTGGGGGAAGGCCCCGGAGCGAGAGTCCCAAGGGACGCGGCCCCTCGGGGCCGCCCAGCCCCGGCCGCTCCTACCCTGAGCGCTGCAGTCCGCGCAGACCTCGCTGCTCCTCAGCCGCTTCGACATGTCGGCGCGGGCGGCGGCCGCCTGCCTCAGCCTCGGGCGGGGGCCGCTTCTTCCTGCCGCTCTAACGGGTCCCACTGAGGAGCCCCCGCCAGCCAGCAGGGGGCCGCCCGAGGCGTACGCCAGCGCCGCTCGCTACGCCCCCAGCGCCATTCACCAAGCCAGGCAGCAGACTGTCACGTGACAGGGAGGCCTCCTAGGCGGCGGCCGCCATCTTAATTCCTGGCATGGATAGGGCTGGAGCGGGCTTGGAGACCATTTTAGCTCCTGGCAGAAACAGGCCCAGAACCAGACCAGCCTCAGAGCCAGAGACACAAATTATAACCCATGCATCCACTGCTCCCAAGGAAACTCTGTGTGCTCTTAGAGCAGCATCTGACCATGCACAGGGGCAAATCCCACAGGCTCCTTGTCACCAAGGCACAGGGGCACCATCATTGCAGTCAGGAAGGGAGTGGGTGTCTGAGACCAGACTGGTGGGTGGAAAAGGCTGACTCAAGGCCAAGCTAGTCCCCCTAACCTTTTCTCCTCTCCGAGATGCTCTGTCTACCTCCATAAGCAGGAGCACATGGTAAAGAAGGAGGAGAGCAAAGTAGGGAGGTTCTACCATAGAAAATTAGGGTTGGAAGAGACCCCAGGAGGTCATCTAGTCCAACCCCCTGCTCAAAGCAGGACCAACACCAACTAAATCATCCCAGCCAGGGCTATATAACTTATATATTACTATATAAACTTGCCTTGTCTATATAGCAAGTGCCAAGCCCAACTGTTCAAATATTATGTTAGACCCCAAAAATAATGAGATGCAAAAATTAGCAATGAACTTTAGATTCTGTCTCCTGGTTTTCAAGCTGTTAGGGCTCACTTGGCTCACAATTTCAAGCTTTCCTCACTAACCATGAGGGCTAAAAACTAACTTATTAAAAATNTATATTGCAAGACTTACCATAAATCTATAAGTGTTAACAATGCTACCATCTTTCACCTTGAGGGTCATCTGATCATTTGTAACCCCTACGTAGAGAGAAGAGTAGAGGATCCACCCTCTTGCTGTAACTTAGCAGCCAGTTAATAGGGGGCTAGAATGAGGAGGGGGAGGTCTGCTTGCAAATGTACAAATCTGCACAACTGACCATATGATATGTATTAGCTGTCTCGCCCTATGGCATCTAACTCCCTACCTACTTACCCGTCGCCCAATCTATAGATATTTACTAATCTATCCATCAGTCTATCTCCATACTTGCCCATTTATCTAGCTGTCTCCAGACTGCACCCCCATTTATCCAGCCAATTCTCCATTGCCATCTTACGTATAAAGCACCTAATAGTAAAGTATCTGAGGGCCATGAAGGGCACCCTCACTTTTCCCTGAAGCAACAAGGCACTGGCCAGTGATGGAGACACAATACCACAGCCAATGGTCTGAACCACCGCTCTTGCACCAGGCTGGCCAGCTGCCCTCTTCCAAGATGGCAACCTGGGAAGGACGGGTAGAAAGGAAGTTGCTGTCACGCACGGTTTGTGTCTGCAGATGGGATCGCATTGCTGCCCTCACCAAAGATGGCAGCCGAGACGTAACGGATTGGAGGGAGAATCACACTGCCCTAACCCAAGATGGCGGCCGGGGAGTCAGTGCGTGACACTACCCTCAGCCGAAACGGCGACCTCGGCTGCACGGAAGTACTAGGAAGGGCCGCTCCTGCCCACTTGGTTCCGGAGCCTTCAGGCGAAACCAATGCCCTGATGGGCGGGGGAAGAGCTCCCACTTCCGTGTATTTTCCCCCGCCGGGCAATGGGCGAGCCTGAGGGAAGGAAGGGTCCATCTGCTTGCTAGAAAGGGGGGAGTGCCGATAAGGGGTAACTTTCCCACCCCCTGGGCTCGCTAGCGGGGCCAGGGGACTGGCCCCGGAGCGGCTTGTGGGAGCCGGGAGCCTACCCTCTTCCGGGAGCGCAGTGGTTCGTTCCGGCCGCTGCCCTGGCTGGTGTGAAACATTCTAGGGAGAGAAGGAAAGCGAGGGGCTGGGGTCAGGAGAGGGGAAAGGTCAGCGGTAGGGTGAGAGGTCAGGGGAGGGGGAGAGACTGTAGGGGAGCGGGGCCTAGAGGGTGAGGGGGCTGGGAGTCGGTGGGGGGGGGGCAGAGGGTGAGGGGGCTGGGAGCCTGTTGGGGGGCAGAGGGGGCTGGGAGCCTGTTGGGGGGCAGAGGGGGCTGGTGGCTGGAGCCTATTGGGGGGGCAGAGGGTGAGGGGGCTGGGGCAGAGGGGGCTGGTGGCTGGAGCCTGTTGGGGGGGCAGAGGTTGAGGGGCTGGCATGTGGGTTGTTTGAGGGGGGTTGATGTGGGGAGGGTATTTGTGAGGCACCAGAAGGGGGTGGGAGTCAGTGGGGAGAGAGTCTTCTGGGGCTAGGGCTGAGGGGCTTGGTAAGGGCCCTGTGAGAAACAAAGAGGGGGAGATCAGAGTGGGCAGGCACCCCCCAGGGAGGGTTGAGCCCTCTAATACGTGGCAAGATGAGCTCTCCACATGAGGCTAGTAGCAAGTTTCCTCTGCACGTCTTAGTCTGGAATAATGACTACAGACAGCTGGATAAAGAGCTGGAAGGCAAGGTAAGATGGGCACCAGACCAACATATGGTGCAGTGACTTCTTGTAGGGATAGGGATTGTCCTCCTCTGAAACTGCCCAAGGCAGAATACAGGACATGATGGACTGATAATTAGATCAGTATAATAGATCATCTATATGCATTTTATGTGACATGGGACTTAGAAAGTAACTTTATATCTTAGTTAAGTTTCTCTTTGTTAAACTTATTAGAGGTTTGTTTATTTATTTATTTTTTTACAGCTCTTTGTGATTAAAAGGGGATCACCTCAGGAAGGCACAGAGATTATACCCTTTGTCATGCAACTTCTGCATATTAAATATTTGACTGTCTTTCAGTATAGCCAGATTCAAGGCATTGAGAGAGATACAGATGGATTGTAAAAAACTCTGTAGCTGTCAGGAAAATGTTAGAAATCATTTGAATATGGGCCAAAAGACAGGCAGATCTGACAGGCACTAATGCTTTTTGCCAGAAAAGCAGCAAATAAGTACCACCTAGCTGGGGGGAGAGAGAGAGGAGGAGGAGGAAACCAACACACAGCAGGGGTGTCAGCTACTGCCGAAGATGAAACACAAATTGATTTTTTTTTTATCAGAATGGCACCCTCAGGGAGCCAACAGTTCACTGAAAATTGAGGGGGTTTATTTTTCTTTCTTTATATTGTGTTGAGCCATTATCTTCCCTCCCCTAGTACTGATCTGGTGTTAAGATTACTGCTTGCATTGACAATCTTTGCAAGTAATTTCCTTCCTTGTTAAGACACAAAGGGCTTATTTCAAGTGTAGTCCTCTGAGCTTCACTGGCTGCCTTAGAACACAGGAGCCCAGCAGCTTTGCACTTGCTAGAATATAGAACCACAACTGTGGTAGAAAATAGCTGATCATCATGGCTCACTGTAGAACAGAGAACACAAAAATCCAGCAGTCAGCCAAGAGCTGTGATGAAAGTACCAGAGTTAAAAGAAAGGCAGTAGGAGAAACGTTCAAAAATCTGCATCAGATCCCAAGCAACAAACATGCTAGTGTAACTCAGGTACTACGGTTATAGCTGCTTTAGGAATACACAGATAGAACTTTGAGGTTCAGTAGTGCAGGGTACACCCTGGTAGAAGCATAGCCTGTTTGCTTGTATTGTGCCTGAGACAGTGAGTATGTGTTCTGAACTCATCAGCTAATGCTACCTTCTGACACAAATCCTGATGGTTATCCACAACTCCAGCTGTACACTATGAAACTCTAGTTTTGGCTTAAAGCATACCTGTGTTGTTTCTTGAGAATCTTGAAATGCTGTTACTGTCTCCAATTCATATAATCTTCAGTCTGTACTAAGGGAAACAACCCCCTTGGTTGGGGTGTTCATCTCTCTCTTTTAAGGTTATAGCATTGTTAAAATAAACACTTGTAACTTAACAAAGATGATTTTACTGCCTCAGTTTATTTTTATTATCTGTATTCTGGTATCACCCACAATGCATAAAGCCCTGTTTGTGCACACAGTAGTCCTGTTCCCTGCCCCAAAGAGCTTACAATACAAGAAGACAGGCAACATATGAAGGGTTGGAAAGACATATTCCATCAAGCCTAGAAACATCTCTTAAATGAAAGTTTTAAAAGGCATTCTGGGAGTACACTTCCTCTTACGTCTTCAGGACAAACTGCTTGCTGTGTGTGGCAGATGTGCTTTGATAGGGTTTGAGGGATTGAAAGAAACTCTAGCCAGATACAGTCAGCATATGAAATGATAAATGACTATAATGTACAGTTACAGGATAATCGTAGCAAAGAAATTGAGATAAGACTGTACCAAAGTCCTTTATATTTTGGTCACTGCAATAGGCATTGCAGTTTGGAGAAAGTAGGATTGAAGATCATATGAGCTGCAGCAATGAGATGAGGATGGTTTAACTCAGATTCCTTTATGTTTACTACTTGGTGTTTTAAACATAATGCTGTCAAATAACCATGTTAAGTTATGTAATAACTTTCTTTTATTAGCCCACTCTTGACTTTTCCCATTTTCCTTTAGTTATAGATGCTCTTCTGTTTCAAATCTCTAAAGCTAGTAGTGAAAAAATATATGTAAGTTATGAGTATGTTGTGCTTGCATGTTTTGGATATTTGTGCCTTGTGTAGTTCCATTTCTTAGTGATTTGTAGAGAATGCACTCACTCTTCATTGTTCTGTGTGTCAGTCAAATAGATGCTTTTTTAATTGTCATGTTCGTCCATATTCTCACCAAAAAAATACAAAATGTGCATTGTAAACCGTCACCTGCTCTGGAAATTTTTTGCTGATTTCAACATGTTGGATATCTTCCATTATACCCTCCAGTGGCCATTTAACTGGTGACTGCCCATGGTACAAAATAAAAAGAATGGAGCACTGTCTACTCCTCCTAAAATAAACTGTTCATGAAGAAGTGGGGGAGGGGGAAGGAATAATCTAGAATGTGTTTGTTTTTGTTTCCCCCCTTTTCCTCCTTCTCACTTCCCTCCCCTTTTCCTGTCATGGTGACACATACCTCCCTTACCCACAATCACTTCTATGGTGCCCAATTCTACTCCTGTTTGACTTCAGTAGGGAGGTAGGATCAGGCTTTTAAGAAGACAATTCAATAGCAGTATCAGAGCAAGTCATGTAGGATAAGTAGTTCCAAGCAACGAACTGTTCTGGAGGAATACATATTGAGTGATTACAGCTTATGGCTGAAAATGTTTGTTTTAACTTTCTTAAATGTGTTCTGATTTTACATTTGATAGCTAATGCTGAAGCTGCACTAACTCTTGATTACTCAACAGGATGTTGATCAGCGTGACCCACGGGGTCGGACATTGCTGCACCTTGCTGTTTCCTTGGGATATATAGAGTCTGCCAAAGTCCTTCTTCAACACAAGGCAGATGTTACCAAAGAGAATGCACAGGGATGGACAGGTAAGAGATCAGCTCACAGGCAGTTAATAGTTTTCACCTTAAACATTGAGGGTCTAAAATCTGTCTCTCTAAATGTCACCTTAGGACCGTGGGATGTGGCTGCAGTGTTCACTTTGCTTTTGTTAATATTAAACCTTGCCTGTGTTTGGGTTTCTTGCAGTTTTACATGAGGCTGTAAGCACAGGAGACCCAGAGATGGCATACCTGATACTGCAGCATCGAGACTACCACCAGACGTCTGCAACACTTGGAGGGGTTCCTGAATTACTCCAAAAAATTAATGAGGTAAATGTTTAGTGAGACCTGAATTGCATGCTGGTCAGTTGCAGCTGGAGGAATTGTTAGTTTGGTTCTAGTTGACTTAAATCGGCAACTTTAAAGTCGGGATGATGCATTATTCAGTTCAAAATTGTGCCTATCAGCTCTATATAAACATGTGGGAGACTATGGAGTTTTCTGTTTTTATTAATGATCTCAGGTCTTGGAGGAGGATGCTTATTCTTCCTACGTCAAAGGCTGAGAGTTATGTGCTTTTGTAGTAGAATAACAAATGAAGAGTAATTCAGTAGAAAACAATGATAGCGTTAGACTGTTGCAGAATAGTGTTACACTCTGTGCCCATTAATTTAAATTAAATGACAAATATCAGCACATGTAAAATTCATACTTGTTGGTTTCATTGTGCTTCCTATCAGGAGCATCTCAAAACCTCTACTTTCTCTTGTTTCTAAAATGTACATTTGACATGCTGTACTGAATATTAATCTAGTGTTCTCTCCCTTGGTGGTTCATTTGAATACTTTGTTTCTACACTAGACTTCTGATTTTTATGTGGAAATGAAATGGGAATTCACTAGCTGGGGTAAGTTTGGTTTTTTGGGGGATTTTTTAAATCTTTCTTACCTCTAAGTTTTAAAAATTGCTGAAATAAAAAGTATGTTTGCAAAGAAAACACAATTGTCGAGCCCTTACTCTCTCCCAACCCATATTTTTTTCCTTCAACTCAAAAAGTCTTTTGAGTCTTGAAGATTCCTTCTGACCACCTTAGCCTGCTGCACAAACTGTACCCTTCCTTCAAATATCTCTTGTTTAAGTTTTTTTTTTTTTTTTTTTTAAAGGAGTACTGTGCTGAAGATTCTTCTAAGGCCATCCTGATTTTTGGGAGACATATAAGTTAAGACAGTTACACAAACATTATGCATCAAGACATAAAATATTCAGGAAACTTATTCCTTTACACTGCAAAATAGCATTACAGGTGATTTGACTTTCTCCAAACCACTACATATTTAGCCATTACATGAGGCAGGATACAAAATTGCATCAGGCCACTGGTCTGTTTTCGGGTTTTGTTTCCCTATTGTGTTCATCAATAAATCAAGAATCAGTCCTGATAATCTCTCTGTTCTTTGTTATCTAGACATTGATTCATAGGTTTAAGGCTAGAAGGGAACATTATAATCCTCTACTTTATGTCCTGCATAACACAGACCATAACATTTTCACCAAGCACATAACTTCTGGTTGAGTTTAGTCTTCCTACATTTGTCCTCTCTGTTAAGGATTTTTATATTTGCATCTGTGTGTGTCATTGTTTCTTTTATAGTTCCACTCGTTTCCAGAGTCTGTCCAAATGATACCTGTCGCATCTGGAAAAGCGGAGCTAAGTTACGCGTTGATATCACATTATTGGGCTTTGAAAATATGAGCTGGGAACGAGGGAAACGTAGCTTAATTTTCAAGGGAGAAGGTAAATGCTTTAGTACATTTGATTCATTGATCATCAATTAGTACACAAACTACACTGACAGATTCCTAGTGTTACTAAAAGGACACACATAATTATAAGCTTGATTTGTGCATGCTTTCACAGACTTATTTGTGCTGGGAAGTGCGTTTTCTGGGATTTCAGGTCACTGGGCTAAGCAGAAGTGGTTGGACTTTCTGTTAAGAAAAATCTTCTGGAGCAAATATGAATCACTAGAACTTGACTTTACCCTTCTCTCCCACTCTCAACAAAAACAAAAAAGAAATCCGCTGTGTTTTTCTTCTTGTAGGCCTGAAGCTTCATTATTAGAGTCTCTTAATTCCATTATGCAAAATTATCATAAAAATGACTTGGGCAGGCACACAGTCTGCTTGCACATCCTTACCATGTTGGTGTGTAGTAACTTAAAAAACTTGCCCTAGGTAAGTGAGTGATTAAAACTTTGCAAGGCAGCTTTAATCCTCATTTTAGTCTATAGTGTGTGTCTTGGTCAGCTCTTCATCCTGAAGGTTTGTTCTGAAGTCTGTAGTCCATAAAGTATATTCTTTCAACAGATACTGGAGGCTGGGCAGAACTAATTGAGATAAACCATGATGACAAAGTTGTCACGACAGAGCGTTTTGAAATCTCTCAACAAATGAAGCGTCTGACTTTGGGCTCTGTGACGCCAGAAAGAAAGGAGGTGGAAAGACGTCTTACGTCTCCAATTATTAATACGTGCCTTGATACTAAAAATATTGCTTTTGAAAGGTAAGGTATTTAAGCTTCTCTTAATGAACAAATCCTCCAGATATGAAATATCCAAGATTATTATACTTGCAATGTAGTTTTTAAAAGCCTTGTAATATGTATCTTAAAAATAATATGGGATGTAACAATAACTGCATATCTTGTTCCGTATAGACACTTTATAACCTCTCAGCTCATTACTTCTTGTCTTGCAAACAATTTCCATTTGGTGTGAAGTCCATTTGCACCATAAGATATGGTTTCCCATATTAGTGAGGCAAGAGTTATATCTTCTGGTTTCAGATATGTACCGGTGGTTCCTGCTTATTTTGTGAAGCATATGTGCAGTACTGAAAAACCAATAATAGGGTTTACAGCTTTTCTTGACTTATTCGTTCTACTCTGGCTTTAGTTTAATCATATAAGTCTATAAGAATATCTCTAAATATTATCAATTAGAGAAGACAGCAAACTACTTATAATCCTATTTCTCCTTTTGTTACATTAGTTTATCCGGCGTTTAATCTGCATGGTCAAAGGAGCTCAAATGAGCTTGCTTTCTCTAGGAAGCATCTCTATTGTACTGCACATTTCTGGGGTGCTATAAAGCAGTTGTTATAACTGCTGGAAGACATGTGGATTTTGTTTTGGTTTGGTTTTTTACTGCAAGGAAGAAGAGTTTGTCAAAACATGGATGCAGAATTGTAGCCACTGAGGGACAGCAGCTATCAAAGCTCACTAATTGATTCCACTAGATGTATAAAGATTTTTATTTTTTTTCTTGAATACTGAGATGTACTTAAGGGGTAACATGTTAAAGTCTTTAAGTTCTAAGATTCACAGACTCTCAATGGGACTTAAGTTCCTAAGTTTCTAAATTCATTTTGAAAATGGGACTTAGGAGCGTTTGAAAACAGTACCCGACATTTCATAGATAAATGTTTCTTCAGCTCTACCAATTCAGTTCCCCCAACTGTCAGCTACATGTTGCTAGTTGAAATAAAGTTCAGCAAGTTAATAGTGATAGAAATGATGCAATGGTTTCCAGAAACTCCCAATTCCTAGCTGGTCAGGCATTCACATCACAAACTAAAGTCACAGTTCATTGGTCTCTGCAATTAAGCCAAAGTCTGAATGTGAACAGAAATTAAAATACTCTGAGTCCTGTGTTGGAAAAGGGTGTTGGTGTTTGCAGGGACAGCTTATGTTATTGCTGCACCTTTTCTCTAGAGCTGTTACTTTTGGTACCTCTCAAAACACTATTCAGGTGAAATGTCGTTAGGGAAAACAGGGGCTTGGGGCTAAATATAAACTGCAAATGCCTAGATAATTGTGGTGTTTACTCTTTATCAGAAATACATCTGGATTTTGGGTATGGAGGACAGAGAAAGCAGAAGGTGTTAATGGTTATGAAGCAAAGGTAAAAAGCAATTCTTTACAACTAAGATATCTCCTAGCTAATTGAATTATAATTGTGATCTTCTGTATTCCCTGTGTATTTTGGATTTTTATAGCTTGCTTTGGTATCTGTAACTTCTATGTTTTTGCCACCAGATCTGTTTTGGGGGTGACAAGTCTTGGAGAGGATACCAAATAGCAAGAGGGGTGTCCGTGGGTGAGAGCTGCAAGGGGTGGAGGGGAACATGGGATGACAGGCACCATGGAGATTGTAGCAGATAAAGGGGCAGGAGCTCAGGAGGTGGGGGTCGGAGCAAAAGTAGACAGGGAGAGGCTGCTGGGAGAAAGGCAGAATGGTATAACCACTAGAGAATGCTTTCTCCAGAACTTAGAATTGAGCTCATTGTTTCTGCGTATCTACATTCCTTTGCTGTCTGTCAAGTAGCTGTGAAACCCACGAGCAAAGTGTCTCCATCTGCTCTAGTGGCAGGTCTAGGAGAAGATAACAACCTTCTTCTGCTCCAGTTACTCCAGTAGATCCATAGCAGAGTCTTCCACTACTTGAGCTGAAGATCCCAACTCTGCTGATGACCTATATGGAGGGTCAATATATTTAAACACGATGGAATCTTTCCACCCCCCCCTTCCCCCCCCAATTTTAAGCTTTCCCCAAACTGAAATTGTTTTAAAAACATTAAGGTTGCAAAGTCAAGCACTCAGAAGTTAGGAAATGCCATAGGTAAGGCCTCTGCATCCCTAATTTGTCTTTGTGCATATGCATGATGATTAGTCTAAAATTTACATGATCACATTTATTTTCTGCGAGATCCAGTGCACAAGGTGGACTGTGCTCTGGGAATGAATCAGGAATAATGCATGATCTCTTGCTGTTAATAGAAAATCCTTGTTTCTGGTCTTGGCAAAGGCAAGCTTGCCCTGCACATATCTGTTCAGAATCCTGCTGCAAAGATAATTTCCCAGCCATCACTTTGACCAACTTGCCCCCATCTGTTTGCATCCCTCCACTAGCTCTCCTTCTCTCTGGCATCAAATGTAAGCTACTTGTCTTCACTTTCAAAGCCCTTTTCTATCCCATGCCCACTCCACCTATCATCTCTCATTCACTGTTGAAATGTTGACTCTCATCTGGACCTCTCTGCAGCATTCACTGCTGTTAACCATATAAAGATACTACAGGTCTGTCGCATCTTAGGCGCATTTAACATGTGCGATTTCAGCTTTACGCAGTCGGCAAAAACAAGAAAAAAAACAAAAAAAAGAGAAAAATAACAATTTAAATACTGTTTCTGTAGTGTGGGCGATTCCGCCCGCCATTACACTCAATGTAATTTTGACTATACGCGGTTTTCGCTTTAGGCGCTGACCGCGGAACGTAACCCCAGCGTAAGATGAGACAGACCTGTATTGTCTCTCCTGAGAAAGGTGGCAGTAGTCAGTGTAATGCGTTAAAATGGTTTAAGTCCTTCCTGGAGGGATGCATCCTATGAGTAGTGATGGGAAACTGACCCCTCCCTTGTGGAGCGGCACAAGGATCAATTCTCTCTCCAGTCCTATTCATCATCTACACGCAGCCATTAGGTGAGCTGGTAAGGCAACATGGGCGCCAGTGCCACCAATATGGAGATAATGGAGCTCCACCTTTCCTTCACCACGTGCCCATCCCACTGCCACAAAGACTGCCTCGTGCTTGGGTGAAATCCAAGGACAAAGAACAGCTGGCTGAAGCTGAACAGAAGCAAGACAGAAGCTGTGCTGGTGGGCAGAGGAAAGCATTTTGAATGATTCATAGCTCTGGCGCAGTCACTTTTGTTTGAAGGTACTTGGTGAATTCTGTCTTATAGCTTGGGAGACTCCTGAATTCATCACTGATGTGAAGTTCTCTCATAGCAGGATATGCAAGTAACTTTTTCTACCATCTCCCATTGGCTAGGAGACTGGTGGACAGTGACCTGGCCTCATTATTTATGCCTTTGTCACCTCGTTTGGACTATTTCCTGCACGTGAAGCCTTCAGTGCTTAGGAAACTCCAGTTGGTGCAGAACACTGCAGCATGTCTCCTCAGCAACACTGTGAACACATCAGACTCATCCTCGGCTTCCGGTGCTAGCTTCCTATCAAATATTGAGTCAAGTTTAAGGTCTTGGTCCTTATTTTCACGGTACTCAGTGGACCCAGGGTCTCTAAAAGATAACTCAAGCTCTGGGATGAAGACGATGGTTGACAACTCCACTCCTCTGGCACAATGTAACTTTCTACCATAAGAGTAAAGTGCATCTGTGCAATAGGCAGAGCTTTCTTGGGATTGCCCCAAGACTGTGGAATGAACTGTCCCAGAAACAAAGGACAATCCAAATCTCCCCACCTTTCATTCTCCGTGCGAGTGTACTTCTTTGACCTTGCCTTCTCTAAAATAAATATATCCGTAGGGGTGTGTATTATAAAATCCCAAACACAGTCGTCCCCTGCACACACACCTTCCTCTGGGGAGAGGATGAGGGACCAGTTATGTGCCCGTTATTAGTCACATTGCTGTAGGCATTCAGATACTATGGTGATGAGCATGGTAGAAGAACCTGTGTAGAATAGAATCTATAGGACCTCTGCTTCATCTCTTGCTGAAGTTAAAAGGGGGATTCTGGTGAATGAGGGCAGGGAACTGCAGGAAGAGAAAACGTGGCTAAAAGCGGTTGAACGCCACTCTGGAGAATTGGATTCTATCCCTGCCTCTGTCACAGAGTCCACAGCATCACATGGCAAGTCAAGTAAACAAACCTTTTCACTGGTAGTCACTAACTGCTCCTCATTTCCAAGTGCCTATCTTGATAGCCAGAGGTTTTATTTAGTTTTGTTTGTTTGTTGTTTTTGCAAAAGAGCTGAGAACTCAAAACTGCAACTGAGGTCAATGGGAGAGGTACCCTGAACATAGCACTTCCTAAGTACTCTAAAAAAAATCAGGTCCTTGACTTGTCAAATTGGGCACTCAAAATTTGTTGATGCTTCTGACCTTAATTGCCCTGTGCTTTAGATCCCCATGTGTAAAATGGGGATAATGCCCACTCAGGTCACAGGGTTGTTAAGATAAATTCATTAATCTTTGTAAAGAGCTAAGATACTACAATGAGAGCACCACGGAAAACCTATGAAGGAATTCTAATTTACCTTTGTTTGGTGAAGGATTTGAATGGTATATAGTCTACTGCATTATTTACTGTACATTAAATGAGGATTAAAATAAACAATGAATAGCTTCCCATTCAATGAGCACTGTCCATCCCGGGTGGTATGTGACCTTGTAATTAAATTGTAACATAATGTAGATGCTCCAGAGGGCCAATTTAAGGTTCTGGCATTTCTTGACTTGTGAGTGTAGGTCTTTGCAGACTTATTGTTCTTTTAATGTGACGGGTTTTTTTTTTGTTAAAGTGTAGTGGCTTAAACCTGTACAATCGACCCGTGTGAAACTGAATTCATTTGAAGCTCTAGTATGGTCAAAGAATTGGTAACGTAAATGGAACCTTCTCGCCCCTCTCGTTGCTTGGGGTCAAACCAACAAGGATTGAATCATATCACTGCTGCGGAACCACTCCTAAGTATGAGCGCGCACCCGTGAGAGCCGGAGTTCCTTCTAGTTGTTGCATAATTCCATCTGCAGAATCTTATCAGTGACTTCTTAAGTAGAAAGAGAGAGCACAGCCGCAGCCTGACTGCTCTTCCCTGTCCCTCCTCCCTCAAAATTAACACGTAAATGGGGGATTCTACACTTCCTCAGTTTGAAGTGCCCATCCAATCTTTCAGCTGGAACCAACTTCATTAACAGGAAATTTGTCTGCAAGCACCTGAATCTTCTCCCAAGAGTCTCTGGAAGGGCCTGACCCAGTTCTCACTGAAGTCAATGACAAAACTCCTTTGACTTTTGCTGCTGTAGGATTGGACCTAAATGATGACTTATGCTAGCTAGTTTTCCTTTGTTAATGGATTCTTGGACAGATATTGTTATATTGATTCTAGCAGCTTGCCCAGCAGATGGCTGTCTAGCCCAGCATTAGCATGGGACTCTGTCAAAGTAATGACATAACAATACATATTTGTAACATTTTCAGCACTTCATGGAGAAATGAGTTAAATAGGCAGATCACACAATCATGTTCTACTGATTTCTGATACATTAAAGGTAGACAGATTCTTGCTCCTCCTCTTTCCTCTGCCTCTTGGTTTAACTTTTTGAATTTGTTGCTTGGGTATCTTTAAAGATGCTGCTTTTCTTATCTTTAATAGTTGTCAGTGGGCCCTGGTCTATGACTGGAACCCTAGGCGCGAAAGTAATACAGATGATAGATATTAATAATATCCTTTTTAAAGGTCTATACGGCAAACAATGTGAATGTAGTCACAAAAATCCGAACAGAACACTTGACAGAAGAAGAGAAAAAAAGATATAAAGGTAACTTCCCATAGGTTATCTGACACTAAATAGAACATTTTGTTAAGATCTTTGTACAAAGAGGCAGGACATAACCTTTGTGCACAACACATGCATGGTGAAGAGTAACCCGGCAGGTTACTCTCACTTGCCTCTGAACCTGCTGTAGCTAATTCCAATTGCTGTGTACTTGAGGTGGCTTATTACTTGGCTCTCTGAAGTTCTAATGTAAGTGTGGCCTGGTCCACACTAGGGGGGGATGTCGAAGTAAGATACGCGACTTCAGCTACAAGAATAGCGTAGCTGAAGTCGAAGTATCTTACTTCGAAGTACCGCGACTTACCTCGCGTCCTCGCGGCACGGGATCGACGGCCGCGGCTCCCACGTCGACTCCGCTACCTCCGCTCGCCCTACTGGAGTTCCGGAGTCGAAGGGAGCGCGTTCGGGGATCGATATATCGCGTCCAGATGAGACGCGATATATCGATCCCCGATATATCGATGGCTACCCGCCGATCCGGGCAGGTAGTGTGGACGTAGCCTAAGAATGATTCTGTGTAGTTTTGATTCTATTTATTGGGAAAAGGTGTTTGAAAATTAGTGTCAGAGTTTCCTCTAAAGCCTCAAAAGGTGGTACTCCTCCCCCATGGTTTCATTTTCTGTCCCTGCATATTCTCTGCCATGAAAGCCTCTGTACTTTCACTTCATATCTGTTCTGTTTACCTGGGTTAAAACTATAAGATGTCTGCATTATTTTTGTACTCTTAATTCTGGGGTGTGTATTGAGATTATAGTAGAAGGTGGAAGCAAGACCATAACCTTGTGTGGGGGAACAATTGCCTCTCGGCAGTTTTCAGACACTCCTAGAAACGAGACATGGTGGACAATGATAAATTTTAGATGCCCCTGATGTTAGTGTCCTTAAAATCATCATCCCTTCCCCCATTTTATTCTTAAATCTTGGGCTTTTCTAGCAAAGGGTTCATCAAAAATCAGCCTTGCCACAGTTGTCCCGCATTGAATGAGCAGTGCAAACAAGGCTCTGTCCATCTTCTTTTCACTATGGAGCTGGGGCTTCCCTTGTCACAGAGCCTGAGTGGATGCATGTGCACTTCTGTGTTAATTAACTCTGCTAATGAGCCTATTCCTTCTCCCTCCCTTTTTCTCAAGCTGACAGAAATCCACTGGAATCTTTTCTTGGTACTGTAGAGCATGAGTATGGTGCACAGGTGAGTAAAATCTTTCTCTCATCGCTGACTTTAAAAGCCGTCACTGCAGTGTTGAGAAGTAACACGAATGAGTTATGTGGATCTTATGCCACAGCTTCATGAAAACTGTTTTCTTCAATTCTAGAAACTTAGTTCAAACGCTGGGTTCTAGACTTACACTTGAGAGTTTTAATCCCTCCACCCCCACCTGTTGCTGTAAGAGTAATTGTACCTTTCCTTTTGAAGAAGCTCAGGACTGGAAGCGGGTCATGGAATCTGGAAGGAAGAGTGGGAAATTGGGCAGCTGGAGTGAGATGAGACTCTGAGGGTTTGTCATGGGCTTCTGTTCTCTCTCTCTCTCTCTTCCCCCCCCCCCCCCCCCCCCCCCCCCCCCCCCCCAAAAAAAAAGACTGGAATAACCAAATGTACTGAAACTGTAAGCTTGCAGACCTGCAGCAGCTCTGGATTGAAGATATGATGTTTCAGTGGTGACCCAGCAATACAAAGAAGGGGCAAGGGGTACAAGTGCTGCAGCAGCACTCTAGCATATAGCAACTGTCCTTGGGTTCTGTGCAGAGTGCGAATTATTGATGTGACCAGCCCTGCATAAGAGAAAATGCTTTTACATCCGTACAGGTTTAAAGATGAGTAGGTAATGGATTTACCAGCTGATGGCTCTGCCATGGGTTTTGCTGAGGATCTTGCTTAGGTACTTGGCCGCCTTGGAATTTGAAGTCCCCACCATAATACTGGCTACTCTGAATAATGCGGAGCCTGGGATTGCTTTATATTATGTATGCAGTGTAGTTGTAGCCATGTTGGTCCCAGGATATTAGAGAGATAAGGTGGGGGAGGTCGTATCTTTTATAGGACCAACTTCTGTTGGTGAGAGGGATAAGCTTTCGAGCCACACAGAGCTCTTCTTCCTAGTTTCTAACTTTGACATATTAAATCCTCACACCATTCTAGTTTGGCTACATTTTTGTAGGTAGACTCTCCTGTCTTCATAAAGCATTGTGAGATCTACAATCTGCATGAAAAGCACGATATTAATGTATAGATCTGTCTTTTAGTCTGTTGTATCTGTGTGTTCATTTCACTGCTGACTCTCAATTTAGATGAAATGTGCTGCTTTATGCAGTCGTCACTTAGATTGCTCTAAAATCTGAGAATAGCAGCTGAAGCTTTCTGTCGGAGGGGTTGATCTCTACCTATTATGTACTGTTTATTTTTACAGGACCTCAAAACAGAGTATGCCACAATGAATAACCCTACAGCCATTACTCTGGAGGAATATTTTGACCCGAAGTTCGACCTGAAAGATAGGGACATAGGAAGACCCAAAGAAGTCACTATTAGAACACAGAAGTGAGAAATGTTAACGTCTAACTTGAAATGCTTGTCTTAAACTCTTCCTGTTTGAGGTCTACCTGCTTTGATTCTCCTCCAGTGTTTTGCTTTTAGAAATCATATCGTAAATGTCTAATACAATTCACTTTATTCAGGGAGTGGGGATTGAATTAAGGGTGGCATTTTCAAAAGCACTCAGTCTTGGCCTGCCCATGCGCCCTATAAAACCAGTGGGAGGAGAGTTAGGTGAATGCTAACCATTTTAGTAAAATCCTACCCTTTATACAAGTGAATGGTGCCAGTCTGTCTGAGGGCTCTGGAGGCTGAAGTCTATCAGCAAACCAGACGTAACATGGAGAGTGCCAACACTAGCTTCTCCCATACTGTGCCTCAAGTCTGACTGGGAGTGCAGTTCGGTCTTCAGCCTCTGAGACCTCCAACAAGGGTGACAGTTATGAGGCTTGATTTCTGTGATGCACACATCTCTCTGCTGGAAACTGGACTGACACCACCTTCTCACCGCATGCATTCTAAGCCATTCTTAGATGGTAATTATTGTTGGTCCTTACTGCTTACCTGGGTTATAGTTCAGCTAGGCCACAGCTTCAAAAAGACGCTATGTATCCCAGTATGCGCCAGAGCCATATAATTCATTTTCCAACCCTAGTGGTATTGTCATCAGGCTAATACTATGTGTATTTTGCCACATGTATAGTAGAAAAGTGAAAACTCTTCTAATATCCTCGTGTATAACTTGCTGTTACAGGTTTAAAGCAACCTTGTGGATGTGTGAAGAATTCCCCCTCTCTCTCATGGAGCAGGTCACTCCCATCATTGATCTGATGGCCAGAGCTAGTGCTCATTTTGCTAGACTTAAAGACTTCATCACTTTGGAATTTCCACCTGGATTTCCTGTCAAAATTGGTACTGTTCAGCAATCTTTTGCACTTACTCTTTCTTCATTTCCATTTTGCTTCTATTCGTGTTCTCCAACCACAGCACAAAAGTTTAAAAACAGGGACAAAAATTAAAATACCGTTCAATTCCTAAAAATGCCACCTGTCACCCCACCCATCTCCCAGTCAGAGAACCTGGAAAAACAGCTGAGCCTTTTACCATATGTCTGGATGGTCCTTAAATCTAAGCTCTGAAGGACCAAGCGGGGAAGTGCATTGCAAAGGCAAAGATACCTCGCTAAGAACTAGCTATTGCTAGTCCCATCTATTAGCACTAGTGCCTTGCATAACTGCAACTGTTTCAGTATCTCAAGAGACGACCTCTCTCCTCACAAAGCTAGGACTCAAATAATTGGGGCTTTATAGGTCAAAATCATCCTCTTAAACTTCTCTGAGGTGGCCACTGCAGGCAAGAAGCAAGGTGTGATATGCTCTCTTCATAGAGCTGTGGCTTCATAAAGGGGCCACCACTGCATTCTACACTAGCTGCAACTTCCAAATGGCATTGCAGTGATCAGCACCGGGTGTATTGCGGGGAGGTGGGTTGGGTTGACTGTTCTGTGAATATAATGCGTGTCTAAAAACTTCACTTGCACAATGCTAAGTTATGAGACAAACTGACTACTGAAATTTTATTCTGTGTGTAGACGAGCTCTTCCTTGCTCGTGGCACAAATCCACAGGAGACCGCTCTTTCAAACACCAGTGCCCTTTTATTTCCTTGTATTTTCCCACCACCACATATATACAGATCGCTCTCAGGCAGGTAGCCCCCTTGGGGAACAGTTTGCTCTTACAGCTCGCTGGGAGCAACCGGCCCTCACTTTCCTGTTCCCCTTCTCCTACTTCCTTCCTGCTAGCTTTATAGGCCTTCCCCCAGCAAGCTTACAGGTGTCTCTGTTTTAGGGCTTTAATCAGCCACAGCCTGTCAGCTCCAATCACTTCCCCCTCACTGGGAGCTGAGCTAGCAGGCTCTGAGCTAACAGGGGCTGAGTCAGTGCCTTTTGGCCAGCACCTTGTTACACTGTGGTAAAGTGAGGTGCAGTTCACTGTACAGCTACATAACATCTGTGAAATTTATCTCTTTAAGCATGTATAAAAACCCATTGTTGCTGCTGTAACTGTGGAAAAGCGTGTGGCTCTGCTGTGTCTCACAGAAATCTTGTACTTCTTCCATTTACAGAAATTCCCTTGTTTCATGTGCTTAATGCTCGAATTACATTTGAAAATGTTAATGGCTGCAGGACAGCTGAGGAAACGTCATCACAAACTGCTGAAGGTGCAGAGTGTGAGTTGGGTAAGAAGGTGTAAAGCTCTGGTGGGTTTAGGCCAGGGCTTTGTTTCTATACTTGCTGTCAATGGGATTTATAGAATAAAGCAAACCTGTAGGCTGTACAGGCTTGAACTGAAGAGACTCCAGTAGGTTGTAGTTCTTACTGTAACTGATCTGGAAAGCCATATGTGTAGTAGGCTAAAAATGTAATCAGCACAGAACCAGACAAATATCCAGCTTTTTGCTGTCCTCCTGCCAGTCTTGTGGCTAATAAGAAAATTCACTGTAGAGAGCCTATTTTTATTCCTTTATTCTTCCTTTTGTCATACAGAGCACAGCGTGGCTATTTGCTGTACTTTCCCCATGTCAATATGTGTAGTAAAATATCGAAGTGGCTGGAATGTGTATTCACCAATGGGATGAACCCATTCTCACTTCAAACCCCCACTCAATTGCCTGTTCCAGGTTAACTCCTTGGGTACTGGCAACTAATGTTCTTGCCTTTATCGTTTATACAAAACCTGTGTATGTGAGAAGTACAATGGTAAATCGTCAGGGATGGATTTGTTTCATGCTTATATAGAAAGGGCTACAATGGGGAGGGTGTGCACGATAATGGGGAAACAACATTGCATATGTATAATGCATTCTCCTGTGAGCTGCTGACAAACTCTTCTGCTAGGAATCATCCGCCTTAGTGATAGGTTGGCTGCACTTCGTGTTTCTTAACTTTTTGGCAAACTTGCCTCTCTCTTGTTTTTACTTATCAAAGTTCAGTGTAGCCTGCTTAGTTCTTTGGTGCCACATGTCGGTTTTCCCTGCTGCAAAACTTGCTGGCACCATGTTCATCTATGTTCTATGCTGCTATGTAAGCCTCTCCGGACCCCATTCACATAGGATGGATGTACTATGGGTGGTTTGTCTGAACCGAAGGCCAAGATTATAACAGGGTTCAAAAAAGAACTAGATAAGTTCATGGAGGATAGGTCCATCAGTGGCTATTGGGCAGGGATGCAAAACTATCCTCTGAGGTATCCCTTGCCTCTGTTTGCCAGAAGCTGGGAATGGGCAACAGGGGATGGATCACTTGATGATTGATTACCTGTTCTGTTCATTCCCTCTGAAGCACCTGGCATTGGCCACTGTTGGAAGACAGAATACTGGGCTGTATGGACCATTGTTCTGACCCAGTTCGGCCATTCTTATGTTCTTGGGGTCTTGTTTTGGCTTATTTATATAAATGAAAGTGGGCTTTGGGAGTTGATTTTTGGATTAACAAGCTGTAAACATACAATACAGTATATCTTTAACTATATTTTTAGCTTCTACAGCCTCTAGCTTTGAGGTTGACCAATCTGTATTTGAGATCCCCAAATCTTATCACACTCAACATGATGGTAGGAACGTGCGTGTGCAAGATGAAGATAATGAAATAATGCAGTTTGCTATTCAGCAGAGTATGTTGGAGTCCAGTGCGAATAAAGTAAGTCTGTACTGCCAGCTGTTCAATGTTCTTTCTTTTTCTAGATACAGTATAGTATGTCTCCTTTTACCGCAGTCCTGGTTTTGACTTGGAAAAATTTACTTGGCTAGTTTAAAAATGAAGTACCAGTTCACCAAAGTAATTGTACACCTAATACAGAGTTAGCTTCTTGTTTCCGCTTTATATTATCCACCAAAGCAATATTTCTTTATTTTAACATGAGCTGTATATAGCAAGAGACGTCTCTAAACTCATACCAAGGTATTTATAGCTTCTACAGGAATGGATGACCGATCCCTGTAATATTGCAGATTTAAAAAGAATCTTAACACAGAAAGTTTGTCACAGCAAATATCAATGAGATATTCATGTCTGACTTAGAAATGACTTTCAAATATGACTTGCATTGCTAATTCCTGAATCACTGTGGCCCTTTTCCCCCAGGAAGCCTTAGGAATGCATTCCAATGGAGCAGTTGCTTATGCACAGGACTTTAATATACAGTATCAAAGGTAATTTCAACTTTTCTAAAATTCTTAAACGCACTAGGCCAAATTTTTGGGCCGGAGTGTAAATACCTCCAACAGTAGCCCACAGGCATGCTGCACTTTGTATAGCCAAGTAGGAGAGCACCCAGGCATATAAGGCAAGGTACAGCAGAAGAACAGAAGCCCAGATCACATACTTTGTGGTACTGCTAGTATCCAAGAAGAACCTCAAACAAGTCTCCTTGTATAGTATCGGGGTAGCCGTATTAGTCTGTAGCCACAAAAACAACAAGGAGTCGGGTGGCACCTTAAAGACTAACAGATTTAGTTGGGCATTAGCTTTCAAGAAAAAGTGAGGGTTTTTTTACCCACAAAAGCTTATGCCCAAATAAATCTGTTAGTTTTTAAGGTGCCACCGGACTCCTTGTTCTCCTGGTATAGTAGAATATGGCCTTGCTAGCTCAGTCTAAGGATTGGAGTTTCGGTTTCTTCGACCAGCCCTTGAGCACCCTCTGAACAAAGGATCCTTTATCTAACTAGACCAGAATTCAAGATTCTCTTTTTTTCTCCTGAAACAGCTGCTAAATGTGACCTCTCTAACAAGTGTCATCACCCGTATTTACCACACCCTGGACACTTGAGAATTTTTATTTTTTCCCAAACTTAAGTTACCTGTTGTTACAAATTTAGGAGCAAATTTTTAATGGCCCTCTGAAAATAGGCTGCAGTATCTTAGATTCTTCCTCTTGCAGATGCAAACAAGCATTTGTGTATGCATAAAGAATATCCTCTCACTATCAGCTTTGTACATGCAGATGGTTTTGCTTATAAACTAGGTGAGTGCACATTTAGAGGCTGCTGAAAACAGCCATTAGGGAGCAGATCTTTGATAACAGGCTCAGGAACTTTCAGAGAAAAATGGATTTCATGTTTGAAAACTGCATGACTACTACTCCTTCATAGACCACAATCCTCTCTCTAACTGTCCTGGGGATAGCCTCCCTTTCCTGAAGGGGAAGAAAGCAATCTGGCAGTTGGAGAGTCTCTTGGAGACCTTGCTCAAAAACTGATAGGAAGAAAATGAAGTAAAATGGGATATGTACCTCTCAGCTCTTGAAACTGTGTTTCTCTCTCACCAGGGCACTTCAGGAGAGCTATATTATGAGTTCAAGTACTCCCCATTTTAGCACTCCAAATGAGTCTTCCAGTTTTGATAAAGACTTACAGCTTGCCATGGAGTTGTCTGTCAGAGAGCAGCAGGAGCAGGAGAAACGGCGTCGTGAAGAGGAGGAGGAAGAATTTCAACAAGCTTTGCAGCGCTCTCTCACAGAAAAATAGACTCCTCCTTCAATCCTCTGAAAGACTCAATGTATGTGACACTGAGGGCTGCAGTAGCTCGGAGCCTGAGGACCACTCTTGGGTTGCAGAAGTAGAGGATGTCCTAGCCGCCTTTTAATTGTCACCTTTAACATAGAGATGTGGCCCAGAGATGCTACAGCTCTGGGCATGCAGTTCTCTATCTTGACCCAAGTGCCCTGGCGTGTTGTGTGCGGACACCTGTAGTTTCTATGGGCTGCTACCTCCATGATTAAAGGTGAGGGGCAGGAGCTATATTTGGCTCACAGGCCATGTCCTGTTCAAAAATTTCATAAAGGGAAGAGAGAGAGAAATAGATTAAAGAACTGGAAACCTTGCCTGGGCTATATATGCAGGAGCACAGCAATATTTGAGAACCTGATACATAAAGAGTTCAGAAGAGAAACTTCCTTATTACCTACCAAAGACACATTAATCTGTTCAGTCTTTTCTAGTAATTGAATGCCAGTCACTGTTCCTGTTCTAAATAGAGAGGAGAATGTGTGAAGTAGTCTTTCACTCCAGTGAGTGTTTTCCATTAGGTTTGGGTGCACATGGCTAAGGATATTTTCTCTTTTCAGTTCCTGAGCATTTAAAATGCAGCTGTGCTCATCAATATGGTTGATTTTTAAACTTGAGTTAATTCAGGCTAGAGGTGCACTCAAGATTAAACTAATGCTCTCTGGCCAAGGGCAAAAAAGATAGCTAATAGAAGTTTTTTTCCCTTGAAAAGGGACTACCTGTTCATTCAAATATAGGTTTCTCTGTAGTGATTCAAGGCCAGCGTAGTTCACACAATCAAAGAGGGCAGCAAGAAAATACATAGAAATAGGTACTTTTTTTGTGAAAGAAATTACACTGATTTGGAGGTAGTGTGCTGAATTCATACAGAGAAATTAGGTGAAATTTTCGTGTATGCCTATAAGTAAGTAAGTTCTGCCATCTCAAAGGGAAATATAAATATTGCTTTTTAAAAGTCAAATGTAAATCCTTCATGTGAATACATATTTTTTATCTAAATCTTTTTATTGATTTTTTTAAGACAAACCAATTCAATACAATTACACTCTTAGGGAATAGTATCATTAGCAATACAGGAGTGTATTTTTACCAAGTTTTCTCAGGTCTTTATTCATACTATATATTTTTAGTTCTTTTGTCTGCACTTCTGTAAATGTACACAGCATACATGCTGTGATTGTCAAATGCACTCCTCCAGTACATACTGTACAACCATAGGAAAGCCTTATTGCAGTGAAACATATTACTGAGCGATATTTCCTACTTATCGCTGGCTGAAGTGCAAAGAAACCTATGGTACATGTGGTCTTATCCTGCATTTGTTACTCAGGCAAAACACAGGGCTGCCTCTGGCTCTATGTAACATACTATTAACCAGTCTAACTTGCAATAAAATGGACATGATCATAATCAGTAAAAGGTAATTTAGAACTCAGTTTTATACCATATAATCATCCATTGTTTATGTAGCAATCAGATTAAAATTCCTTGTATGCACACTTGTGCCAGTATAATCTGTGCCATGTTTGTTTCAGACTATGCAGCTTGCATTTCATCAAACTTTAACTTCATCCCTAAATAGCTTATTTGGGCTTAGCAGTAACACTGTCACTTGCTTACCCATAAGCAGCTATACATTGGAATTATTGCTCCTCTCTTTGAAAAGAGAATTGCTGTAACTGTCACACCTACCTGAGGGACTAAAGCCTTTTGTTAGGGTTTTGACAAGTTGTGAAATAACAGATAAAAGAATTGTTTTTTCCCCTCATGTGGAAATAAAGAGCATTGCTCCCTTTAAGAGCATTTGTCTGGCATTCTGATTACTAATAGAAAAACAAGATCTCAAACCCACCTTCTTCCCAGCAATTTATTTTTTGTGCTTTGGTCACCATAAACTAAATGTATATTTGCTTCCTATTCACCAAAGAATCCTCCCAAATGGGAGTGGAAGCTGGGTGGGATAATAACAATTCTTTGTTAAGCACATACATTTTATTCTAGGCAGAGCTGGCACCAACAACCATAGGTCAGGTTGCTGAATACTTTCCATTATAAAATGCTGTTTTCAGTTGCTGTACAACTGTGACCATTTGGACTGAAACTTACCATGCCTGGTGTCTGCCTTAGGCCAAATTACTGTTTTGTTTTTTTAAGCTTCATTGCTTTTTGAGAACAAAGCTTGTGGGTGGGGGAAAACGTTGGTAAAACTGTTAAAATCATGTAACTGAGAAGCTGTACTGCCGCCATGGTCTGGAGCAGGGATGTAGGCTTGGGCGGTGATACTTGCTGCTCCTGGCAAAATCTGGCCAAATTTGCCCAGGTTATAAGCATCTGAAAAAACAGCAATTCCTACATACACAGTAGAGGCTTGTCATTAATTGGCAGCTACATTCTCTGCACTGAGTGTGCTTTATTGCTCTATGCTTGGGCTAAAGGAATTAAGCAAGACTTTCACTGCATTTACTCCCACCAGTGACTGCAGTGGGACTGTACACAAGAGTTGAGAACAGGGCGACTCTCTCTTGCTGGGGTGCCCAGAGAATGTAGAAAAGAAAACACCCTCCGTGGAATGCATGGAGGAGACTGAGACAGGAGCTGGGATCAGGAGGGTTGGAGTGCTGGGACAGAATCTGACTAGGAAACGACTGGGCCCGGGACTGGCTGGAAAGAGGGGTAGAAGACTAGCGGTGCCTGCACTTCTGAATTGATTGTAACATTATTTTAGCCCCTGTTGGGGCCACTCTTACAATGACGCAATTTCTAGCACTTGTCTGATTTTTTTTTTTTTCCAGTCCTGCCCAGAACTCCGTCTCTTTCCCCCCTTTCCCACCTCCTGGGATGAGCAGCCTATCAGGGCTGCTTGCAAGAGGCAGGTCAGAGCTCTCTCATGAGCCAAGGAGTTCTGGGGCTGGAAAGGGGCCAGCTGACCGCATTCTCAAAGCACCGGAGAGGGGGAGCAGAAACAGCCCAGCAGCTCTGCTCCCCCTGCCGCCTCCTGTGAGCAAAGGGTCCGGCTGCTCTCTGCTCTGCCCCTCTCCATCCTTGCAACAGCAGGCCTGAGAAGGGGAAGAGAGGGTAAGCCCCTGGAGCTCCCCCTAATGGAAGGGTGAAGAACCCCTGGAGCTGCAGGAGGGGCCGTGATGAGCTGGGGGGTGGGCAAAGTTGAGATGAAGGTTGGGATGGCATAACTAATTGCAAGGATGGGCATGCAAAAGGCACAAAATAAACTAGGATTTTGGGGTTTGGGGAGAAGCTGGAGGTGCTGTACCATGAGGCAGCACTTCATACAAATCTGGAGTTTGATCTTTAATTGGGTTTTCTGGTGAGAACTCAAATCGCTTTTCTCTGTCATTGTCACCCATGCACATTGCGGGTTGGCAGGGGTAGTTCAAAAATTGAGACCAAAAACAGTTTTATTTTTATTTATCTTTTATTTTTCAGTCTCATAATTTTGGGGGGGTCTGACTCAGGATTTTTGAACTTTCCAACTTTGGAAGGCATGCGATGAGTGAGGCAGGGAACTGCCAGGAGAGAATTGGTCTCATGGCTAAGGCAACCTAATGTCATGATGGAGAATTGGTACGATCCCTCCTCTGAAAAAAGTCCAAGGTTAACATCTGTTGTCTAGCTTGTTTTTTGTTTTTTTTAATGATAGTTACTAATTAGTAAAAGCATCAGCTGTGTAACCTGTTCATGTTCTTATGGTGTTTAAAAAAACCAAATCACAACTTCTTGTGTGGCTGCTGCATGTTTCTAATAGCGAAGTGCCTTGCTCTATTGGGATAGAAATGGTTTTTCTCAAATCAAAGATGTTAAGCCCTGGATTCTCCTGAGTTTGTTAAAGGCTTCCTCTAAATGATATAAATCTAGTCCATTCATATAGTTTGATTTTTTGAGCTCAATGCCTGTTTGTTCAGTGCATTTCTTTTCCTGTGCAGCTGTCTGAAATCACAGTGCATATTAATGATTTAATAACTCCTACCTTGAAGCACAGTAACTGAAGTCTGATATTTAAGATTTTTTTTACTTTTCTATGTTTTTGATTATGTACTTTTTGCTTAAATGAGACATTTTCATATACAAAGCTATCAAATATGCAGTGTTGGTCTAAGATAATTAAGTAGTTTAAAATTGACGCACATAATCCATGCAGACATTTTCTGACATTTATGGATAACTTTGAATCTTCTGTTTTGAAACCCTTTGTACAGTACAAATATTCTCTGAGTAAATGAGAAGCATTTTAGACCCTTAGAAATATATTCCTTTTGTTTGAGATCTACAAGTATCCTTGTAGGTGAAGGTGATAGGAGTAGAACAGTAAAGTAGTGCATATTATAGTTGATGTTTACAGAAGCATTTTTTTTAAAAAGGGCAAAAAAAAATTTTATGAATAGTTTGCATGGTTCTCACTTTCTACAGAGCTTATTTAGAAAGTACATACCATTCTCTAAAAAGCTATGAATTATTAAAGCTGTAACCATCTTTTATTAATTATAAATCCAGATTAACTCTGCTCTCTTAAAATTCATGCTGTAATTTGAGTGATTGAATCTCCATGTGATCTACAGTAGGCCTATAATTTTCCCTGAAAATGAGGTTAAATGTTTAGGACAAATTGTTGGTGCTATTCTGCTGTTATTTCAAGCACTTAGGTATATTTTTACTTTCTTCTGAACGCAGCTTAATATGGACACTTTTCTACTGCATTTAGATATCCTGAAAATAGCAATTCATATTTAACCAGGAAGATGTGCAGTTGCTGCATTACTGTATTGATGTAGGAGAGAGTTCAGTCTACCGTTAGGGAGCTAACCAAGTTTTATTTGTCTGAATTGCTATCTTTTGATGACTGCAATAGGAAAGCATAGTGAACAGGACAATAATTATTAGCAGGATCAATTGTAATTCACTTAATCCTCTGATTCAGGAGGGTCTGAGTATGTACTTAAGCACGCATTCAGTACCATTTACTTCAAGGGCTTAAAGTTAGGTCTGCTTAAGTGCCTTGCTGAATCAGGACTGTAGTTCCTCAATTTATTCTGGTAGCAGTTGTGAGTAGGGTACTGACTTATTCAGCCTAAGTATATTTCACCCAAACAGTCTGAAATGACTAGCCCATCAAGGGAGACAGGTAGGTTTTGAGTGCAACATGTACAGCAAGTACTGTATGTTGCGCCAGAGGAACAGAAAAATTCAGAAGTGGTGTTACATTCTGAAAATGGAACATTTCAATTTGCCTACAGGGATAAACAGCACTAAAGACCCTTCCACCTCCATTGAAGTCAGACTGCCTCAGTATTCTCCAAATTCATAGTGCAAAAACAGCTGTAGCATCCAAACAGAAGGACATGTTCCAGGTGTGGTTAGTAGCTAGTGATAATATTTATGAATTGCAGATGCAAGTTTTAAGTTAAATATTAAGTGTAGGTGTGTTCGCAATACATAAAGACAAGGAAGGAGAAGTAAAAAGCCCACTTGCTAATGAACTCAAGTGTACCACTACATTTCAAATAAAGCAAATCAGTTAGAGGCCTTAAGGGACAGATAGGGAGCAAGGTGGGTCATTCACTAGATTTCAGCCTCCCTACAAACTCAGTACTAAAGTAGCATGAGGCTAGGCATATTGACGCTGGACATGCTATGTGTTTTGTTTTACATGTGCCTAGTTCCAACCTGAGAGCAGTTTTTGTAAAAGTCACACTGACTCCTCTGATATATTCAAATTATATCATTAGTCTCTCTCTAAATGCTCCCTGAACTTCAAAAGTGGACACAGTATTTATTTACTCTGTCCTAGAATGCTGTTGGCCAGTTAGCATGCTTTGTCCTGGAGCAACGTTCATACGGGGCAAGTGAAATGTTCCCTAGGGTGTCAGTCTGCGTTCAGTGACCACAGTGTGTTAAATAATTTAAGGTCATGCAGGATTAAAACCATAGACCATTTTTTAAAGTAATTGCTCCTACAATTTTGCCATCAACAACCATTTGTTCTATAAAAACACAAGGAGGTCCAGTGGTTGCTAGTTACCTTAAGGTGGATTGCCACTGGAGGAAAGAGTTGCATCACAGCTAGAACTAGGTTGTGAGAGAGAAGATAGTGGCTGCTTTAAGCAGTCCTATTACTCAATTTTCAGTAAGTCAGATCAGCTGGGTGCTATGGGAAGAAAGCAGATAGTTACCATCAGTATTAATGCAAATTTCAGATGAGCTAAGTTTGTGTCAGTTGTCTGAACACTTCCGAGGTTGGGGGGAAGGGGGAAAGACTGTCATGCAGTGCTGCAGATGAATATTCTCTAACCTCTCCTGGAAAAGAATTCACACGTTTTCTAATGTAGAGTGCCTCACTGGAGCCATCGAGAACCTGACTTTTCACCAGTGCTGAGCACTCCAAATGTAGTCACAAGGGGTTGTAGGTGCTTAGCTCTGAAACTCTCACCCTGGCTGTCCCAAGTCCCCTCAACATGCCACCCCAAAATAGTGGACATCTTTGAGAATTTTGACTACATTGTAGCTTGTTACAGCTAAAAAGCTCTTAGGGCTCATCTACATGGGGAAATGCAGGAAAGTGACTGAGTTAACTGAAAGTGTGGCGTTAAAGTGCATTAAACCTGTAGGTGGGCTTAGGTGACTGTGGCTTAGGGCTGGTCCACACTAGGGGCGGGGATCGAAATAAGATACGCGACTTCAGCTACGAGAATAGCGTAGCTGAAGTCGAAGTATCCTATTTCGAATTAGGCGCGCTTACCTCGCGTCCTCGCAGCGTGGGATCGATGTCCGCGGCTCCCCCGTCGACTCCGCGAACTCCGCTCGCCCTGCTGGAGTTACGGAGTCGATGTGAGCGCGTTCGGGGATCGATGTATCGCGTCCAGACGAGACGTGATAGATCGATCCCCGCTACATCGATGGCTACCCGCCGATCCGGGCGGGTAGTGTGGACCTAGCCTTAGAAATGACGTGGGCGTAGTTCACTGTGGCTTAAGTTACAGCAAACTAAAGCCACTTTATTTCTAAATATCCATACAGGGGCTTCCTACGTTTCAACTTCAGCACAGTAACTTCACATCTTTAGTTAATTTACTCTTCACCTTCTTGAGTGTCCCTATGTAGATGAGCCCATAAGATCTTGTCTGATAATCCTCACTCACCCTGGGGTTGTCACTGCTTGTAGGGTGACTGTCAGTAATGGCTGCAGCAGGGCTGCTTGCCAAGTCCTTCCACAGAGCTGTGGCAGAGTTTATAACATGTGCAGAATATCTGTACACAAACAGCAAACTCGTTGGGTTAGCTTTTTATTTGTACAACGAGGGAGGTAGCTGGGAGTGGGGAATGTGAACAAGAATATCACTCCAAGGAAGCAGATTAGGCTTGTAGCTACAAGCCTATAACCTTCAGTGCAGCTGGACTTTCTCTCACTACCACGCTAACGAAGATGAAAGTGTAACCTTAGGTGAAATGAAGACAGATGGAGAGTAGACAGATGACTCGGCTGATACAATTTACAAAACAGAAAAAGGAGCAGCAAGAACTAAAACTTACCACCAGTTTACTCTCACTTTAGCTCATATTTTACTTAAAGGCTGGGAATTGCAGGGTACAAACACCAGGGCATCATCTTATTACAATACAGACAAGCAGCAAAGAGTCATCACTACTTTCACCAGCCGTCACATCATCCCTTTAAATAAAATGGAGCCAGCAGTCGTTACTTACATAAGCCACAATACAAAGTTGAAAACAATAGAAGAGGGATGCAGGGAGTTGTTCCTCATGTGAAATTAAAATATTCTAAAATAAATTACCACCAACAAAGCAGTCCTTAGTTGGATTTTTCTTGTTTGTTATTTAACAAACACTTATACCAGTGCAAAATAAAATAGCAGCATTGATATGCAAGTGGGATTTGCCAGTGTAAACACTTATCACGTACAATGCACATAACAGAGCTGCACATAACTTAAACACACAACACTTCCACAAGGTTTTGAAAGTGGCAGTCCCTCAATCTTATTAAAGCAGGCTCCCAACCATGACTGACTTTCTTGGAAATATTTAAGGGGCTGAAGTTTACACTGTTAGTCATTTCATCTACTGAGCCCAAACCTATTACACAGTTAAGGACATGAACATTTCTTCAGCCGTGGGGTCTGGTCTACAAAAAAAACTTGGACTGGATTCCTAAAACCAACATGGCTATTTTGGTACAAGTCTGAGTGTAGACACTTATTTCAGAATAAAAGCAGCTAAAGTCAGTAACAAACCAACATGCCCCCAAAATAATGAAATCAGTTAATTCATACTTTTATTTCAGTTCAAATGTGTGCATAGGCCAGCCCTACAAAGCCAAGTTCATGACTAGAGCATGTTTAAGCCCTCGTCTTTTGACTGACTTTTATAAGACTCACTCTAGAAACCTGATAGAAGACTTCATGCTTGAGGGGAGAGTTGCATTCCTTAAGACTGCAAAACCAATCAATACATCAGAATCCAATGCACCTGCCTGCTTGCAAAATTATGATTTTTAGAACAAATCAAAAGTTATAAGCTTTCCATTTAATTCTGTTTCTGATACCACCACACTGTAGTCCACTGGGTATCTGACAGACTAGATTGAGAAAACTTTGACATTTGAAACAGGTGAAATTGTAATCAGCCTTGCTGCCAAAAATGGCACATGAACCACATTATCTAAAGTACATTGTTTTCATGTTAGGATCACTTAGAGGCTGTGTTTAAGGAGTATCATGAGGGTTACTCATGTCATATTCCCACCCAGGAAATGAGAACAGAATTCAGAAATACAGCAAGTCTAAGTGGTAGTGTCTTCCTGTGGGCAATACCAAAGTAAAATACTTCACATATTCCTAGCCTTTCCTATCAGAGTTAGGCCAAATACTAACTGAAGTTCACAAAACATGAGTGCTTAGAATTAGTCACCGAGATAAAATTTGCCAGACTGAGCCCACATTTATTTAAGTGTCTAACTTTAGGCATCCATGTTTGAAGAGACAGACCTCTGTTGAGCTACTAATTGCTAGAGATCTGGGAGGAGATTTTCAGATTCTAGCTATGGTGTCTTTGAGAGCAGCCAAGCAGTTGTAGGCATGCTTCTGCAAGGGAAACAACTGGTTACATTACATGTTAGAGAAAAAAAATTACTTCTCACAGTCTCTTTACTAAGCAGCCGTAGTGGTTTACAAGCCAGAACTCAGACTACAAATCAGGCTGGATTTACGGTTGCTGCACAGCACAGGTCATTTTCGAGCACCAGGGATTTGATCGCAAAATTTCCACAAGCAAGGTGACCCATCCGTTCCGATTCTTCCCGCTCTGCTACCGTCGTCGAATGGGCTTGTAGACGCATACTGCCATCAAGATCATGGCGATCAACAGGATGCTGAAGATGCTCCCCATGAGCACTGCAAGAGGGAAGAAATGGCATGTGTTGAATAGGTGCAAGTATAAGAGGGAAAAGGTTACATGGGTGTATGTTTATCTTCCAATTTAGTGCAGCATGTCCCAAACTGGTGACATCAAAGGTCCTGCTGTGAATTTGTCAGGAGTCCCTAGATATCACCCAATTCCCAGTGAAGTCAGTTTTTCCCTGGTCTATAATGGGAGTTGGACCACGCCCCTAATTTGCCTTTGCATTTCTGGCCAGATTGTCACCCTTTTAAAGCTGCATGTGAACATTTGCCCTCACCAGTGTTTGTGAAATGTATGCCTGGTGCACACACATGGGCCATTAATCACTCTGAACGTGCCCCACCACCCACTTGCCCTGGAACACTTGCTTGTATGTTTTGATAGCGTTATCAAGCAAAATAAACTGCTGCTTGTTTGAGTTCATCTGGAATAACAACGTGTGATTACTGAGAGTGGGTGGCCACAGGCAGGATTTTAGTACTTATTAATTCATAGAATTTATGACCAGAAGGGACCATTATGATCTAGTCTGACCTTCTGAATAACAAGCTGGAGATTTTTACGCAGCAATTCCTGCATCAAGCCCAATCACTTATGGCTGATCTACAGCCTATCATTTAGAAAGGGCCAGTCTTGATTTAAAGACTTCAAGTGATAAAATGCACCCATACCCTAGGTCAGGGGTCGGCAACCTTTCAAGAGTGGTGTGCCGAGTCTTCATTTATTCACTCTAATGTAAGGTTTCGTGTGCCAGTAATACATTTTAACATTTTTAGAAGGTCTCTTTCTATAAGTCTATAATATATAACTAAACTTGTTGTATGTCAAGTAAATAAGATTTTTAAAATGTTTAAGAAGCTTCATTTAAAATTAAATTAAAATGCAGAGCGCCCCGGACCAGTGGCCAGGACCCGAGCAGTGTGAGTGCCGCTGAAAATCAGCTCGTGTGCCGCCTTCGGCACGCGTGCCATAGGTTGCCTACCCCTGCCCTAGGTAAACTGTTCCAATGGCTAATTACACTCACTAAATAATCTGCACCTTGTGTCTAGCCTGAATTTGTCTAGCTTCAGCTTCTAGCCATGGGATCTGGTGTCTTTGTCTGCTAGAATGAAGAGGCCTTTACTACCAGAAATCTCTCCAGTAGATACGCATAGCGCCTCTGAACCTTCTCTTTGATCAACTGAACAGATTGAGCTTTAGTCTCTCACTGTGATGCAAGTCTTCCAGACCTCGAATCATTCTTGTAGCCTTTTTCTGAAGGATTTCCAATTTGTCAACATTCTTTTTCAAGTGTTGACACCAGAACTGGACACACTATCCCAGTAACAGTCTCCCAAATGCCCAATACAGTTGTAATAACATCTACCAACTTCAACTCAATATTCCCCTGCTTATACAGCCAAGGATTGCATTTGCTCTCAGATACCACATCACACTGCAAGATCACGTTTAGCTGATTATCCACCACCCTCCTCCCTATCCCCTGCAGTCCTTTTCGGAGTCACAGTCCCTCTTTTTGTCCCAAGTGAGCCTAGTTTCCCATGCAATCCAGATGGCTCTATAGACCAGACTTGCCCTTACAATTTTTTTTTTTACAACTACTCCACCAATTTGTGTCATCTGCAAACTTTACCAACAATCGTGTTGTGTTTTCCTCCACATCACTGAAAAAGATATTGAATATCACTGGGCCAAGAACTGATCCCTACTACACCCCTCTAGAAACATCACCACTAGAATGATGGTTCCCCATATTTGATTACTTTTCGAGAACTATAAGTTATCCAGTTTTTAATCCATATAATAGGGGGTGCATTTTATTACTGGATAATACCGTATGGTCATCCCAATTTAGAAAATCTTATCCATCCCCTCCCTCCCTCCCATGTGAAGCTTTATGGGCACATAACATACACTTAGTTCTCCTACAGGCTCCAACAGCAGTAGTTGAAAATTTACAACCAACTTGTATTTTACCCTGCTCACTACTAGCATATTATCTTTCCTCCCGACTTGCTGCTCTCATTTTCAGATGCTCATTTTTTTCACAGTCTATTTGATTGTTGCTATTAGACGATTTGTCACATGAAGAAAATCTCCTTATCAACAGTGTATTTCCTAGAGATAACATTTCAAACGAAACTTTAAAATTACTTCACTGGCACATACAACACAAAGGCTTCTGCTTTCAGAAACCTTTCATCTAATGTACGCAACAGCCAGAGAGAGAGAAGAACAGAACACAACTTGAGTGGCTGGCATCTTTTATTCCACAATAGTTTTGTTCCCTTGTTCACTACTGATTTTAATCTGATAACTAGATGAGACTTTCTACTGACACCTAACTGCTGTTTAAACTAGCAACAAGATGGGATGCTTTCCAATTCCAGTGACCCCTGATGCCATTGCTACCATCCCAAGGAGGGTGAAAACTACTGCATTTCCAGATCAGAGCCACCTGGGACTACCAGAGCTGCCAAACATATAAGCTGGCCAGCTGTAAAACACAGCTTGTTAGATTAATGCATCCATGGCTGTATGTATACAGACAGTCACCAGCACCCACATTGTCTGCAGCAAACTGGACCTCAATTCTGTGACAGCTTCAATACATTTTTAGAATGGAGTTTTTTATTGAATGCAACTGGAGTGAAAAAAATCCATCAGTACATCAGCTGTGACTATTTAAATCTAGTCTTATACTATCTCTACATTTTCAGTTTTCAAAATGCCACATATCTTTAGGTGCCAGAGTCCACACCTAATTAGATGAATAGGGCAGCTCACAAGGTTATAGTTTCAGGCCATCTTCAAACTCAGGAAAACAGCTTACCATTCTGAGGTCACTTTTGCAACAACCATGAGGGCTAGAAACTGTTTTTTAAATGAAATCAAAGATTCTGGAGCCCAATTCTGCAACAAGGGATGAATTTTAAGGCTGTGAAATAGGAGGGTTCTCGGCTATATGGACACAGGTGGGCACGAGGGATAGAACCCAAAAACTTTGGCTCAGAAAACCCATAATGCAACCCATAGATCTACTTGAGCTAAAGAAGAATTTCCGTTACTAACTCTGTGATGGTGTTTGGGGTACCCAGGACTGCGAGTCTCCTTGTTGCCTGCCTGTCTCCTGTGAGAGGGAGACTTGTTTGTGCTTAACTGAGTGTCAGCTCCCTGACACCACCAGCCTGTTAGGCACCTGAACAAAATCTCCTCTGGGCAATGCCAGCCCTTACTTTACCTTACACTAGTAGGTGCACCTCAGTCCCTAAACCCCTTTGAAGCATTCCCCTGTAGTCCAACCCCTTCTCCACTGAACACTCACTGAAATACCAGGTCTGCTGTCTCCACAGGAACAGAGTACACACCAGCCTGACTGATTCATCTCACAATCAGATCATAACTTAATATCACAGCACCGAGATACATTTCTAGTGAAACTGAGGGTAAGTTTACCAAAGATTCAAGAGATAATGAGTAAGAATAATGGAAACAAAAGGGTTACATATAAAACAAAATCATAACACTCTTTCTAGAGACTAAACTTAACAGGCTAACCTACTGTCTAAAGAAGATCTATCTAACCCAAAGTCTTTTTCAACATCTTCCACCAAGGTAGGCAGAGATCTTGTTTTCATGAATGTAAACACGCTGACCATTTACTTTCAAGATGCAGGATAAAGGTCTTGTTGTCTTCTACTTATATCCCCAAAGTTCTTTGTCTGTACTCAGAGACGGTTAAAAAAAAAAGGTGTTTTCTCCTTTGTCCTGCTTCTTCCCTGTTGATTTTGTATGTAGATGTGCAGCCATTGTGTCAAACAGAAAACCTATTTGTCAACTTTGCCTTGATACAGGTTTTTAAACACATTTTCAGTATACATGCATAACTCCTGGCATAATATCTGTACATACAACTAATAATGACATTAATGACTAATGTGACCCTGGCTTTCATTTAAGACCTTACAACAGTTTTTGGTGAACCAGAATGTACATACTAGAATCAAGATATTCTTGTAACCCCCTTGCTGGCTGGCACTAAGGGGTTCTTAGGATCACAACTCACAGTGGGCCTGCAACCACTAAAGGAGATATACACCTATCTCATAGAATTGGAAGGGACCTTGAAAGGTCATTGAGTCCAGTCTCCTGCCTTCATAGCAGGACCAAGTACTGTCCCTGACAGATTTTTGCCCCAGATCCCTAAATGGCCCCCTCAAAGATTGAACTCAACCCTGGGTTTAGCAGGCCAATGCTCAAACCACTGAGCTATCCCCCTCCCCTCTCCTGTCCCCCCCTCCCCCCCAAAAGCTCTGTGGTGCATGCACACACCACCTTCCCCTCAGCAGGCTACATACTCCCCTAGGTAGGCACATTCTTTGTTTCAGAAGAAGGGGAGGACCGAGGCTGGGGTAGCCTTGGATACATCAGACCCTTCCTAACCAGACCAGCCTTGTCATAGGGCTGACTCAGGTTCACTTATCCAACCTGCTCCTCAGTTTGCAATTGCTACCCACACCCACTTGGAGTTAAGCAGAACTGTGTGAAGAATGGAAATTCCATTTCATGGAGGCTTTGGGGATTTTGAAATTTGTTTTCATTCCAGTTAGAAACAAAACCTGAAAATTTCAAAATTCTCCAGAAAAAGAAAATTAAAATAAAAAAAGAGTCAGGTCAATTGAAACATTTCATTTTGCTTTTGACTTTTAAGTGTTATAATATAAAATCTAATATAAAATAAAAGCAATGCAAAACAAAATGTTATTTCAAAAGGAAACAAAATATTTTGTCCCAAGAATCTCAAAATATGATGTTTCTCTTGCTCACCGCTCACAAACCTACAAAGGAACTCCCGCCATAGGTTGTAAATATTAGAACTTTGAACTTGAAGGAATCAGTCAATCAGGAGTGATTTACGTCGTCCAGCTTCAAGAACAGTAGACTGTATTCCTCCAGGGCACAGACTGATGAGTCTGCAGGTTTTGAGGTGAGGTCAACAAGGGGAAGTTGTCCCTCGCAGATTGTACGTATTTATCAAATACATATCTGGATCCTCAATGCCACTCTTCTCAGTACAGCTTGAGCAACCGCTGCAGCCCACATCACAGAACCAGCCATCAATGTACGAGTCACCTGACTTCAGTCATCTCAGAGATATCAAGGAGTAGGCCATAGAAGACACCCTCTGGAGTTGGTCTCTCCAGAATTGGGGGCACATTGCAACACAGGGTGAGGGGAGCTTGCCCTGCAGGTGCCTGTGCTGTACCTAGTGTGTACATATGTACAGGCCTTCGCTCTGCAGGACCTTCTGATGTCTTCCATTGAGGCTTACATCATTTCAAGAGGTTTAACAATCAAATCAGCAGAAGGATGTTTGGCTGTCTAGGCTAGCTCTGTGTGCATTTACTGTGCTGTATATACACAATAATAAGCCACATGGCGCTAGTAGTCACAAGGGAAGAGGGAATAGCAGACAACAATCTCACAGCTGGGGAGAAGAAAACCCACCAGCATGTCAGGGCTGCCCTCTCCTTCCTTCCTCTCTGTGAAAAATGGGTCAGTGCTACAGCTGCGTGGAGAACAGAAGTTATATTTTGTGGACTATTTTGAGACTTTCAAATATGTTTTCATCCCAATTAGGACTCAACCCTGCAAAGTTCAACATTCTCTACTAAAGAAAACTCAGGGAAAAAATTACTTTAGTCCGAAGCAAGATGTTTTGTTTGGGTTTTCACTTTAGTTTGTATTTTATTATACATATAAAATAAACAAAACAGAAATCAATTTTTTGAAAGGAAAAAAACCCCAAAACCAAGGCATGTAATTCCCCAAACTGTGGAAACATCCTATTTTGACAGGATCAGCGCTCCCGGGGAGCGGGGCGGTCTGAGGGTGGCAGGACGGGCCGGGGTCTCTCCACGGCCCGGCGAGCAGGTCAGGGAGGCCAGGCCCCTGCCCCGCACAGCGGGCAGCTCAGCGGGGCGATCGCAAGGACGGAGCGAGGCCTGGCAAGGGGGGCGCCTGCGAAGGGCTCTGGGGCAGACAGCGGCGCTCCTCGAGCCCCAGGTCCAGAGCCGACTTACCTGCCCGGAGCCCGGGACCAGCCCGACCAGCCTCCCGCGCCCCTTCCCGGGAGGGGCTCCCCGACCCCCGCGGGCTACCGGGGAAAGGGGGCCCCGGAGGGGGGGGGCTTGCCAGGGTCACGCAGCCAGGCAGAGAACGGGACCCAGGAGTCCGGCCCCCGCCCGGGGCAGAGCAGCGAGACAAGTGGGGCCCGGGGCGGGGAGCGAAGGGGCCTGCGGCTGGGGCCCGAGGGCGGGGAGCGGCCCGGCCCGGCCCGGCCCCTCCTTACCCAGGTTCTGTCTCCGCAGCACGGCGTAGGGCCGGCTCCGCTCCGCGGGCCCCGCCGCCCAGCCCGGCCCCGCCAGCGCCAGCAGCAGCGCGAGCCCCCAGCCCGGCCCCGGCCGCGCCCGCCGCCGCAGCATCTTCCCGGTGCCCGCCGCCTCCGGCCCGGCGCGGATAAACGGGGAGGCGGGGCGGGGCGGGGCGCTGGCCTGTCTGCTCCGCTCTGCCCTGGCTCCCACTCCCCGGCCTTCCCTCATCCTCCCTTCCCCTTCCCTCCCCATCCCCCCTTCATCTTCCTTCCTTCCTTCCTTCCCCCTTGTCCCCCTTCATCTCCCTCCCTCCCGTCCTCATCCCCCTCCATCTTCCTTCCCTCTTCCCCCCTTCCTTCCTCATCCCCCTTCCATCTTCCCCCCTTCCCTCATCCTCCCTTCCCCTTCCCTCTCCATCCCCCCTTCATCTTCCTTCCCTCCCCCTTCCTTCCCTCCCTCATCCGCCCTTCCCCTTCCCTCCCTCTTCCTCCCTTCCTCATCCACTTCCCTCTTCCTTCCCCCTTCCCTTCCTTTCTTCTCATCCCCCCTCCATCTTCCTTCCTTCCTTCCCTCCCTCTCCCTCATCCCCCCTTCCCCTTCCCTCCCTCATCCCCCCTTCATCTTCCTTCCCCCTTCCCTCTTCTCCCTTCCTGCTCATCCCCCTCCATCTTCCTTCCCTCCCCCTTCCTCCCTTCCTCATCCCCCCTCCATCTTCCTTCCTTCTCATCCCCCTCCATCTTCCTTCCTTATTCCCCCATTTCCTTCCTTTCCCATTTCCCCTTCATTCCTTCCTCATTCCCCCTCCCTCTTTCTTTTTTTCTTCTTCTTTCTTTCCCATTTCCCCAGTCTTCATCTCTCTCACTCTCACTCCCCTTCTGATCAGCCAGACTTCAGGCTGTGTGTGGCTCATTGTTGTTGGTTACAGGTCATTATTGTGAGCACGCTCTATTAGTCTATTCTATTATTTCACAGGGCCTCTACATGTGCTAGGCACACGCGGCTCTGGTAAGTCACACCCTGTTGTTTCTGACCCTAGATGAGAGGCGAGCGCGAGTAGCTGCCGCCTGCCTATGTTGAGTTCCATTTCTGTCGGTATTGGCACATGTGACTTCGGCCTCCTCTCCCCGTGACTGTTTTGCCAGTAAAATACACTGTCTTAAAGGTCCATGAGGAACAAGCGCAAAAAGGACACGAATGCAGCTGAAGCAAATTCATTAAAAAATCCAAATGCATATTCCTAGCATTGCTTCTTGCATTACTTGCCCAGCTCTGGTAAAAAAAGGCCAGTTGGTTGTAAGGAGACAGCATGATACCGATAAACTCGGGTTGTGTCAAGGGAAGTTTTAAGCTTGTGATAGCTATGTGATCTTTATCTAAAGAAATGAGACAACCCTTTGAGGTAAGGAGCTAGTTTTCCTAAGGCAGACTGTGTTTCTCGGAAAGCAGCAAGGCAATAGAAACCACTCTTATATCCAACCTACTGGCTGGAGACTGGGATAGGGATGCATTCAATTTCCTTTCTGTTGATCTCTGTACCTTTTACACAGATAAGGCAGATGAAGCAACAGTCCAAGTGCATGTGTTCAGACAGGAGGCTGATACAGCTTGAATCCATATTGATTTCTAAGACTTTTTAGTTTTATCCTGACTTTATTCTCCATTTCTAATTTCCTGTGTGTGAGCCACCATATCTTGATATTACTCAGAGCATGAAGCAATCTGAGTGAACAGAAACACAGAGTGAAGATACATGTCTTCTCTAACTTTACAACTATTCACCGCCATCCAATCAGTTTATCTGTAACCTGTAGGAATGGTACAGGTTACAGAAGAGATGAGATTAAAAGAGAAAGGCATGGATTTAATTTCTTGGCTGCCCTGTGCAGGTAGAACAGATCCCTTGTGCTGCTGAAAATTCCAGCTACACCCAGATTGAATGCTGCTGAAGATTCACAGAAACTTAAGAACATAGCAATTGCCAGATTGGGTCATATCCAGGGTCCATCTCATCCATCATCCTGTCTCTGACAGTGACCAGCGCTAGCTGCTTCAGAGAAAGGGGGAAGAACCCTGCAGTAGCAGCTATGGGATCATTTGCCCCTCCGCCCCCGCCCCCCAATTAGGTCTCCTCCTGATCTCTAATAGTTAGTGATTGGCCTCAGCCATGAAGCATGGATCCAAGTGTATGCACCTGCTGCCCAGAGGAAGGTAGGCGCTGACAAGAACGAGTTTGGTGGAAGTGGAGTTGTGGGTATTTTGTGATGGACTCTGTAGAAACACCTATATACACAGAGTCACCAGTAAAGGAGTTAAATGTACCCTGTTCTGCAGATTAAATACACTCTGTACAAGGGCAGAGGCTAGATAAAAGAAAAGTTTCCCACAGGGATGAACATGTGGTCTGGGTAACAATATAACCCTACCCATTTGAAAAGTTATTAGTTGTGATAGAGGTGGATATTAGCAGAGCATGGTCTTTGCCTGTCTATACGTAGAATGCACTTGCAGTTCTTTCACAGCCATGCTGGTGTCTGGGTGCTGGGAACAATAGGTAAATGTGGGCTGCAGTGCTTGTTTTCTAGCTGAAATAGTGGTTTCCTGAAACACTGCCTGATCCACTGAAAATATGTAATTATACAAACAGCGTGGGAAGCAGGGAAATAAATTACTAAATAGCAAATAAAATGATAAAATCTAGCACTTATTTATAGAGCTTTCTGATACCATCCTGAGGTCATTAGCACTACTGTAAATCCAGACTAAGTGGAAAGGCTGGGCCAATTCTGCCTAAAACTATTGGAGTTGTAGGGGAGTGAGTCAGGGCAAAATTTTTCCCATTGACATAATGGAATTGCTCTAGATTTACACCATAAGTGTAATGAGACTCTGGCCCTACATCTTTACATACATTAGCTAATGCATTAGTTGGCATCTAGCATCAGCTGGAGACAGGGCTGAACTAAACATCTCTGAATTTAGGGTAAATTTAGATCTACAGCCAAACTTACCTGTTGATCTAATCTCTAGTGTCAAATCAAAGGGCCATAGAAATTAAAGAAAAAGGATTCCCTACAGGCAAGTTTAAAAAAAGGATTGTGTCCCTTTAAATCTGGGGTGGTCAAAACGTGGCCACCAAGCTAAATATTACCCAGGATGTTTTGCAGTTCCCTCCTCTCCAGTGTGGAGGTGCACTCTGTGTAGATGATGTGTTCCTACAGGGATAAACGCCTCAAATCAGACTGGAGCTTGGCTTGCTGGAACAGTCTGGATTACTCACCCCTTTGCCAGGGATCAGCATGATTAGGAGAAAGGTTGGTTTTAAAGTAACTAAAGCTAGTCCCTTTATTATAGCATGAGGGACCTTTCCATGATACCATCTCTTCCTCACCTGCTACTGGTCTGGACTTTCTCCGATGATTCCTTGTGCATTGGAAATGAGATCTTTCTGTACTTTCTAACAGAGGGCTTTGCTTTGGGAATCCTCTTGTTCTTGGCATCGATCTCAGGCATGTTCTGTTTGTTGTCTTTCAGAAGAGATACTTACCACAATCAATCTTATTAACAAACTATACCCTGCACTCATGCAGGGAGGCTGTTTTGTAACAGACATCTGGGCTCATTCCACACGTTTTCCCTGAATTTACTCAGAAAAGCATTAGCAAAGATGATCAAAGTCTGTTTTAAAGGAAACTTGCCTGGAAGTTAACCTATAAAAAAAACTGTTTGCAAAGCATATAAGAATAATGCTTACAGTAACAGAATCATTTGCATTTTAAAAGATGCATTGTACTATAATCCCTCGTTTATTACAAAAATTATTTCACATCAGCTGTAAGAAATGGGAGTTGGTCGTCAGGGTGAAAGCTGCAGAATTAAGTTTGCAGCAACACAGCTGTATAAAATAAATTATATTTTTAATAGGAAGGTTTGATCACTCAAAAATTGTCTGTTCTGACCTGACATTGGCCACTTTCAGAAGACGGGATACTGGGCTAGATGGACCATTGGTCTGACCCAGTATGTCTGTTCTTATGTTTCATTATGAAAGTTTTTCATCTTTAAGATAATGTCCAGATATAAGGTAACAAAATAATACCAAAGTGTAGGAGACAGCTGGGTTACATGCACTAAATTAACACCTCATGAGCAGAACAATGTGCTCTAACACTATTCAGCTTTGTTAAATGTATTCATTCTTGAGTTAAATGAAAATAAGGTAGAATGCTTTTAATTCAATAGGGGGTAGGGAAGTAGGTTACAAACAAGCCTTGGAGGTTGAAAAGAATGTCAGGGATAACAAAATGTTGTATGCAGAAGATATGCCAAAAAGTAAGAGTCCATTATAGTGCTACAGCTGTTATGATAAAAATAAGAGATGGAAAGTGTTTAATGTTAACAAAAAGTTTCTGTAAAAGCTGAAAAAGTTGATAGATTACATTAAAGATGAACTGCAAAGATTTTAAAAAACTGTTTACGTTCCCAAATCACTAATGCGGAACATGTGTACAATGTATTTAATGAACTGAGTAGTGTGCATGTGTACCACTGCTGTCTTACTGGATGGATTCAGAACTGCTCAACTGGGTGTCATACATCCTATACTGCTAACAGCTAATGGAGATTTTCCTTTAGCCTAAGTTGTAGGGACCTGAGCTTTTGGAGCAGGAGGATCTGAATTCTGTCCCCACTGTCATTGTGGAATTTCAAGGAGTCCCAAAAGGCAACATAGTGATAACCATGAAGTCCTAGGTTTTGATAGGTTTTCTTACATTTACTTTTTAAAAGAAAATAGTTAAAGAGCATTCTGGTCTTTACGTACCACACTACGCCTGGGAATGCTGTCTCTTCTGCTGTAGTTGGTGATCTCCCAGCCACTTCTTGCAGTGTAGGGAGAGCTGTTTTAGGTTACTAGGATGTTGTCAGTCATTGTAGGATAAAATGTGGAATCCTGAACTCAGGTCTTGGAAGGTTAGTAAAAAAGGAAATGATCTTAGCTGAGCTTTGCCTCAGCAAGGCACCAGACTGGGAGTGAGGAGATCTGTGATCTGTTCCTGGCTCTGTCTAGGCAAGTCGCTTCCCCTCTCTGTACCTCATCTGTAAAATGGGGATTCTGAGACTCTGTAAAGTGATTTGAGATCTATGGAGAAAAGCGTACTACATAGCTGTTAAGTGGTGTTATGCCGGGCACGTTTAGTTAGCTGACTGAAGCTTTGTGGTTCACCTTTAAATAGAATTTCCCTAACTGGCTTTCATTTTGGTAGAATACTGTTTAAGTGCTAAGGCAGAGCAGCAACTGCAAGCAGGGTTATAGATATGTGATGGCACAATTTACCTCTAACACACACAGTTTCCCCAATGAAACACACGCAGACCAGTAGTGAGTCCAAATCTAGATCCACAGTAGAAGCTAGTCAACTCTTTAATACACTTACAAAAAACAAACAAACAAACAAACAAACACACACAGTGAGGTATTCTAAGATCATCTGACTGTATTTTGCTTTTAGGAAAACAAAACTTCAGATTCTACATCCATAACTAGGTTTATGTCATAACACTCAACGTCACATTTATTTTCCACATCACGCACGTGTTAAATAAGCAGTCATGCGGCTTTTGCACTCCACATTTAGTACGTTTGAACAAGGAGACTGCAAGCATTTCTAAACGATTCATGAATTGTATTCACAGCTATGTGTCCCTTCTTTGTGAGGCCCAAAGGATTAGGGTGTCATCTCAGAATCAGAATTAGCAATAAGGAATTCATCCCATGTGTAGCTGGAACCCAAGTGGTTTTGAATTCGGCATCATGACTTTCAAACAAGTGAACAATGAGAGGAGCTTGTTTTGTGAGTTATACTTGCTACTTGTGCTTTGTTTTCTCTTTGAAAGGGGACTTTGATACCAGACCCAGGTGCACCTCCCACGGAAGTCTGTCTGCCACATTCAGGGGATGCTGTGTCAGGGGGCTAGCAAGTGCATGTCAGTTGCAAGGGAGGGTAACTTGTGCTGATTTGGCATGCAGCGTTTTGGGCCAGATTGTGATCTTAGTTATCCTGCTGTAAAACTAGAGCAGTTTGACTGAAGTCAGTGGAATTACTCTGGATGTACAAAGGGTAACTGTGATCACCATCAAGCTCTCTCTTTGTCTTATGCTTTCCTATGGGTTGTTTCTCCTATGATACACCACACTCCTGGGCTCCTTCAGCGTGTCAGTTGCTCTAGTTTTGCACACCTCACACGTTGATGCAAGTTACATTCCTCTATGCCTTACCATTATTTTCTGGCCAATTTATATCTAATATGGAACTTACCATGCTGTTTGCCAGTTGAATTGGCTCCGAATATTGCAAAAAAAAAAAAAAAAAAAAAAAGACTATGTACACACACATCCATTTACTCTCCCCACTGGGCTGTTCTTTCCTCCTACGTGTGAGTGAAGAACAGGTTCCTCCTCCGCAGTCCACTGTCTGCACCTGTCTGATCTAGCAGCCAGGTCATGGCGCAATGTTAATGAAGTAGCAGCCGGACCCTACTGCAGGAGGGAGGAGGAAGGGCTGTTGAGGAGGAGGGGCAACCCCTTTCTCTAAACCAGATCTCCTTGATAACAAGAAACCCAGCTGGGAAAATCCTGAAGAGTGATGGGAGGGAAGTGGATTTAGGTTTAAATATGACACAGGATAGAGTTCCAACCAGTGGTTCTCCCCATGGCTACAGGGACATCCAGGCATGGCAATCCAAGCAGCTCCACTTTGTGGAATGCTCACATGCGCTGTAACAGAGAAAAGGAGGCGGAAGTCTGGGTACTGGGAATCGTCGTGCTTCCAAAGGCAGCGGTTCTGTTGGGTCTGTTGTGCCCTCAGCTGAAGCTGAACCACGTCTGCAATGGCGTAACTAACATTTAAGCAGGCGGGGCAGGTATGGAAGAAGAAGCAACTTCGGGGCTTAACACTGGTATAGTCATAGGGGAGTTGGGAGCACAACCCACTTCATAAATGTTGTTGCCAAACTAGCATATGGGAGTGACTAGATGACCTCTTGAGGTCCCGTCCTGTCCTACGTCTCTATGATTCTATAACAATCAGACTTCCACTCAGACTAAAATTTTATTTATACCTCAGACACATTTAAGGGCCAATCCAGCTCTCATTGCAGAAAGATTCTTACTGCCTTCAATGGGGATTGGATCGAGCCCATTATTAAGACATGGACAGTACAGGCTTTTACGGAGATGCCGGTTTGTGTACAGCTGCTATGGCAGGAGGACATGGCCCACAGATGGTGGATTAGGTGTGTTCGCCACACCCTGTGACGAGCTTTGGCCAGTGGGTACCACTCTTAGGGAGAGAAGCAGGGGAACAGTTTAAACAGTGATGGCAGCTTTTCTCATCCCTGTCTCTTAGTTGGTTTGGTAAGTAACAGTAAAGCCGAACAGCAGTCTAATGTCCCTTTGTGTGCTCCGTAGGACTATGGCACTGATGACATACATACTGAATCCGCTTGCTGGTCTCGTATGGCCTTCTCTGGTCGAATGCACACTGCTAGACGCTAGAGGATACAAGCAAAGAAACAGCCAGGGGTTACCTACGGCTCTGGTGGCTAATGTAACTGGTGCCACATTGGGACAAAAGCTGGGCAGTTTCTCTGCCTCTCTCACGTGCCATTGAAATGCCAGAAGCCTGGGCACATCCTTGTGATTCTCACGTGGTTGATGGCACCATGGTGCCTGCTGCAGTTTAAGCCAATCAGAAATGATGGCACGACAGCTCAGCGGATGCACTGTCTCTCAGGTTAATGCTGACATGCCTCTCTTCGGGCAGGACGGCCCCGATGTAATTGTGCGTGGGGTGCGGGAGCCCTGTGGATGGGAGATGGGGTCTTTCCCTCAGCTGAGGAGGAGTGAGGGACTTTGGAACCTACTGAGCTGCTCTCAGATTGGTCAGTACAGTGTGATGTGGGATTGAAGCCTGTGAGAGGAACTGCTTGTCCTCATGGTTTTAGAAAAATTCAGGCTAATGCAATATAAACCCAGTGGGCCAAGTTCGCTCATTAAAGTCAATGGGGTACACCAGGGAGGAGTTCTGGCCATTGTAGACCAGGGATAACCATTAGAGCCATATTCCAGACGCGGCCCCATGGTCCCCTAGCCAGGCCTCGAGAAAGGCTTTAAAATGACTGTTGCTGGTCTAGGCTGGGCAGGCCAACAGTGCTAGCCTGGGCCAGTTTAAAACCAGTTCATCTGTCCTGATTTAATTGCCGCATGAACACAGTCACTAGGGGAGGAGCAGAACTTTTCTACAGAGCTTCCAGACCCTGCCAGCCTGTTGAAGACTTGACCCCTTTCAAGTCTTTCAAAATGTGCTGCACCAAACACTGTCTCCCACAATATCTGACCCACACAGGATTGTGACTCGTGACACATCTCTTCCTGACCTGCTTAAGGGATCCAGGAGTCCAGACCAGCTTGTACACCATGTAGAAAGGGATACAGATGAAGGACGATGCTCCTATGAGGTACCCCACTGAGATACTCCACTCGGGGTAGCGATAGTCAAACAGCATGAGCGGTGGCTGGTCCAGGAGAGAGCTGACTATTATAAACTGTTAACAGATAACACAACCACCGTCAGGCCAGCACATTCACGGAACAGCGCGACAAGTCACATGCTCCACAACCACCCCTCAGCCAGTTTCAGTGGATTCGCACCAGGGATGAAACTGGCCCGGTGTCTCTTGTGAAGAGGGAACTGGTTAATTAGGGAAATGTCAGAAGAGGACAAGGCTCCTCCTGTGACATGTGCCACTGCACTGCATCACACGATGTGACAATCGTCTGTACAATGAAAGGCTAAAGAGGCCAGTGGTTAGGCAGGCTCCTTTCAGGCCAGCTGGGACTCCCCCACCCTTCCACCAGCAAGTCATGGGACCTTCTGCAGTGCAAGGTACTGTGCCAGCTCCTCTAGCACATGGGGGTACATTCATCCCTGGTGTAACCTCATTGAATTCCCAGGGGATCAGTGGATTATTTAGCCCTCGGCTTTATGAGTTTAATGTCTTCTTTTAGGTACATTTGCAAGTGAGTTTAGCGCTAGGGAAGGTCCTGTGCTGACAATCTTGGAGACGGACTCACTGTCTTTCTCCTCAGAACTGCTCCAGCCCAGGCAGCAGCAGTGCCAGCTTTCTCATTCTGCCCCACCCATGTGCCTCATCCCTGATCTAAGAAGAGTTCAGTCTCCAGGGTCAATTCAGCCAATGGCCTCTCTGCCTGCACTGCCAGTAAAGGTGCCAGCTGTGAGGCTGGTTTTGTGATGTGGCCGTCTGTCCACCGGGAACTTGACTGAGGCCAGACTTATCCCATTCAGGCTGCCCCGGGAGTGTCCCTTTACAATGTCCCCTGTGCCACTCCCCCAGGAATGTTAATAGATGGGTGGCATTTTGTACACAAGCTTCATGCAGCCTGGTGGGAGCTCAGCAACTACAACTCGGGTGCTCTGCAGACTGTCGGTGTCTCCTATTAAAGGGGAACGGCCTGGGATTGAATTTAGAAATTCTAGTTCATTAGTGTTTTCTGCTGGAGGAGAAGCTGTGATTTCAGTGTGATACTTCGCTACTTATAATGTGAACAGATACTGCTGTATTAATGGCACCATCAGAACATTCACTGCAAACTCTCTCTCTCACGCACGCCTTGGAAGTCTAGGAATTTGTTTAAAACTTCCAAGGGCAAAAAAGGAAAATAAAATGCAGACTAGAGGGGCAGTAGCGTTTAGGAGAATTTAGAAAGCTAGTGTGGCGGTAGATCACAATGTGATAAAAAAACCATTTAAAACAGCATCACTAGGTCTTTTCCTCCTGGAATTATTTGTTCATGATTATACTAGCATCATCTTGAACTAGCTCTCCAATTAAATCAAATCAGTGTACAACATCTCACCAATCCCACCGTAAATATAAGGTTATTGTGCAGCCTAATTTGATGTTCTTATTTCTCTGCTATTTGTATTCTAATCTTTAAAGGCCAATCTGGATTTTAAACTGACATTTCCCAGAATTATATTCCTAACACTGATCCAGTTTGTTTGTGGGGTTTTCATTAGATGAAGAAAACTGCACTCCAGTCACATGTCTGATTGGTATAACTAAATCATTTTCCTTCTGCCTTGATGACAACCTAGAATCTCAAAGTGCTTAAAACAGTAATTAATCCTCACAATCCCTCTCCCTGTGCAAAGTAGGTAATATGAATATCCTCCTCGTTTTACAGATGGGGCATACTTTGAAGTCCAGTGAAAGGTTAGCACTTCAAAGGTGATGGATCCAGTACAAAGCATAGCACTGGAGTTGCATTTAAAATAGCAAACTTGGCAGGTTAAGCCACAGTACATTGCAGTCTATAGTGTCAACAGCTTTATTTTATAAGGGGGACATGATAGGGCCAAATTCATTGCTGGTGTAAGCAAGCATGATTGTGTTGACTTGAACTGAATTGCAGCTGCCAGCTGTGAGCTTGGCCCATGGTACATAGACTCTTATGAGCCTGAGCATATATTGTATGGCTTTTTCTTTGACAAATACGCAGTCTCAGTGAGTACAGACAGCATGTCATGCTCCCTTTTCAACTTAAGAGTTTCCTATTGATTTCTTGCTACCACAAACAAAGGGGAGACTTTCCATAAGCAGCCCTTCTCCCTGACACATCCAAGTGGTTTTCTCTGTCACCATGAACTGGACAGGAAACTGTGCATGGGCATCTATGCGTCACAGGCTCAGTCAGGCTGCGTGCCAGAGTTCCAGCAAGCCAGAGAGGGACTTGCTTGATAGAAGGTTAAAGGAAAGTTGGAAACTTAATTTTTTTGCTTGGGACAAATATACTCACCGCTAAAAAGGCAGGGCTGATGGCAACCCAGCAGACCTTCCAGAATATCCCTGGGGTGAAACCCAGCATGGCTTTGATATCATTACAGAACCTCTGAATTCCTGTACGGGGGGCAGGAAAATCACAGACATGGTGTCACTGTCACAGCAGGGAGGAATCAGGCAGCACATGCAGAGCAGAGGACTTATTTAGAAAGAGTTTCATGAAAGTGCTGGGAACTGCTGCACATGTAGGTGGCCATTGTTGGTGGCCCCAGCCATTGAACGATTCACGCACATATAAACATTTATACATGAGGAGTCCATTGAAGTCACTGGAACTTGCATGAAGTAAAGCACGTGTGTAAGTCTTTGCAGGATCATGACCATAGGTTATTCTGGTGCATAATATAAGCCTAGTGATGGAGATGGATTTTTTTCTCCTTACCATAAAACCACGACACAGCTATTGCTTCCAGTAACACCACCGCCAGAATCGAGCAGCTGGCACCAAACTCCTCCAGCAGTTTGACAACATATGCTCCACCCTGGAATGACAAACACAAGCAGGCTGTGATTGAAGTGGCTCTTACGTGGGAAGTGCAATGCTGAACTTTAGCCACTTCCGTTGCACTAGTTTTCTCAAGCATTCCGTTCACACTGACACCGACAAGCCCCATGTGGTGCTTGGGAGTGAAGAGGTTAAGAAGAAAATGAAGGCGACTTTTTTTCTCTCCCTATAGGTATGGGCTCGGGTGCCAGTCATGGAGCTGACTGATTGAGGGAGTCAGTATAAAGGGAGTCTGCTGGGACAAGTTAAGAGGAGCTAAGGGAGAGAAGAGTTCTGTTACCCCCCCGCCCCTCACGTAACAGGAACATACCAACAAAGCAGGATGGGCTCTGAAAAGGAAAACAAGGACACTTCAAATGACTAGAATGTTTTGAATGTGTCAGCAAAATAGCCGATAATGGAGAGCCAGCTGATCAAGCTTATTTGGACTTTCTCAAAGCCTTTGACTAAGTCCCACACTCAACAAAACTAATTAGTTTTGAGTTGAGGGGTACAGCTGTGTTATGAACTGGCTAAGAGACATGAACAAAACCAATAGCAATAAATGACCCATAGTGGTTCCCTCAGGTTTGGGCTAGGACTGTTGTTTAGTATATTTATTAATGATCTGGGACATGGCATAGAAAGCAAGGTAGCAAAATTTGCAAGTGACTTAAAATTAACCAAGCCAGTTGAGGGGGGAGAAGGTTGTGAAGAACTCCAGAGAGACCTTCCCAAGCCAGGTGAATGGGCGTTGCAGTTGCAGATGAAATTCAATGTTGACAAATGAAAAGTCATTCTGATTGGAAGAGATTATCTGAACTGGGCTCTATGTTCGCTGTAGCCAGTTTTCATGGCTGAACATTTTGCAAAGCCGGTGATGTTGGGCCTGCAGAGGAAGGAGGTAGCATCTAATGTGGCTCAGGCTTACTCACATGTGTAAGGGTGGTGAGAGAGCCTAGAAAGCATATGGTGATGAGGCCAAGTACGAACAGCTCCCTTCGCTTTGCTAGGATGTGAGGGTATTCGTCCATTACCGCTGTGATCACCGCTTCCAGGCCTCCAAACTGCAAAAGCAGCCAGATAAGACATTTGGGTGAGCCAGAAAAACGAAGCACAGGGTGAAATTCTGCTCTTGGTGCAATCCCATTAGTGTGTATGTTGGTTCATTAGCTTCATTGGTCTTTTTTGTGATTTACACCCATGTAACGGAGAGCAAAATTTACCCCTTCCCCAGGGTTTGATTTACAATTTCCTGCACACATGTTATCAACTGTGGGGAATGTGGTTTACCATGGTTTATTTTCACATTTTTAAAAAAATCATTAAATCTTATAATAAACGTTCAAATGAAATGAAATTTATAGAACATGAAAACCTTTTTATTTATTTTTTTTTTTCTGGTGAAAACTTTTACACTTTTGTTTATTCCCATTTTCCTAACCAGCTCTACCAAAGCTCGAGTTCTTCTAGCATCTTGGAGGCTTGTAAGGAACATTGATAGGCCAAGTAACACCAAATAGCAATAGGGCCCGATCCTGAGACATGCTGAGCACCCGTTGCTCCCACAGCTTGCAGGGATATTGCTCAAGACCCAGTCCTAGTTCTTTTGAAGCCAATATTCTACTCACATGGACTTTGGGGGAAGCAGGATCAGGCCCTTACTGAACAGAGAGGCATGAAAGACATGTTGAGTTCATCCATACCTGGGTCATATTTAGAGAGGTACAGGTGGCATATTCTTTGGTACCGTTCCTGCCCCCTCACCTGTGCACCCCCCAATTTTGAATGATATATAGCAATGACCAAAAGTCCCACCCCAAAGTAACCCTTCTGGGAGCGAGGGGCCTGGAACGTACAATCATGACTTTCTTGGCTCATTTTGCTCTCGCCCCATAGGGAAATCAATGTACCTACCGTGCTGTCCAGCCCCAGAGTGATCATCATGAGGAAGAATATGATGGCGAAGAAGGTAGAGCCTACCATATTTGCGATGGCCTCAGGGTAGGTGATAAAAAGGAGACTCGGACCTAGACGGGAACATCAGGTTATTTCCTTCCATCCAGTTGCTATGAAAATAGTCTGTGTTATGAAAGTCCCAGGGCATCTGCCTTCTGCTCATGATGATTTTCTTCCCATGCCGGAAAAACATTTAGGTGGAGATTTTCAAAGGCATGAGTGGCAGATAAATGTCTGTGAAAATCTTGCCCTTACTCATGCCTGCCAGGCGTTACCATGGGGATTTCCCTTCCCGGATTGCCGGGGGTTCCATCCCCTCCTGTGGCAGGTTATTCCACTGCCCAATTGACCTTGCTCTTGCTTAGTCTAATCATTTCACCTTTGGCCATTACTGTCTCTGTAGTCCCCAATAGTGGGCACCACACACACTAGCTCCCTAACTTCACCCCATGTTTGTTAGCTTGCAGAGGATCATATTCTGCCCCCACTTGCAGCTGTGTGACTCCAGCGCTTTGACACTTCTAGGAAAGCGCCAACCTGAGTCGTGGTCTGGAATCTAAACGTTCATGCAGGGATCACTGTACTGACACACATAATTTAAGCCCTGTGAGGTCGGTGAGAATTGTCTTTCCTTACGATAGATGGGGACATTTGAGGCACAGAAAGGGGAAGTGACTTGCCCAGGGTCATACAGCAAAGCAAGGGACATAACTCAGCTCTTGATGCTCAGTACGCTGGTTTCACCCCCCAGTCCCTAATGCATGGCTCCAGACAGGCAGCTTGCTGATATCCAGAGCTGGCCAGGGCTAAGGGGAAGGGGCTATTCCAAGGCTAACAGGTGTAAGGGAGGCAAACCTTTATCTTTTGCTACATCTTCCACCTCCACATCTCTCATTTCAGCCATGTAGCCCAGCACTGTGAAAATGACAAACCCTGACAGGAAGCTGGTCAGACAGTTCACCGCGCTGGTGACTATGGCGTCTCTGGAAGGCAGAACGGGAGCGGGTGACTAGAAGGGCAAGGTATTTCAAAAACTGTTTTTGCATTTGCATTTCTAGCCCCAGTACCTAGAGGCCCAAAGCCTTCCCCTTATCACCCTCCCCAAAGAAACCATAAAGAGTAAGAGCTGTAAAAGTGCATCCGAAGAAGTGGGTATTCACCCACGAAAGCTCATGCTGCAAAACCTCTGTTAGTCTATAAGGTGCCACAGGATTCTTTGCAGCTGTAAAAGTGAGGTTCAGTTCGCTCACATCATGAGGCACAAGAGGGATTCATTCCCATGCGCCTGAGTGGCCAGGACCGCTGCTGCTTCCAGCTCTGGAGGCAGGATTCATGTTTGGGAAGGACAACTCTGCTTGCTTAGGATTGAACAAAGAGCCGGAGAGGGTTTCCTTAAGCACCATGGGGTAGGGCACCCACAGGCGTAAGTGCTGGGATTTGGATTGCACCTGGGGAGTCCAATCTCTGGGACCCTGACAACCAGCCAGGAGCCGGAGGGCTGCCCCTGCTCTGTGCAGAACGGAGTAGGCTTTACACTGGCAGAGTTGGGATTAGCGCTCCGGAGTGCCTGGCCGCTCCTCTCTCAGGGAGGTTCCCATAGATTGCACATCTGCGAGTTTGGATCCTGCAGTGACAATTGGTTTGAGGCAGCCCTCTGTCCAGGTGACAGCATGGTCTCCCCTGGTGCTGGGATGAGAGCACTGAATAATTTGGGGAGCTGGCCCTGCCTGTTGGGGGTGTGACCGATATGTGCAGAAACAGCGTAGAAACCGGTTCTTTCTGGAGGGCAGAGACAGTTCTAAGACCCGCCCAGCTGAGCAATCCCATGAAAGCCCCCAGTGCCCTCTGGGAATCCTCTGGAAGGTGCCTGACTGCTTAGAAGCAGCATTCCCAGGCAGCAGAGCAGTGGCTGCTGATACCCTTCCCCCCAGTGCATGGGAGCAAGAGGGAAGCTGGAGGCCCTTGGCAGAGGCTCCCATCCCACTGCTTGGGCTCACTGTCCTGCCATGATGTGGCTCGGGGCGCACTGCGTGCTCACATAGGCCTGGCACTTTCAGGGGTATTTTTGCTCAGGCAGAGGCCCAGCCGCCCTTCTGCAGGGGCAATTTGTGCCTTCAAAACTTGCGCCTGCACCTTTGTACCCGGCAGAGATGAACTGGGGACCCCGTTCTAAGAACTTGCTCCTCTGGCTCTTCCATTTGCACCGGAGGCAGTGAGGAGCCCAAGGACTAGAATTCTCACCTGCAGGCAGGAAGGGGGGGACAAGTGGCAGGCCCACGGGAGGGAGCCGTCCCTGTGCTAGCCTGTGCAGAGATGTGGGTGAGTTTTCTGTGTGTCTCTGCTGCACACGGGAGGCTCTGCTCACATTCCTGCTTCTGGCTAGTCTGCCAGGGCAGAGTCCGCGGTTTCTTACCGGTAACAGTTATTGTTGAAATGGTTATAACTGGCGAGCGCGAGAAGAACACCAAATCCAGGGCCCAAGGAGAAAAAGATCTGGGCAGCAGCGTCAACCCAAACCTGGCCGAACAAGCAGAGACGCTGGGTTAGAGGCAGGAGAACGGGTGGATCGCAGGGGCTGTGACCCGGCCAGGAAGCCCATCTCCAAAACACACACCGGCCGCCTCCCGCTCTCAGGGAGACAGCGGCATGGGGTGTGAATGTGGGCACCACAAATAGGTCAGCTCCCTTTGTGTTCTCTCTGACCCCCAGGCCGTGTGTAACGGAGTGCAGCTCTAACCGTCTGTTTCTGAAATGTGCCTTTTGCTTCATTTTGAAAGCGCAGAAAAAATCCCAGGTTGGCCAGGGTGCCTGTGGCACTGCACCTTATATGTGTGTCTGCTCTTCGCTGGGCCCGTCTGCGCTGGGCAATTACATCGCTCTGGAGCGTGGCCCAGAGGAGTGGTGGTAACTAAAATGGTATTACGCGCAACTGAGTATAGACAGGGTATCATGTCAGCAGGTCGTGGTTAGCCCCAGGGAGCAACCAGCTGCTCCAATGCTGAACGCTCCATGCCAGATTCTTGTTTACACGGTGGCCCCTCTGCACCACTCTCGCAGTGCCGACGGGGGTTACGTGTGTAAATGTAATAGATCCCATGCAGCTCAGGGACTGGCTTTAACACAATGTGAGGTCCCAGTGCAGACGAGCCCTGGGGTTGTGTGTCACATTGGTGACCCCTAATTAAATATATTTTCCTGACTACTGTTTCTTGGATGTGGTTCCTTTGCTTGCCCTTGCTCCCCAATTCCTCCTGGAAGGACACCCCAGACAGAGGGAGGAGTTGGGGAGACAGCTCTTCTAGGGTGAAGGGAAGCAGGTGTCCTTCCACGGGTAATTTAGCAGCAGAGAACTTGAGCAGTGACACCTAATTCAGCTGCAATCTAAGCAGAGAAATCAGGATGAGAGAAGGGATGAGGATGTGAAACTGCAGCGCACCCGAACCCTCTCCTGGCATCCAGCTACAGTTCCTGGAAGACGTGATGGCTGCAGCGTGATTGGCCGTGTATCTGTTATGAAAGGGTTTAATTGGAAAGTATATCACTGATTACCTTTAATGAAAATTCTCAAGTGCAGCTCTGCAGTAATTACAGACAGGAAGCCTATTGTCAGGCCAGCTTTACAAAGATGGGGCGAAAACGCAGCATAAATAACACTCAACAGCAAATGAGATGGGTGATTCAATTAAAGATTTACATTTCCAAGAGCTTGTCCAGTGCGCCTCTATTTTCTGAAGGAATAATGAACCTATTACTCTCTGGTTCTCAGATCTGCACTGGGAGTTTCCGCCAAATGAATCCGCAAGCACTGGCAGCTGGGGGGGTTGGGGTGGCATTTAAAGGCAGTTGCTTGCTGAGGTGGATACAGCAGATGTACCAACATGTGGGAGGATGGGAGATCCGGCAGGTGCAATTAATGTCACATTAAGCACATTTAACGCTGCTGCTAGCATCATCTCCCTGATTGGTTGCTCTGATCACATCAGCCCCTCCCTCTGAGTCCCCCCTTCTCTACCGCATTGCTTACACGTCTTTGTCCTTGCCTTTAGACTGGGACTGTTCAGCCTACAAAAGAGATGACTAAGGGAGGAAAAGATTGAGGTCTATAAAATCATGACTGGTGTGGGGAAAGTGACTAGGGGCGTGTTATTTACCCCTGCACATAACACAAGAACCAGGAGTCACCCAATGAAATCAGTAGGCAGCAGGGTTAAAACAAACAAAAGGAAGTACTTCTCGACACAACGCACAGTCAAGCTGTGGAACTCTTTGCCAGGGGATGTTGTGAAGGTCAGAAGTAGAACTGGGTTCAAAAAAGAATGAGATAAGTTCATGGAGGATAGATCCCTCAATGGCTATTAACCAAGATGGTCAGGGATGCAACCCCATGCCGTGGGTGACCCTAAATCTCTGACTTCCAGAAGCTGGGACTGGATGACAGGGGGTGGATCACTTGGTAATTGCCCTGTTCTGAAGAACCTGGAACCAGCCACTGTCGGAAGACAGGATACTGAGCTAGATGGGTCATTGGTCTGGCCCAGTGTGGCCGTTCTTATGTTCTTTAAGGCCCCCCATGACGTAGCCCCAGCCTGTAGCTCGAGCAGTGGAAGGGCAGTGTGGTTAGGCGCCGTTACCATTATGTCACACTCAGAGCAGGGCGAGGCAACGTGGCAGAAGAAGGCCTGTGCCCAGTCAACACAACAGCCTCCAGTCTGGCCGGTGCTGGCAGAGATCCTACACCTCTGATTGTCCCTCATGTAGCCAAGACTGTTGAGTTTGAGCTGGCATGTGTGGAGTTTACCCTATGTCTGTCCATGCTATACCTGTCCTGGGATAGACAGACAGAGGCCTGATGTCTCCAGGGCTTTCAAGCCAGCTGACGTCACATAAATGGTTTTAAATATAAAAACGAAACAGAGCATTGAACCTGTCTCAGCATCTTCCAGGCTCTTGGGTGGCTCTTGTACACATCGCTAAATATAACAAACCCTCAGTGGCAAGGAGTGCTCCTTAGCAGGTCAGAGCCTGTGATGGGGATCTGCTGGATGTAACTTACAGCAGTGCTCATGAGCTTCTCCCAGTCGGGTCTGAGATAGAAGACAATCCCTCTCCAAGCCCCTGGCAGAGTAGCTCCCCGAACCAGCAGTATGAGGAGGACGATGTAAGGCAGCGTAGCTGTAACCCACACCACCTGAAAGGAGAGACCAGACAAGGGTTTCAGTGACAGGAGAGACAGACGCCGGCCACTCCTCTAGGTCACATCCAGCAAAGAATTAATGCAGATATTTTCAGGGTCATCACCGATGCTCTGTGTCAAATGGCCTCCCGTCCTTGTGTCTGAGCTGGTGAGAGACGAATGGAATTCAGTTTTAGTGGCCACTGTTTGGAATGATCACTCAGCTGGGGGGTCAGAAAATGACTTTCCAAAACTCAATGACATTGGAGTCTGCTCCTGGCTCGCTGAACAGTAGTGCGGTCAGCTTAGAATGGGTTCGCTCATTGCCTTTGGCAAACGTAGGAAAGAATTTCACGCCTACCAGGTGCTGCTGAGAAAGGATGATAGATAGAGCTTGTGGGGGGGACTTAGTAACAACTTTGGTAGGGAAATAACAAGACTGAGATCTTACATCTCTGCATTCCCAGGTCTGACCTGGGAGTCGATGGGGGAAGTTTGCTGCTCAGGGGCTGTGCATGCACTGATCATTCAGATAGAACAGTTGGAACGGAGGTTTCCCTAATTGATCCTAACAACATTCTACACTATGTGCTTATCGGGAGGCCTGGTTTGTGCTGAAGCCCCACTGACTCCAAGTGGGCACGCCGCACGAGCGGGCCAAAACCTTCCACCAAATCTTGTGTCAGTGAAAAATGCAGATTCGGCAACACCGAAATGTGTGGGGAATTGGTGTTGGTTTGGCTGCATCGTTTCAGTTAAAAAACAGACACAGCTTCTGAGCAAGTCAAAATGTTTCAATTTTTCAATTCAAAATTACTTTTTGTTTTGACAGTTCCTTCAATTTTGTTTTTTTTTTATTAAAACAAAACCTTAAATGCTTGAAATCAAAACAAAACATTTCATTCAACCCCACATGATTTTTTTCAGCTTTTTGATTCACTGAAAAATTCAAAACATTTCGTTCTGGGGTTGGAGTGAATTTTTTTTTTACTTGCCATTGAACCGAAATATCAGTTATTTGCACAACTCTACTCAGCACTGCTGGAAATCAGGCCAGGAGGTATGTTTTTTCCTTCTGCTTCCCATTTATTCTTTTGCAGACTGTAGTACAGTATACAGAGAGAACCCCGCCATTATGGCTGGCAAGCAAGGGGTGCCCAGTTTCAAGGGCACCTTAAATTGTTGAAAGGGACTGTATTTAGCACTGGTTTGGAGTGAGTAACATTGTTGGAAGCTTTGGGGCAGTGAGAACATGAGGCAGACAGACTGCAGGAGAAAACCACCTGCATGTCTTATGGACTGTCCCATGACGGCAGAGCAGATATGAGTTACAATCTATTGGATGAATTTTGCCTTTTTTCCTTTATTTGCAAATTGCCAGGGATCAGATGCCAGAGTTCTCACGTGTGTTTATTGTTGAAATGATTCCCAGATTTCATGGGTAAACAATCCTTGGGCGGCAGACCTTCGGCAATGTGCAATCCCCGCTCTGCCAGGGAGTCCCATCCATTACAGCAGATCACAAGCGCAGTGAATGCGCTGTACCAGGCTCCTCTGCTGAGGTGCTTGCTTGTGAGATACAGAGCGCTAGGGGTGTGCGTCTACATGGCAGGCCCTGAGGGTTAATGCACCAGGCTCTGCGTTAGCCGTATGATGCCTCTGCACTGAAATATGATGTTATTACTCATTTGGACGCTGACAGGAAGAACAGGTGTGGGAGCCCTCCTTACCTTCCCTGAGGTTTTCACTCCTTTCCACAGGCTGAAGTAAACAATCGTGAAGATGAGAAAAAGGCAGAGGAGAAGCTGCCAGCGGATCCCGCCGACATCATACAGGCCACTGGATTTCTGAATCTCAAGGACCTTCCTCCTGTGGCAAAAAACCCCGGCGGCTTAGTCACTAATACAAGAAAGAGAGGGGAATGCTGAGCCAATGTCCGCTGGGAGGCTGATGTAATGGTCAGATCTGACACCCTGCCCCGGGCATGCACAGGCCAGAATGCCCTTCCCCAGAAGGAACATTGCTGAGCTGTGACAGACCTGTAAGAACCATGGTCGAGAGGGTAAGGCTGAAACCTGAGCACTGGGACTCCTACATGCTGCTCTTCACCCGTCCCTGGCTCACTATGTATAAGGGCCTCGGGTTGGCAAATCACGTAACCGGTCTATGCCTCAGTTTCCCTGTATGTGAAATGCGGGTAATACTACTTACCCACCGCATGGAGCAGCGGGAACCATGTTTGTAAATCTTGCTGAGAGTCCCAAATGAAAATGTAAAGCAGTGTTATTATGTGTGTGCCTGAAACGGAAATGCCAAGTATCATTCCTTCTGCTACTCTGCATAGCAGGCCCTTGTGCTGAGGCGCTGTGGTGATTGGATGCCAACGAGCACGAGATTTCCCCCTAGCCCAGTCACGTCATCCACTTACATGCACTTACGTATAAAACTCTTCCGCTGGCGACTTGGAGAAGGTGGTCCAAGTCACGTTGCTCTTGCCAAAGTAGTTGGTGCAGTTGGGGGTGTTCCAGGGATTGTCACAGCTGGTCCAGGGCAGGGTACCAGTGAAGGAGGAGTAGAAATAGTACAGGGCCCAGGCGATGATGGTGTTGTAGTAGAAGGAGACGTACAGGGCGATGATGCAAATAGCAAAGCCAATGCCTGTGTGGGGAGAAGGGCGAGGTCTTTAGAGGAGCACATCATGGGATCCCTGGGAGCCAGGCAGTCCGTGTGTATTGGTTCTCTTCCACATCAGTCATGGCATCCCTGCATAACTCCATGGGACTGAGTGAGAGCTGTACACAGAGCCCTGGATTCCAGGGATCGGGGCTTTATTCCCGTGCGCTGCTAGTAGCGTTAGTTGTGTCAGGCCAGTTAATGGAGTTACATCTGGGATGAATTTGCCCTATTGTGACAGCTACTTATTTCTGTGGTTTTCCATATTTTGGAACCTGCTGCTTTAATCGGAGCAAGGGAACAGGCCGTGGGAAGGGAAATGAGAAGGGGAAGGGGTCCCGGGAGTGGGGTCAGGGAGCCGGGGAGCTTGGACAGCCGTGTGCTGCAAGGCTCTGTGTGCAGGGAGGGAGGGGCAGTTGAGACATGGAAGAGGCGTTATCTGTGAGCTATAATATTACTGCAAATGCATCTCACAAGGGGTGACAATGTACCTACCTGCAGCAGGACTCTCTAATTTGCCTTCATTTCTCTCAGTTTGGCAAAGCAGCGGACACAACCCGTTAATGCTAAGTGCATGTTGAGTTTCCAGGGTGGGGGCAGGGTGTCTTACCTTTAAAGATGGGACAGATGCGTTTCCAAATGGAGATAGCTCCTGTCCTGTGAAACTGTCCCAGGGCCAGCTCCATGTAGAAGAGAGGTACTCCTCCAAAGATGGCCATCAGCGTGTAAGGAATGAGAAAAGCCCCTGCAGCGAGAGAGGCAAAACCACCACAGAACATCATGGCATCCACAGCAGCAACGGCAGACTCACAAGCCAGCCAGATGGGTTGGGAATACACCGCTACCTCAATATAACGCCACCTGATATAACATGAATTCGGATATAACGCGGTAAAGCAGTGCTGGGGGGGTGGGGGCTGCGCACTCCGGCGGATCAAAGCAAGTTCAATATAACACGGTTTCACCTATAACGCGGTAAGATTTTTTGGCTCCTGAGGACAGCGTTCTATCGAGGTAGAGGTGTATCTATTTGAAACAGCATGTCCAGGCTCCAGGACTGAGTCACCGATCCTGCCCCTCTCTGAGCTCAAATCCTGGCCCTACTGAAGTCCGTGGGAGTTTTCCCATTGACTTCAGCAGAGCCAGGATTTCACCCTGAAGTGGCTTTCCTGCTACCCCACTGATACAGGACTGGATGCACAAGGGCTCTGCACCCCTCGTGGAAGCACTGGAAGAGACCTCTTCCTACACAGCCCACATCCGCATCCCAACCCTGACAACAAGGGACCCATTTATGTAGCAGACCCGCCTGCAAACAGGGAGGTACGTACCGATCCCCCAGCTCCCCGAGGAGTTGATGTTGGTGGAGTTACACTAAAGGTGAATTGGGCCCGTCCTCCATGCAATATGTGGGAATGTAGATGAGAGATCGTTTACTGAGTGGGCTCAGTGTCTGTGAGACATACTGCAAATTCTCAACAACACTATCTGGGTACATGCGTGTGTGTAACGGAGCCAATGAATCAACATTTTCTCCCTACGAGCTGTGGTAACGCACTGGCTTTTATGAGTGGTTGGATGGTCTGAAGTTTGTGTGCGATGCTGTCATTACCTGTACATAAAGAGGCCCCTTTTAGCCAGGAACAGACGGATTGGCTGTAACACTGGGCCGTGCAGACGATCAGAAGGGAGAGAATAAGATATTAAGCACCTTTCAGGTTTTAAAGGCTCTACAGAGAAAATCCCAATGAATATGTATGGTCACTCAATGAACTCAATAATTAATGCTGTAATTTGCATTATTCATGACGATGCAGTAATTACCAGGGCTAGACTTGTGCCCACTGGATTCTTTCTAACTGGAACTGCTCTCTCTATTCATCAGATTACCCTACTGGGATTAGTTAATTTACCCCCCACGGCACCTCTCTCTGAAAGTCCTATACCCGAGGAAAGGGCTGTTTTATACTATCCAGTGCACTGACAAAGTACACGGCAGCCCCACACTTCTTTCAGCTCCACTGAGCAGAGTCGTTCTTGGTAACCTGGGGAAGGATGCTTCAAAACCACGCTCTCTCTTCTGACCGTGTCCTTTCAAGCATGAGCAAACTGCGATGACTGAGCAGGAACAAAATGGCATCCCGTGCCCAAACACTAGCACCTGCTGCCACTGGCCACCTTTCGTAGAAGCCACATCACCCTTTCCCAGCAGGATTTCTGACCGCAGAGTTCCAACACTAGTCACTAAAGCTGCACTATCAGCCCCAGCGGTGTCAGAGTGTCCATTAGGCCGAAGGGGGATGATGCTGTTTAATGACTGGCTGTTTTCAGTGACTGTAACTCCACCCTTTACAGCTGTAGATTGGAGAGGCACAAACAATCCTGCGTACAATGGTGTCCGGAGCCTCTGTTTGCCAGAAGCTGGGAATGGGCGACAGGGGATGGATCACTTGATGATTGATTACCTGTTCTGTTCATTCCCTCTGGGGCACCTGGCATTGGCCACTGTTGGAAGACAGGATACTGGGCTAGATGGACTTTTGGTCTGACCCAGTCTGGCCACTCTTATGTTCTTATGTTTTTATGTACAACTAGGACCCCAGAGCACCTCTTAAAGCAGCTAGAAACTAGGCTAACCAGCCTGTTGCTTGAAATATGTATTTATAACCTGCCAGGAGCAGTAACCCCCCCGACAAGAAGTGCTGCAGCAATTCACGTGCATCCTACTGGAGGTCAGCAGAAATAGTTGCATGAAATGCAAACAGAGGCATAGAATGATTGAGACCTGGTTCACGACAGTCTCTCTAGCCTGCTCTTTATAGAATCTGATCATTTGCCAAGGAAGAGAACAAATGCTGCGCACCTCTCTGTGCAAGGAAAGCAAAGGCTGCAAACTCCTGAATGAAACAAGACTGTGCTAGCGGACATTGCTATTCGTTACTTTCAGGGAGTGTTTGAAACGTTAATAAAAAAAGAAAAGTGTTTACAGTGGACAGAATTTAAAAGTTTCCTCTTACTTTGCAGGTAACTTGCAGCCCACAACTGTAACAACTTACACAACACTCAATTTTCTTGAGGGAGAGAAGCCCAGAAACTGGCTTTTATGAAAGCAGAGGGTTGGTCTTGGAAGGAGAGCTTAGGAAATGGCCTTTTCATGAGAGTGCAGATAGTTCTGTAAGTTCTATTGTATGACAAAAGCAGAATGTCTGCGAGGAAGGAAAGCCAGTTAAAACACAATTACATTTATGAATGCATATTAGGCGCATAAGTGACGAACCAATCATATCTGATGTGTGCTCTCTCTCTCTCTCCCTCTCTCTACTTCTCTCTTTGTGCCATTTCCTCTTTCTTTCCTTTTTCTAAGACACGCTGTGATTGTTTTGACAGTTTTATTAAATGGCTTTTACATTTATATTTACTTGGCATGTTTAAGGAAAATATGCTCAGGCCAAATTGACTAGCTAGGAGCTAACTGCTGCCTCAGTTTGACGGGGGTTAATCCAGAATAACTCCATGGACTTCAGTGTAGATATTTTGGATGTACGTGGCTGAAACTGAGATCAGAATCCAGCCTGCAGTGTGTAGCATGGCATTAATTATTTTCTTCTAATTTGCCATGCATTAAGGTGTGATACCCAAATGCCCTTGGCTTTTGGCAATTGAATCCACCGTTTCTTCTGCAAACAACACAAAGTCTTCATTTCCACATTTTCACTTTCTTAAAAAGGATTTTTCTACTCTTGTTTATTTAAAACAGTTTGTTTGCTCATCAGTTGCTGGAAACCTGTTCTAAAATCAGGATTCTGGTTTGTCTTGAACTTTCAGGTAATTATTTCTATCAGGAAGAAATAATTGGAATGTTTAATTAATTGGTTGAACTACTGAAGTCTGTTTTATTAGTTCTGAAGGCTAGTACCATGGACAGCTCCTTAAGGAGCTATTTGGCTTTATTTTTCAAGCCCATAACTGTGCTAGCTCTACACCTGTAACCCTGCACAGTAATCTGAACGCAAGGATGTTTTGGACATTTGAAATGATGATCTTAAAATGTCAGTCATCACAAGTGATCAGTATCAGAGGGGTAGCCGTGTTAGTCTGGATCTGTAAAAGCAGCAAAGAATCCTGTGGCACCTTATAGACTAACAGACGTTTTGCAGCATGAGCTTTCGTGGGTGAATACCCACTTCTTCGGATGCAAGTGATCAGTTTCACAAACTGGGAAGACTGCAAAGTTAACAACAACCACACAGGATTTGAGCTTTTTGGTCCCATTCGTCATTTTCCATTTTCTTTTTTAAAAACTTGTATATTAATCATAAAAATGGCACTTCCCCTCCCATATTCATAAATTCACACCTCTAATCTCATGAAGATCAGCATTGCTGGAAAGATATTTAAAATAAGAACAGGTAAAACAGAAAAGAGAGACAAATCCCAGCAGAAGTTTTGTCATTCACCGAACTTTCTGGGTTCACAATAAACGCTGTAAGAACCAACTAAACAAAAGAAAGAAATAATCAATTTTTAAAAATTGAAAAATAAAAAGCCACTTTATTTTCTTTAGAAGAGGATTAAAAAAGTAAAGCTGGGTCCTTACCCCCTCCATTCTGATAACAGATATAAGGGAACCTCCAGACGTTGCCCAAATCTACAGCAAATCCAATCACTGATAAAAGAAAATCCATTTTTTTGCTCCACTTGTCCCGGGAATCCGTTTGGGTCGTGAGCAACACGGGGTTGGCCGTGTGGCTTGGGTTGGTTTGTGTATCCTGCCTGGGAAGGCTAGCCGCTTGAACTGGAGAGTTCTGCTCTGACATTCTGCCTTGGATGCAAATCCTGCAGGATTCAAGCTGAAGAAGTTTGAGAAGGGAAGGATTTTTTATTGCTCATGACAGCTCCAAGGAGGGGAGTGTCACACTGACTGGGCTTCTCCACCTCCAGCCTGGAAATCCACACCAGGAGAGAGGAGCCATAAGAAAGACCCATCCTTTGATCAAAGGCAGGAGGGGGAGTGGAGAAAGCATTTCATTTAGAGCATAGCACTGAAATGCTGGGACCAACTTGATAGTGCTGGTGTTTTAACAGGTTCTCTTTATAGAGGGCTGATCTCAGTACAGGCGTACACTGAGCTCTTGTGCAGGGTGAAGCTGTTACAAGGCAGAGCGTGAGATTTCTCATCATCATTCCTACTATGTTAGGTTGATTTGGAACAATTCAGGTTAAGTGAGAATGTATTTTCATGTTGCTAGCCTGACCACTGCATCCTCCATTCAGTTGCTCTCGATTGTATCATGGGCAGGGCTGGCGTGGCAGGTTCCATAAAGATCGTGGATTGATGTATCTATCCATAGACCTAGTGTTACTTCTCATCAGAAGCAGCAGTTCTGCTTTGCTCTCTCACTGTCTGATAAGCAGCCATGGCTTCATTCTTTGTAGATTTTTTTAGAAAGCCACAGTCTCCTTACATTACTAATAATGGACACATTATAATCACTTCAAGGACTCTACAATTCAGTCTTCCAGGGGAAATCTGTCCTAAGTTATGACTGACTTATTTTAAAATGACTAGTCATTTTACTAGGTAGGCTGCAAAAGGTACAAATAAACTCACCCAAAACGCACTGTGTTTACTCACATTCTGAAAAAACATGGCGCCATTATAAACCAGCAGGTGTGTATGTGTTTCCAGTTCTTATAGTGAACTTTCAGAATTCCCTATTTGCATTATCCTTTAAGGGTCTGTCTAGGTTTACATTCTCCCTGTTTCTTTATGTAGCAAAGGGCTATGGGCTGCCCCCAATAAACCATCTGAAAGCAAAATAATTTTTTTGCAGAGCAAATGTTATTAGGAAAGGGATTGCACTATAATAAAAGGTCATTACACTCTTTGCAATTTGATTGGCATCATGACAAATTTTATTACCAACATAAATTCTGTGGCTTGGTTCAGTGCTGGGAAACACTGACATAGGGAAGCAAATAACTCAGGGAATATTTTGCAGAGAGAGAAGTGGAATGGTGGGTTATAAACTCTCCTACCGCAGTGCAAAGCCCGTCTCGAAATAGGAACAGTGAAAGGAAAACAGGCCCTTGGGCACATTGATCATTTTTACCAGTTTGACACTCTTGGGCCCAATTCTGTAGTTCTTACTCAGGCAAACCCACCACTTAAATCAATGGGAGTTTAGCTTCAGTAATGGCTGTGGTTTGACCCCTCCTCCCCTACTTTCTGCAGCACTATATGAGAACATAGGATTGACACGTCTCATGTTTCTTACATTAGCTGGTCTAGTTCCTTAAAATATCCCTGGGCAATGGAGCTATGCTGATTTGCACCACGCCCGCTATAATCTTTTGCTACAGCGCAGAGGCGTGGTAGGGATGTTTGCAGCTCCTCAGTAACTTTGGCTGCATTGTCACCTATATTTTGTTTGCCTTTGTTCTTCAGCTATATTTAACCATTGATATTCCAACCTCTTCTGTTCCAGCATCTCCCGCGACCGTGGACTCTGTTCATGAATTGCTATAGCAGCTGTGCTGTTACCAGCCCTGGGTTACCTACACCCCCCAAAAGGCCAGTGGAAATCAGTGGGAGATTTCGGTACACGGGTTGTCAGACTGGCTCCTTAGAGAACAGTGACTGCCCCCAAATCCCTGGGAGAGCTCAAAGGACAAACCATCTCTTGATTTATTTATTCTCTAAGGAATCCTGGTTGTTCTCTCCCCCTGCATCACCTCCCCTGCAATACACGGCAACGTAGCACCACAACGGCTATTTTTGCGTAATACCTTGTTTTCTTTTACCATAACAGAACATTGTGTTGAGAGATCATTAAAGCTCAGCACGGCAGATCACTCCACTGAGCCAGGAGGCCCTTTCTGTGAGAGACGACGACCCCACGCCCGTCACAAACAAACCGGCTGAAAACGGGGGCGTCCAAGAAGAGGGTGGCAAGCTGGACAAGAAGCACACGATCAGTTTGACTTGAGTGGCTCAATTCTCTCCTGGAGGGAACCAGCCCGGTGAGCTTTGCAGGTACAGGATAAAGAAAGGGCTCCCTGAAGGCCAAGGAACCCGACTGCTGTAACCAGCAACCTTCCTTTACAGCCACCCAGACCCTGCCCTCTTCCACGGCTGAAATAATGACAGTGGTGCAGGCCCCTGCCCTATGGACTCCATGCAGAGGGATGCGGCTGCCCTGATCTGCCTTGGTTATTTCACTATTGGTTGAATTGTAACCGTAGCCCTCGCTGGATGTTTGACAGTAGCTGGGAACTCTTCATACATAATAGAACTGGGGGGGATGGGAGAAGATTGGCAAGAAACTCAGATCACGGCATCTTTTGTGGCATGGAGACTTCTGTTGGTGTTGGGACATGGGGGGCGGGATGCAGGCCCCTCCACGCACTGACCCGACAGGGTTCCTCAGGACACTGCTACAGTAGTGGCAGAACAGCTCTTACCACCGCCCTTTCAGGTCTCCTGGCCCAGGGTTTCTCAGGAGAGTTTCTTCCTGACCCAATGGCTGGGCTGAGTTGTGATGCTTATTACCATTGATGATCTGTACTGCGGTAAAGCCGAGGGCCCCCTGCGTGCCAGGCACTGCACAAACCCAGAACAAAGGGATGGTCCCAGCCAAAAGAGTTGACAATCGAAATAATCTTAAAGTTACATGAATCTTAAATCATCTAAAGTGCTCGGGAATCTCGGTACCCACTGCCCTGATAGACAGCACTGATGAGGTCTTGGGGTGTTTGTACAAACCCTTGTGGGGCTCCTCAGGGGTCCCTGTGCCTCACTGACACCACAACTCTCTGGGCTCGGCATACAAGTGAACAGCTGTTGTCCTGCCAAGTGCTCTGGACTCGGAGAGCCGAGCTGGGGTCTCTCCATCTCGTGCATCATCACCAGCATCACAGGTTCTGCAGGGCAAATTAGACCCTCCGTGGCCTCTGTGCAGCTCGGCCGCCCTTCTTGGGCTCCCACCCGTGTAACTGGAACAGCGCAAACTGCGGACGTGCTGCACGGTGCGCAAGAGAATCCAGATCACACTCTCAGAGCTGGGCTGGCTCCAGGGAGCTCACAGAAACACCTTCCGTCCTTCAGCTGAGTGGATCTAACCCTGAGCACCCACTGGGACAGGTCTGCAGGGCGAACAGCAATTTAAATGTTGTTACTGTTCCTAGCCCTTGGCCCCAGTGAGCAAAGGGCCGGGAACAGAGTGGCGGGTGGTGTTCAGAAGGGATCTGAGCCCCAGTCCTGCAGGGAGCTCCACCAGGAGAAAGCAGGTTGCTCACCTCCATGGTCCAGTTCATCCTTGGCCCTCATGGTGACTGGAGTCAATTGCTGTGGTGAGGACACCGGTCTGGTCAGCATTGGGCTGAGACCACCAACTGGTTTCCCATTGGCCATGGATCTGATATCAATGACCTTGGGTCATTACTGACCTGTGCCCGGTTTAAAACAGTGACCTCCAGGGGACCAGCTCTGTCCCCAGTCACTGAGGGCCTGGACATTCCCAGAGTGCCGCATGGTTTCCAGAGGGCCAGGAAGCAAGCGGCATTTGCAAAACGATCAATGGTCCAGTTCTGGGTTGGCTGATCCCAGAGCAAGGGCTGCTCCAGCACCGGGTTTTTCACGCACCCCTCAGCTGTAATTAAGAGGAACTACAAAAGAGATCAAAATTGGACATGTGGTTAGTTACCGGCAGGACTAACAGGTTTCCATGACTACATGACGTCAACTGTTTTACAAACTCCACCATTCTGAGGACACCTGTGCAGAGACCCACTCCAAAGGACACAATTGCATTTGCCGAGCCAGCCTCCTTCCCAACACACAGCAGTGGTTGGCTCCGTTAAGATTTGCTCACGGAGGGACTGGGGGACCAGGGAAAACTTTTTCCTGGAGGCATTTTATAAATTATTCACGTCTATGCAAAATCTATTTAAAACAGTCGAATAAAAATATGTCAATATGAATGTGCGTCACGTGGCTGAAAACTGCTGCCCTGGTGCTCACTAGCTAAAGCGAATCCCGGGAGAATAAAGCGTCTGTAAAGGAACCAATACATTTCAAGAGGTGCAAATAAAGAGCCAAATCCTCAGCTGGCATAAATCACCCTTGGTCTATTGACGTCAAGGGGGGAGGCGCTGATCTGCACCACTGAGGAGCCAGCCCAAGCACTGACAAGCAGGGAGAGGTGGTGACATTTTGCACTGAAACCTACCGTCAATGGCTCTTTAGCGCGTGGAGCTCTGTCGGTCAGCACGGCGATAAGGAATGCCACGCCGTCGTCAGCCCCTGCTGCTGATGTATTCAGTCTTCATTGATTGCAGGTTTCATTCGGAACAAAAGGGATTTTACAGAAGTATCAATGAGCTGGAAAATAGGATCCTGTCCAGTCCCTGCCCACCCCTGGCTATGCAGCCAGTCACCTGATTGCCAGCGCTGTGCCCAGCCCAGGTTTAGTTCCACCATTGCCCTTGAGAGACTGTCCCACAACCTACCCGTAGAGCTCACTATTACTGCCAGTGCAGCCCTCTCTCCTGACCTAGGGAGGCAGCCAGCCTGTACAGACGAGGACGTGGTGTTAAACCGAGTACATATTGCAGAAATGGTACGTGTCACAGACGCTCCGTAAGGGCCTTAGTCAGCTCCCATGGAAGCAAATGGACATTCACTTTTCATTCACTCCCGTGAGAGCTGAATTGAGCCGAAATCTCCAATAACGGTGTGAGTAAGAGAGACCTGGGAGCTGGGTATAATCCCTTTTCTATTTAACTCGCATAGTGCCTCTCTCTGTCCTGCATCTGTCCACATCCCTTCCTGTGCGCTCCCCACTTGACCTACAGTTAGTTGGCAAGAATTTCTTCTGTGAGTTGGATTTGAGGACAGCAATACAGCTGAAGCAGGGCGTCAGTGGTGACTAGGCCTTGCGCTCCCGCTTTGCACAGCAGTCAATTTCACCCCGTGTGAATACAGAACAGGTGAGTGCAGTTGGAGCAAACTGATGAAAAATCTATGCTTCGTTTTCTGGGTGCTGCTGTTGCCTCGGACAAGCAGGGCTGAAAACTGCTGAACTGAATGGGGGGTTTGCATCCTTCCTTAGAAATACAAATCCTGAGAAGGCCATTCCGCCACTTGGATCTGTTGTTAGAGTGTCTGTTGGGGGAGCAATATTTAATCCCATCGGTCTGAGGACCATCTCAGAGGCGTAAGTGACAGAACAAAGAGAGCTGATCGCATGGTTTAAGGTGTGTGTGTGTTTTCAACCTATATTAAAATGTTTTCCAGAATTTTTAAAATAGGGAATGATTTGGTGTCTGGATTCAGTTCTCCTGAAATGGCTGCGAACCAAACCTGATAGCAGGGTCTGGCACCTGAAAGTGAAACTGACTGGACACAAAAGTGAACCTATTGGCCTATTTTCACTGACCAAGCTAAGTGTGGAGTAAAGATTAAACCTTGAGCACCAATGGTGAGCAGTTCATGACTTTCCTTCCTTTTGAAGTGGCTCTTAGTTACACAGGGACGTATCTTAGTTTTGTATGATTTGTAACCTGATAGATCCCATTTAAAAACTCACAAGAGCTCATAGTACCGCTACTCCTGTGGAACCCGATCTGAGGATGAACAATCTACCTTTCCCCAACACGTTCGCTGTCAGTTTGATTTCCAGGCTTCTATTCCACCAGCCTGTCATCTTTGACAGATTCCACCCTGGGGCTCTTTCTGTCAAATAAGCAACAACATTCGTAGAACTCAACTCACCGACATCTCGGGTTCCTGACTTTCTCGCTGAACATTGGATCAGTCACCCATGCTGCTCTGCGGTTGCCCAGGAGCTGCACAGCCCGGTCCTGTTACACGACCCCATGTTCTCCGGAACTGGACCCAGGCCGCCACTGTCAAATCAATGATGGGGGAGCTTTGAAATCCAAAATCTTTAGAAACAGCAATTTGGCAAACTAATTGTAGGTACCAGAGGAGGCAAATTTGAATAGAGCATCAGATCAATATTTTGCTTCTTGTTCATTGAGTCTGGGTCAGAAGCTGCAGGGGGAATAGCTCAATGAATGGCTCTGATTACTGATGTTCAGGACGAACGCTCTGCTCTCCAGAGCTCACCTCCCGTCCTCGGCTCTCGGTGTTGGACTCCGCTGGCCTTACTGGAAAGCAGAGCTTTCCCCTGGCTGTCGTTTATTCTGTGACTGTAAGTGCCTTTGTGTGCTGCGATAGCACAGTGAGCCCATGTCCTGTGTCCCGCATGGCTCCATGTGAGGAGAGGAGTCCAACATCAACACAGGCAGACCAATGACCTGCTAAACAGATTTGTTACATAGGGTAAAACGGCGCCATTGTGCCAAATGTAACCCCGAGGTTTTCCCTCCATTATCTGACATTCCTTTAGAAGCATTTCATAGGCTAGGCTAGGGGGGATGCAAATGGGCTAGCACGCGACAGAAGATGAACATCTGGATCCTTTCCCAAAGTTTGTGGGGTGTTCAGAGCTGATGTTTTGGCCTGGCCTCCCTTTAGCGACAGGGGCAGCAGTGTCTGTTGCTATGACATTGTGAGGTCTTTGCTTTTTGTATGTGCCTAAACATTTCTAAAAGCTCACCCCCTGTGCAGGGACAGCAGCCACGTTACGCTCTGAGTCATTGCAGCCTGTTACAGTCAGAAACACACAGTGCTCCCTCCTGGAGACTTCACTTTTGTTCTTTATTGTTATTTTCCTGACTCTGAGCAAAAGTCATTTTAGATTTAAAGTCTCCCCAAAGCTGGAGTATGTTTGGGTCCATTTCTAATAATATGGGCCAGATCCTCCACTGGTGTCTATCTGTCTAGATTAGGTACTTCTATGAAGTTACCCTGATTTACACCAGTGGAGGATCTGGCCCAGTGGCTACATTTTAGAGCCCTCTGGCATCCCCATTCACCCCCTTACTCTCTTCCCACCATACACCAGCCTGAAAGGCCTTACATTGCAGTGACTCTGTCTCTAGCTGAGTGGGCTGGAGATGGGTCTCCCTCAAGGCCACAAAGTACAACCTCCATGCGGCACTGTGTTGCATTAGACAGAGTCCTCTGCCCGCATTTGCTTAGCCGATCACTCTTCCTACCTGCTCACCCGTGCACTGAGCTGTTGAGCAATGAATTGCTGGGTTACACCAACTTGGGGCAATGTAGTTTAAGCTGTAGAGACAGCAAAGGGCAGTTTAATTTACTTAGCTTGATACCCAGCGATGCAACATAATCACATTAAGAACAAAGCAACTTGCTCTCATTTAAGCTCCCCAGCCTCCAGAAAATTAGAGCCAATCACATCTCGCACAGAACACCCCAATCATCAACTCATCAATTTCTGTGGGAGCTGGAAAGAAAAGACCAATGGCAAGATGCTGTGAGTTTGCCACGTGGATTTATAGGGATATGTTGTTTGCATTCATTTTAACCAACAACCCCCTGAAAGGAGAGAGACGAACAACTCCCATCTATATAGAAGGAAGTTAGACAAAAAGAGGAAGGAAGCAAGGCTTGTAATGGAGCCAAGGCCTGGAGCTGAAAAGCTGCTGGTGGGGGTGTGGGTGTTGCTCGTTAGAAAGAGATTTGCTTAGGTATTTGTGCCTATGTTGCCCTCCAGTTCCTGGATGTTTGAAAACAGGATAAAAGTCTCAATGCTGGCTACAGCTAGTGGAGCGCCTCCTTTCATCCACGGGGTGAAGATCTGAGTTTGGAAGCAGATGGTCCTGCTGCTGCAGTCCGGCAGATGACCATGAAGTCTGTCGACATGCAGCCAGTGATTTGTTACACTGTCTGGAGAGACAGCCCTTCTTGCTCACCCTGCGGGCGTGCTGGGTTATTAGCATGGGGGAGAGGCTCACTGCTATGTATCTGGGGTCTGGTGAAGGTCCTTGCAGATGGTATAGTCACATCTTTAAGTCACTAAGGTAGCATTTTTGAAGTGGCTTTAACTGCATTCTGTTTAGTGTCAGTGCCTTGACAAATACCCAGGTAAATGCATGCACCAGGCATTTATCTATCAGCACCCGTGGCAATAGCATGGAACCATTTACAGCTGTGGCACTGAGGCACCATCCCCATTTGCTTGTTCTGGTACAGGCACTCAATGGTCATTAGGCAAAATGTAAATCTAAACACCACACAGTGATCACTTTCTGATGGACAGGATGAACAGCCAGCATACCCTGATTTCCATGTGGATGCAAATTTGCATTGGTGAAGCACTTTGCTTGGGGGCAGGGGACATTCTCAGGAAGAGTGAAACCAATGGTGGAGGCTGACGGGAGTTCAACTCGTTACTTGTAGCATCAGGTGAGATGGGGTAGATAAACCGGAGGCCTGGCTCTGCACTCCTTACTCAGGTAAAACCCCCACTGGCCTCCTGGAGTGCGGAAGGCCCTAAGCAGGAAGCGGCGATTTTCTTAAAGGCTCTGTGAAAGGGAACAGTGCAGGATTGCTTTGAAACTTCACCCAAATACAAACGTTTTCCTGGGAAATAAATCCTTCCCCAGGGAACGATGGGAAGGGACAGGTCATTGCTGCCTAGCGTTAGCATATGACTCCAAGCTGCCTGTCCAATGTTAATTTGCCTGGAGTGAGGCAGAGAGACTGACAAGACTGGAGATTTCAGAAACAAAAATACGTTGTAAAAAAAACCTCATGCTTCATTTACAAGAAATCATGATCTTTCTACTCCTGCGGCTTCCACCCTGCTGGCGCTTTATCTTATTGTAACAGGCTGCACATTTAAGTCGCTCCAAAGCTTGCCATGTTGTAAATATTAGTGTTAACTGGATATATCGAAACAAAACCAGCATCGTCCCCGTTGGATCCGTCTTTGTAACATGTGTTATCTCCACAGAGTCAAACTAGGCAGCGCTTGCAAAGGACACGGGGCATGAAAAGCGCTGTTCAAAAGAGCTGAGCTCTCAGGCTCCATGGCAGCTGCTGGGAGGTGTCTTAAAATCTGGCCACTTCAGCTAGGTGTCTTGCTGGGAGCTACACTCTACTTAAGAGCTGACCATAAGCCTGGGGTGTCTCACCAAATGACTCCATTGTTAGGAAAACCCCTGTAGCAAGAAGGGGAAATGGCACTGCTCTGGTGATAGGGTCTTTAGACATGCAGCGAGACTAGACAGATTAGATTAGATTGCACAGAGTATAAAATGCCCTGCTGTTTGACTTCGGAAATGACCATTGCTTTGCTCCAGAACGTCCAAAGATGCATATGTTTTCTAATTGCCTGCTTGAAGGGGAGTCCTCTGTTTCCCTCTGTGTGAGCCTATTACAGGGATGCTGCCAAATACAAGCTACTTCCTGGAGTCCTCATTGTCTTGGCTGAGAAAGCGCTGCTGGATTTGGTCTGCATGTAGCCCCTGAAATGACACATGGCTGTACATACGTCTCAAATAATAAACACTCTGATGGCTAACGCTGAAAAAACTCTTCCAGTTAGATCGACTCCGCATCACTCATGCTGCCTGCTCGCTTTTTAAAGTCTCACTCAGCTCAGACAGTGCACTGGACTTGTCGGCGTCAGCTTGGTTTAGGGCCAGGTTCCCTTCCTGGTTCTCATGCCCTGGCACATGCAGTGCACCTCACATCCCTTTGGGAGGCTGGTCCGTATCTTTACCGGCATCTTACAGGTGGGGAAACTGAGCCACAGAGCTGAGGTGACTGGCCACGATTGCCCTGTGAGCGTCTGGTGGGGCTGAAGGCCGTGCCTTAACCACATGGCTATCCTTCCACTCCCTGCACCAGCAAAGGCTGAGCCAGCCCTGTTGGCTCTCACGGCAGACAACGTGGTACTGAGAGTATCATCCCAAGAGCGGAGGAGGTTTAGCACAGCACAGGGACCTCAGGGCAACATTTCCATCTCAGCCCAGCTGTTGGCTGCCCAGGAAACCTGACATGTTCTCAACCTCAGGATTGGATATTTGTGCAGAGCATTGACTCCAGTCTACCCCAGCCATGTCCCCAGGTCACAGGGGAAATAGGCCTTTGCTGCCCTGGGTGATCAGCCTGGCTGCTTAGTATTTGTTGGAGTTTCTGTAGTGGGTGTTTTATGGGGCGTTGATGCTTTATTGCTGTTCATTAACCTATTTTAATTGTCTGTTCAGCACCTCAGGGCCTGCCGACATCCATAACTCTGAGGGTTTATCTCCACTGCAGTAAAACCCTTGCAGGTGGCCCAGGTCAGCGGCTCAGGTTTCCAGGGACCGGGCTGCAGGGCTATAAAATAACATGTGGACCTTGAGGCTTGGGCTGAAGCCTGGGCTCTGGGACCTTCCCCTTGTGGGATCTCAGAGCCCGGGATCCAGCCCAAACCTGATCATCTACACTGCAGTATTATAGCCCAGCACCCCAAGCCCCGAGAGCCCGCGGCAGCTGACCCGTGCGGGTCTTTTACTGCAGTGGAGATTTCCCATGGGAGTCCAGCTCTAATAGCGGTGGGGCTCTGTGTATGCGCGTCCGAGTCAGCACTGCATGACTGCAGAGAGTAATAGCAGCTGGTCGTTAAGAGACCGGGGTTTGGAGCAACCCAGGCTCCTGGCAGGTTAGAGCCTATGTTTGAACGGGAGGGGCAGCCAAGGCCTTGCCCTGCTGAACTGGGACAGTTGCCCCAAAGGGTCAGTCAGGAAACACTGAGCTGGCTGTGATGCCTGTGGTGTCTGAGCTCTGCAAGGCCTTTCCTTTGTCTTGGGACCGATGGGGTTTTGCTGACCTCCATGGGCTCCGCTTGGTGGCTAGCAGGAGACCTGGCCCAGGCTGTGTTATGTGTTCATTTGTTAAAGCTGATGCAGAAGGACGTTTACCTTGGCACAAAGGAAATGAACTTGATTCTCTTCAGGTCAGGTTTGAACTGAATTACATTAATTTTCTGCTATTACAGGCTCAAATCCATCTCCCCATTCTTCCCCAGGGAGCAAAGTGAATTCCATGCAGCTTCCAGTGGCTGTGTGTATAGCCGATGAGAGCATATAAAACAGGTCAGTGTCAGCTCTTTGTGGACACTACAGAGGCCAAATACATGTTACATGCTGAGGCCGCCAGTTCCTTGGCCCTTGACTGGGGACGTAGTCTGGCAATTTCCAAGGGAGTCAAGCACCCAAATCCCCCTCAATTTCCATGTATTTGGACAGCGCCTGGCACAATGGGCCCCTGAGCTCGGTCTCTAGGTGCAATCCTAGACACATCATAATGCCCAGCGAAGGCGGACAGACACCCTTAACTCTGCCCTATTGAGGCCCCAGGCCATAACAGTGTTGCCAGCTCTGATGATTTTTTGTGAGTGACGGGATTTCAGCTGGGGATGGTCTGTGATGGTGAGAACAGCTCCAGCTGCCTTGCAGATTTCAGCTGGGCCTGGGGAAATCCTCCTTTGATGGGCTGCTCTCCCCACTTGCCTGCCTGGGACATCCGACATGGAAAGGAGTGGGGGAGGGGTTGTGAAGAGCCCCTGGAGCTGCAGGGGAGGCAGAGGCAGGGCTGGGGGATCAGAACAGATGGGGTCAAATTGATGTGGAGACTGGGCAGATGTTGGGGGCAGAACTGATTGCCAGTGGGGTGCAGGGCATGATGGGACGTGCCCCCTGAAGGTATGTGGGGCAGATCGCCCCCAAAACCCCCCCTTTATTGGCTGCAGCACTGGAGGGGTGGGGGTCACAAGCCCCTCCTCCCCCGGGTGAGTCCCCAGTGGCCATTCCTGCCTGACGCGTTGGTGCCGGTGCCTCAGGACCCTTGTCATGGGGCCGTGTGAGCGGGTCAGTGCATGGGACAGGCCTGGTGTCCCAGGCAGGCTGGGCCTGGGGTGGGGAAGGGACCTGGAGCGACGGTCCTGAGCCTGAGCATGCTCCATCATCCCCCTGCCTGCCAGGAGGAGGAGGAAACAATAAATCAGTGCAACCCCTTAATACTGCGGTTATTGCAAGGTGAGCAGTGCTGCCAGCTCTCGCAATTTCCTTGCCAGTCATGTGATTCTGGCTGGGGCGGGAGCCCAATCTCCTAATTTCAGGGGAATCTCCAGCCCTCCCCCAAATTTCAACCATCAGCCCACCTTCTGGGAAAGAGCAACCAATCAGGGCTGCCTGCAAAAGGCAGGTCGGAGCTCTCCCCCTATCCTCAGGAGCTGAGAGGAGGAAGAGGGAGCAGCTGACAGCATTCCCACAGGAGCGGGTGGGTGGGGCAGAACTGATGCAGTGTTTTGATTATCTGGGGTCTGATTCATGATTTTTGAACTTTAGGGTTGGTAACAGAACTGAGTGAATATAATTGGTTAATTTTGAACCCAAACCATTTTTTGTTTGTTTGTTTCTCAGTAAAATGAAAAAAACCCAACATTTCATTTGGGTCAAACAAAAAAAAAATTGAGTGTTGATTTGAAACTGAAAGGTTGTTTGAACAGGAAACAGCTCCTTTGGACATTACTGATTTTTTTTCGTTTTTTTTCATCTGAAACTGTTCACTGAATTCGAACTGAATTTGCATCGGTTCAGTGCCCTGAAAAATGCATTTTTTGGCTAATTTACAGTTTGTTGAAAAGATTTTGTCCTGCTCTAGTGGACACCTGCATTCTGATGCCAGCAGTGGAGTGTTCCATTATCTCAGGTGGCCGGGGGGCAAGGGGTGGCGCATGATAAACACCCCTTAAAGTGAATATTTCAATAGTGAGGGGGCTTTGTACCATCAAGTCAGTTCTCCTGACATCTGCTTCTTCCCTGATGGAGTATCTGGTAGTTTGGGTTCAGATAAAACAAGCCCAGATCTGCTTTTTCTCACCAGCATTATGCCAATGGCTCATGTGACGACCCCCCAGTAGGAAAGGGGACACTGTCTGGATCAGGTATTAAATCTGTCCAACTCAATCAATATCAATTATTTTACACAAAGCAGAAAGCTTCTGTACTAAACCAAACACAATGGCACCATCTTGTGATAAGAGACCCACTCTACACAGAGGAGTAAATTGCTGGATTTTCGCAATCAGGTAACTGAGGCATTTTATTGGGCGAAAGACGCAGAATCCCACAACAAGCAAGATGGTGAAATAAACGCAGTGGGTTAAGTCCTGCAGTGCATTTTGAAATCAATTTAGACTGTAAACTCCGTAGGGTGAACTCTGCCTATACTGGTAAGTTGCACAGTGCTGAGCATGTCAGTAATTAGCCAATACAAAAATAAAAAACTAATAATTAATAATGGGAGTTTTGCCATTGACTTCAATGGCATTTGACTCAGTGATTTTACATCTTTTGCCTTCCCAGCTTCAAAACCTTGTCTTATCTCCCCCACTTTACATATCCCATGAAAACCCTAAACCAGCTCTGCTGATTGCCACAGTTAGGTGATAACCACCTCCATGAGTGGGCCACCTACAGCCTGACAATTGTTTTTGTACCCAATGTTAAGAGTGAGTAGTCCCTATAAAAACACCCAGAAAAAGACCAAGACCCCAGGTCTTGTCTCCTGCCCTTGGTTTTTTGTTTAAAAATATAAACATGAAAAATCCTGGAATAATTAAATTTAGGATCATAGGGGGAATTGAGAAGATGTTCTTATGCAGTGAAAGTATGTCCAGTTGTTAACTACTGCAGCAAGGGAGCTCTCAAGTTCTTCAAGAGGATGTAACAAAATTTGGGTACTAATTTATTACATTCAAATAAATTAAACAGTCATCACAAACTGTATCTATTACAGGTACTGAATAATGACACTGTTGTGATACATGCCTGGGATATTCTCTTTATTATGCTGGACCTTGGCTAGCAACAAATAAACAGTAAAAGCCAGCATATTCCATATAATTTGCCAGGAAGTAGTCTCTTGAAATGGATTAATTTTAAATAACTAAGGATAGGTTACCAAGAGCCTCTACAGGCCTGTGCATTATATAAACTATAGAGTAGGATCTATTATGTATCTTGGGTCCATGGTTTCTGGTTAATTGCTCTTTGCAAAGCCACATCCTCCTGGGATTCTTGCCACGGAGTGATTTGTAGAGGGAGGTTGTAATGATCTGTGGCTTCCTGCTATATGCACACACTCTGCATGGTGATCAGCTAAGCACATACACAGAACGCTAGGAATAAAACTCATGGACTTTGGCTGCATGGAAAACACAGGCCAGTTCCTGGTGATGAAACGGGAGAACTCTGCCGTACACAGAAGTAGGTCTAACATATTCCATCCAGCAGAGGGCAGTGACACCCACTCACAAGCCATAAAGGTCCTGATGTAAGAATTGATCTGACACGTTCCATCCAGAACAGAAGCAAGTACATTACTGTATAGGCAAAGTGAAAGCAAGGCCTATCAATGCAAACATTCATCTGACATGCCTCCAATTGGAAATAATTGTATGCTCTCAGAAGCTTCCTTCATTCTCTCTATAGCCAAATTCTGTCAAAGAATAGACAGGAGTGGCAGATGGCTCTTTATCTGACCGGGCATATTTTATGAATCAAAAGACCCCTCATTTTACATGCGGCTAGTTAGGACACAGATGAATTGCAGTTGGCAGATGGCTATCAGGGATCACAATCTCAGGGAGGAGACTTTGCTTTAAGCTCGTGTCTGAAGGGACTGGCAGTGTTTCTCCAAACGGAGAGAATGCCAAGATCACAGCTATCAATGGGGAATTATTGAGGAAGTTGCATAAATATCCCAGATAAACCCCAGAAGGTAGATTACAGCTGGCATAACAACAGCGAACCCTGCTCAGGACCTGAGAGAATATGTGGTTACCTGGATGGTGTTGCGAGCTGCTGCCAGCATTCTCAGCCCTGGCTGGCTTCCTAGCCCCGGCATGGACAGAATTTGGTACACTAAATGAAGATCACAAGGAGAATGAGATGAATAGGGAATAACACTTTGCACTTATATAAGATGCATCATCTGAGCATCTCAATGTGCTTTGCAAACACAAATTAATTCTATGCCTCACTGCACCCTTCGGAAGCTGGCAGCATTAACCTCATTTTTCAATCAGAGAAACTGAGGCCTAGCTAAGCGTTGCATCACCAACCTGCCAGCAGCCAGACGGCCACAGCTTATTTGCATATGATGAAGTTGATTGCAGCTGCCCTCATCTTTAACATGGTTTGTAGTTATTGGAAACTGAACTGCTAAGGAACAAAGGACCTGTTTCTATGGAAATGTCCTTAGGAACAAACGAGGAAAGAGAAACACAGAAAATATGTTAATGAGACAGAGGCAGAGATGTTTCTATGTAGTTTACGATATTTCTTTGAGACATCTATGGGGTTCAGCGGTTTGGCCCTGTCCAAGTCATCACCACTTCCTTGGTCCTGACTTTCTCGATGCTGGAAAGGCAATGGGCAGGCTACTGTAGATTGGCAGAGCTCCTCTGAGTCAATGGGGTGATGCCACTTTATGTCTGAGGAGGATCTGGCCCACACATCATTGCCAAGACTATTGGATCAAGACAGACCAATGGATTATCTCTGTAGGTTACAACTCTTCTGCATGAAAGATGAGGGCGGCCACCAGGGGCACCATAATTCAGCAGCCTGGATCATCATGCTAAATACAGCCAGCTTGGCCCTAATTTCACTTATCTCTGACATAACTCCACTGATGTGAATCATTACTCTGGTGTAAGTGAGCAGAAGAGTCAGGCCTCCAATGTATTTGTGAGTGCTTATATAAAGCTCACGGGCACCCTGTGACTGACATGACCATGCACACAACATGAACAGTCAAAGTGTGAGTCACAGAATGGTTTATGAGGGGTTTATAGGCTGAACTGATGATGATGACTAGTATCCACTGGATCATTTTGGATAACTAGCATCAGCTGTAGTGGCAATGAGCGAAAGGGCCAGACCTGCTGTTACTGTTCTGCAGCTGGTATTGCTGCTGCTGTTTATCACCAGGGCCGGCTCTAGGCACCAGCAAACCAAGCACGTGCATGGGGCGGCACAATTTCAGGGGCGGCATTCCGGCCACCTTTTTTTTTTTTTTTTTGCTTCGGCAGTTGCGCGCTCAGAGGTTTTTTTTAATTATTATTTTATTTTTTTGCTTGGGGCGGCAAAAAACCTAGAGCCGGCCCCTGTTTATCACTTATTAAAGGCAGGTGAGCAGCAGAGAATTGATTCTAGAAATCTGGGCCCCAAGCCTGCAAGCTGCTTTGTGCTGAATCAGTCCTGGGGGGATGTAAGTGTCCACGTAGATGGAGTAGCTGGAGGTCCAAATGTGTGTGAATTTTGCCCTCCTTACTAAATGACAGTGGTTAGGATGCTGCCTATGACTTAGGAAACCGCCATTTGATTCCCTGCCCCAGACTCCCTGTGTGACCCAGAGCAAGTCACTTAGGCCAGATCCTTAAAGGTATTTGAGTGCCTAACTCCCCTTGACATCTGCCTATCTGCCTTCAATGCAGCTGGGTCTTAGCTTCTGGGCCTCGGTTCCCCGTGTGTAGCCTAGGAATAATAGCACTGAACTTGGCCTCCTGGGGTTGGTGCAGACAGGTGGTGAGGTGCAGGGGACGTGCTAATAGGGTTACCACCTGGCTGGTATTTGACTGGCCTGGCTGGTTGGTTTATGGATTTGCCAGTTGCCAGAAAAATAATTTAAGGGGGGGGTAGGGATAGCTCAGTGGTTTGAGCATTGGCCTGCTAAACCCAGGGTTGTGAGTTCAATCCTTGAGGGGGGCCACTTAGGGATCTGGGGCAAAATTGGTCCTGCTAGTGAAGGCAGGGGGCTGGACTCGATGACCCTTCAGGGTCCCTTCCCGCTCTATGAGATAGGTATATCTCCATTATATTATAATCTGCCGGGTATTTTTAAGGTAGGTGGAAAGATCTTCAGTCTTATCCCAGGCCAGTGGGGTAGGGAATGTGTCCAGCTAAGGATGCTGCAGTGACCCCAGTTCCGCAGGAAGAACATGTTCTCCGAGTTCTCGCTGTCTCCCCCTAGGTTGAAGGGGGGGTTGCGGTGCTGGGTTTTGTGCATGTCACAGGTGGTAACACCTGGGCGCTTGGCACCAGCGGACTCAGGGCTCTGGGCTCCCCCCTCCCAGAGCCGGGCTCTGCCAGCGCCTGGGCGGAACTAAGCCGATGGGTGTTTTTAGGGGCGCAGCCAGACGCGCCCCGGAGAGCCCCGCCCGCCGGTCCCTGGAAGTGGGCGGTGTTGCCCAGCCCGGCTGCTGCCCGGCTGCCGCTGCCTCCCTCCCTCCCGCGGGCTGCGGCAGAGGCGCAGGCGCCCGGCGGAGGAGCAGGACCATGGCCGCGGCTCCGGCGGGTAGGACGGGGCGCCCGGGCGGGGGGATCCGGGCGGCGCGGCCGGGCTGCGCCGGGGGCACTAACGCGCCTCTCCCCCTTTCCCCCACAGAGGCGGAGACCCGGCAGAGGCTCCTGCGCACCGTCAAGAAGGAGGTGGGTGCTGCGGCCGGGCCCCGCGCAGCTGGAGCCAGGGGTTCCCGGGGGGCCAGATGTGCGGGGGGGGTGGTGGTGGTGGAGGATGCGCCAGGTGTTTGTGCGCATCTGGATGAACCAGTGCCTGGGTTTTTGGGGGGAGGCTCCTGAAGGCTTTTTTGGGGGGTGCTGCACATCTGGAGCGTGACTAGGGGATGCTCCAGATGTTGTTTTAGGGGGCGCCCTGGGGGTCAGCGCGCCCGGCTGCCCGTTGAATGGCTCTCGCTGGGGGAGCGGGGGGGGGGGGTAAGGGCTGATTCCCCCCCGGCCCTTGTTCGGTGTGTTTGTGTTGCTGCAAGGTTGCGCTCTGGACGCCCCGGCCCGCTGAGCTGCGGGGGAGCTAGTGATTGGGGGTGGTGCAGGGCTGGGGTTTATCTGGGGGGCAGGGTCGTTTTGATGAGCAAATCTCCCCCCCCCCCCCCCCCCCCCCCCCCCCGGCAGTAATGCTGGGATCTGCCGTTATCTGTTGTGACCATTGCTAATAACTGACTCCCAGCTCCCAGCAGGGTCGGTCACGGGCCCTGCCGGCAGAGCTTGTGTAATGACTAGCAGCAGTTAGGGATGATTAGTTGGGCAGCCAGAAACCCGACAGTCCCAAACTCACCCCTGTGGCTTTACTGGCCTGGGCTGCGCTCTGCACCTAAAGGAGAGAGTGGCCCCTACCCTGGGAGATTGCATGAGCTCCCCCAGGAGTCCCATCGCCTGCCTGGGGCCTGACTTGCTGGACTGACTCTTCAGTGCCCTGCTTTGAAGGGATTCAGCAGAGTGAGGGGAGAGGGGGCTTCAGCAGGGGTATCACCTTCTCGCCCACAGCCACTGGGTGGTTTTAGAGCCAGGGCTGTCCCTGCTGGTACGTGCACAGGTCTCTGGTTTTCTAACGGGACTTTGCAGGAGAGTAGTTTGGAACGTGAACACATCACTTCGGCTGGTTAAAAGATACAAGTTAAGCCCGACTGGATTGATGGCATTTTGAAAGCCAGCTGGCTGCCTGGTCACTCGCACCTGTTACTGAGAGGGTTTCATTGGCTGTGTTGACAGAAAAGAGCATAATATTGTCAGGGGAAGGGTCAGACGTTCCCTGAAGGACTCTCAGACCTGATTTTTATAGCTGTCTACAGGTAATGGAGGGGCAGCAGGACCTAGTGGTTAGTGGGAACCGGGACTCTTGGGTCCTCGTGGGTCCTGTGACCCACCATGTGACCTTGGAGAGTCGCCTCAGCTCTCTCTGTGTCTCACTTTCCCTGTCTCTTAGGGATGTTATGAGGTTCCATTAACTAATATTAGATCTTGGGTGCAGGGTGCTGTACAAATGTGAAGCGTTATTTCCATTTAAAACCCCGTTAGGATTATGGTCCTTGCTTGTACTGTGGCAGCATCTAGGACTGCAGCCATGGGCCAGGAGCCCCGGGCCCTAGGCCCTGTACAAACACAGAACAAACAGATGGCCCCGGCCCCAGACAGCTTCCAGTCTAAGTGCTGCTAGCCATTCAAGTCCATGCTTTGGTAATACCCGGTTACGTTTCCAGGGCTTGCTTGGGGATACAGCTGCGTTAGCAGGTGTCCTGGAGCTGAACTGCCAGGAGGTGCTTTGAAAGTTTGCCCCTCGTCTCACCTTGACTCACCTGCGTGAGAGAATTCCGAGGGAAAGCGTGCGCTTTGTCTCTCTAGTGCACTCGGCGCTACGTGGAGTCTCAGAAGTGACAGCCGTTTGTGCAAGCAGAGCCTGTGAGCTTAGGACCCCAGTTCATGTCTCAATCCTTTATATTTCCTTCTTTTCTGGGTTTTAGTCAGCTCCTTTGGGAAAGTTCACAGGCCCAATATTTACTCTGCTTAAAAACTGAGGCAAAGCAGTGTCCTTTGGGGCTGCAGGATTCTGGGCTCGGACCTGATCCCAGGCCACCTCCACATGTCACCTCCTCGCCAGAGATGGCTCTTTAGTTCATAGAATCATAGAAGTTAAGGTCAGAAGGGACCATTATGATCATCTAGTCTGACCTCCCGCATGGTGCAGGCCACAAGAGTTGACCCGCCCACTCCTGAAATAACTCTCACCCTTGACTCAGCTGTTGAAGTCCCCAAATCATGATTATCGTCTAACAGTTGTTTCGGCTGGTCCGTGAAGTGCAGCCCTCCTTCCTAGAGTCCCCCCGCTGCTTTGGAGCTCCCGAGAGGAATGTATATCGCACAGACCATGCACGGACCCTTCCTCTTGTATTTTGACAGTGTGGTACTTGCGGAGAGGAGCAGAATTATTTGTATTTATTTTCTTAAATTGCACACGTAAGTATGGTATGTCACTGTGAGGCAATATTCATGGCTCATGGGATCAAATTAAAAACCCTACCAAAAATACAATCTAATCAGAGCATATTAACGGATATAGCTATAGCCAATTTGAGCTCCGATGCGGGGCCTGTGTCAGCTTCAGTGTTTCTGGCCGAGTGCTGGGTTGGTGTTCGTAGCCGTAACCCATTCTGAAACTGGCGGTACAAATTCCTTTGTCCTGTGTCATGTAAATATATGTTTTTGTTGCCGGCAATGCGACTCCCATAAGCTCCCCCCCCACTTTCCCGCCGAGTGGGACAGCTCCCTGTTTGCCCCGGTGACAGGAATGACTCGAGTCGTCCCTGGCCTCTGCCCGACTGCTCCCTTGGTGTAAATCAGCAGCATGTTAAAATGTTGGAGAATCGTAGTCTCAGCACTTCTGAGCTCTCACAAGAACGGCTTGCACGTGCATGTTTGTGCTCTGTGAGTGTGCGCCCACAAGATGGGGCAGCTAGGGGGCTCGTTTTAGGCCTGTCTGGCTTGATGGTCTCCCTTTTAACACATCTTGAACAGTCTCTGTTTAGATTATCAGCTTTTGCTATCCCAGTCTTGGGCTGCCTCTGGATGCCTCGACAGAGTGCTCTGTATCATATGTACAATTGCACTCGTGCAGCAGTTTTCATCCTCTCTCTTTGAAATCTTTTCCCAGTGTGGGTAAGCATTCGGAGCCCCATTTTACAGAGATGAAACCTGAGGCCTAGAGAAAGGAAGGGATTACGCAGGGAGTGACTGGCACAGCCAAGAACAGAATTGAGGTCTCCCGACTCCTTGCCCCCCTGCTCTCCCCACTAGACATGCTGTGTTTTATAAGGTAACCAAGACATATGGTTTGAAAAGCGAAAAGATTATTTCCATCAAAGTTGGCATACGTGGTTGAGTAGCCAAACAACAAAGTTTGTGCCCTTCCACATCTTGCCGCTTGTTGTGATGGGTGTGGTGGAAAGAAATACTTCTCGTTGCCTTGACAACTGCTGTTACACTGGAAGAAGGGTATGACAGTTATTTAACATCTGAAATGAAATTGACCTCTCGTAATTACAGTCCATCTGCGACCCCGCCTGAATTGGGATGAACACAAAGAGCAGACGCAGAACGAGGAAGCAGCCTCTGAAAGGTCTGAGGTGGTAAAGGCAGGGGTGGTGATAGCAAAGAAGATGAGTAATATTCACTGTCCCGATGGAATAAGTTAAAACAGGGTTGAACAATGGGCGTGATCTTCAGGTCGGGGAATCTATTCTACGTTGGTTCTTCTGATCCTGCCTTCGCCACCGTATTATTGAGTGCCTTCCAGTTGTGCTTTAAATGACGAGCTGTATGGTTCATTCTCTTCCCAGGGCAGGGAGTAGTTTTTTGTGTTTTAAAATGTGCACGTTGCTCGGCGTGCACTAGAGAAGGCAGGTTGAAGAAATGTGCCCTGCGCTTGGAGTAGAAGATGGTAAGATTTGGGAGTTCCCGGGGGAGTTTGTGCCACAGTCTGGGATTAGAGCTTTCTTTGGGGCCATTCTGTTGCACAGATGAGCAGCCATGTCATGCAGCATTTCAATAGGTCCAGCTAAATTCAACCAAAGATTAAGTCTGTATCAAAGGAGAGAGAGGAAGAGGAGATGGAAAAAAAGACACTGTGGTCAAGTGAAATCACTCCAGTCACCCCAATCTGGATGCATGAATGTCAGCATATAGCATAGTCTGATATTTGCTCTTCGTTTAACAGGCCTCAGGCCTAGTGCATTATTGTAATATCCCTGTTCAGTGTCTTCTGTGCGACAGATACAGAAACACTGCAGAATTTCCTCCTATTCACCTACACTGGATTGCAAAACATTTGGTTTTTCTTTTTAATGCTTTGCATGGGACTTTTTGGCAGTACCTGAGCATCCCAAGCTCCGCGTCCGAATGCATGGTTTCTGTGTGCTCAGAACACACAGTGCTGTTGGCAAAGGCTTGAGGAAGGTGAAGGTGATTGGTGCCTGGTCCGACTCGCAGTGAAGTCAGTGGAGGTCTGGCACTAAGACCCTGATTCAGCAAGATGCGGTCAGACCTTGCTGAGCCCAAGAGCTGCATTTCTCTTCCCATGTTTTTTTTTCCCATTAGAAGTAAGAAAAATATTTGAGAAAATAAATCTCTGGGTTATGCAGATAATTATTTAGTGACATTCCTGATAGTTAAAATAGGTGACTCCTAGGCATTTTTGTCTGGGGCAGCACTGCCATCTCTTCTGTCTCCCCTACTCATTGGATTTACTTAATTTTTTTTAACTCAATCTTTCTTTTCTGAATTGATTTAACCCTTTTGGGTTCCCCATGGATAGCAGCACTGCAGGAATTTCCTCCCTTTATTGCATCCCTTAGACTTTAGCACAAATGCTAACTTTTGTTCCGCTGAATCAGGACTGAGGTCTCATCTACTCTGAGGGTTTTAGCCTCTGGTGTAGCTTATCTGGTGCAAACATCTAGTGTAGATGAGTTGTTTGAAACAGGGTAAATCCATCCTGATGAAAGCAGTAGTTTATACTGGCCCCCTCTAGGGGTTTGCAGTGGTGCAGCTGAACAGGCATCTAAAACCCCAGGATAGACAAGGCCTGACTAGATCAAGCAGATAGATAGGTGACACAAATCATTTGAAAATCTCTTGCATTAACTATCCAACGCAGTACAACTTCCCATTGCAGCTTCCATGCTTGGGTGCCATACTGCAGAACGTTGCTGTTGTGTGTGGATTGTTTTTTAAGAAGTTTTTTTTTTTAAAAAGATGTCCATGAGAGCTGCACATTCAGGAAAACAGTATGTGGCCTAAAGTGTTTCTTGCTCTTACTGTCCCTTTTGTCAGATGTTTTGGGACCAAGTGGATGGAAATAAATCAAGTTAATTCTGAAAGCTGCACACGGTTCCTGGTGTGCTGTCAAGTCAGCTGACCAAGCTGGGAAATGTCTCCTTTTCCATGACAAATTACAAATGTCTGTTTTTTCTCCAGATTTTTCAGGTTATTGTCAAAATGAAAAATATTTAGTTTTGAATCACTAAAAAGTGTTCAGCTTGCAGGGAGGTTTCAGTTTTTCAGTAAATAAGTACTCTTGAAAAAACTTCCACTTAATTGAAAAGGCATTTTTTATTTAAAATGTTCAGGTTTTTTTTCCCCCCTCAGCTGTAGGTAGTAGCGTTGCAGATAAGCACACATTGGAGAGTCAGCGTCACACCTGAAAGAACATGGGATATGTAGGGCCCAGTTCTTCACCACCCTGCACCTTGTGCTGTCATTTACACCAGTGCAAATTGGAAAATGCTAGCAGATCAGAATAGTAGCTCTGCCCTCTTGCAAAGCGAAAGGCAAATGGGAGTCAGGCGGGGTGCCCACCCCCTGGCTTGGAGTAGTAATAACAACCAAATACATGGTTTCCACTTTCAGCACCCTCGCTGTAAAAATTGTTCCAGCAGCCCTGGAGTCAAGCCCACAATGTACCTAGGAGCTAGTTACATGAACAGTCCCAGCGCGTGAAATAACTGGATGAAACAGGAAAATCAACTCTCTAATTGTTGGATTTATTCATCTGTTGAGGCTTTGCTTTTTTAACTTGCCACTCAGCAAATAGACATTTTAAAATGTTTTATGAATGAACAGTTGGTTTCCCTGTATTGTACACTGTACTGCCTAGGCTTAGTTATTTCAATAGTTATTGATTGCCCAGTTGCATTACCAATGTTTTATAGTCATATCCATTAGATGCTCTCTTTTGCTTGTTCTTTGATAGCTTGAATGAGCTCTACTATAGATTTTCTGTAATGCCATCCTGGGTTAGACGGACAGTAATCAATCTCTCTCCCTCCCAGCTCCTACCTATATTTCTGTGGTATACAAGCCTTGTTGTTGAGTTTGCAGCTAAGTTATGCACAATTGTCAGCAATATCAATGTTTGCACAGCTTGTGTCTGCATTCTTGGGCTGTGTGCACTAATCTGTCTGAAATATTGACGGAAATTGTGAATGTGAACTCTCATTTCTGGATTGTTAGACTATTCTGTTCCATTTAGAATTATTGGGATTGCCTGGAGAATCTGAGTGTTTGAGTATTAACTATTGTTAAGGCAGAAACAAACGCTGCGTTTATGCAGCTGTAAGGACTGTTCAGACATAACCAAGGTGAGACTGAAATGCTGTAAGTTTATAATGAAAGTTATTGATTCTATAGGAACGTTCGGATGTCTCCCCACTACAACATACAAGTCGTTTTCAATGTGCCTGCGTCAGAAGTAGACAAAAGGCCTTAATATGCCGTTTCTTGGGCTGCCTGCATTGATCTCTGCTAAAAACAATATTTCTAATCACTAGAGGCCATTTTCTGTCTGGTTGAAGATGAAAGCACTTCCTTACAGCCGCTTTCTCAGGCTCCAGCAAACCTAGAGGGAAACTTTCATATAAAAAACAACAAGGAGTCTGGTGGCACCACCGGACTCCTTGTTGTTTTTGTGGATACAGACTAACATGGCTACCCCCCGATACTTTCATACCAAACCCAATTTCCTTGCCGCCTCTTTTTTCGTGTGCCCTTTGATAGCGTTTCAGGAAGATCTCTGCTTCAATTAAGACCTCCGCTTCCCCTCCCAGCCCAGCCTCAATTTGGGGGCAGCCAAGAAGTCCTCCTCGTATGCTTGTGGCATCAGTCTGTTGCCGTGGAAACGCCTGCCTCGTCACAAATTCAGCATTATGGCTTCAAAGCAAGACAGGCCAGGCAGGCGCCCTAGCAAACAGCATCAGTATTTGGCAAACGTGGCGCTCATGAGACAACTTAATCAAACCAAGTGTCCGTGCAACATTAGTGTTTTTCCATGGTGCCAGTCGCGTGCTATGGACTTCCCTGAGACAGGGCTACAGCCGAGGGATTAGGGTGACCAGATGTCCCGATTTTATAGGGACAGTCCCAATTTTTGGGTCTTTTTCTTCTATAGGCTCCTATTACCCCCCCACCCCCGTCCCGATTTTTCACACTTGCTGTCTGGTCACCCTACGAGAGATCAAGCATTCAAAAGTCAAGAAATGACCAGAGTTAAGCATCTTTCACATGGTATTGCCAAAACACCACCAACATCCATGCATGCAAGTTTGCATTTAATGACGAAAACAGGCACAGAACCTACTACACACGTGCATTGTACGCAAATTCAGTGTTGCAAGTAGGAACCCTGGCCTGAATTCAGGCTTGGTGTAAGCAGGTGTTACTCCGTTGTCAAACTCAGACCTGGTGTAAATGGGTGCAGTTCCATTGCTATCAGTGGGTTGCACTCGATTACTCCAGGTCTGAACCTATCTATAGGACTCTGGAATTTCCTGACTTCTGAGCACTTGGTGGTTTTGTGTCCCCAGCTTGTCCCCTGCTTTAATGTTGCATTAACATCAATTGCATTTAGAATGTGTGTGTGTGTGTGTGTGTGTGTGTGTATGAGAGGCAGTTGCCAGCTAATTGCCACATTAAACGTTGTGTTTCGGCTATATATTTTGACATAACATATTTCCCTAATGAAATCTAACTAGCAATATGTCCAGGTCATGTGAAGTGCTTGTTGGCTGGCGTAAAGATCTGCAAATCCCTGGTGTGTCCCATGTGTCATGTACACATTAAATGCAAAGGTTGATGTTAATACAATGGTAAGGAGGGGGAAAGGGGGACAAAAAACAACCAAGCGCTCAGGAGTCAGGAAATTTCAGTGTCTCATAGGCAGGCTCAGACCTGGAGTAATCCGGTGCAAACCCATGGACAGCAATGGAATTTATGTTGCAGCAGCAGTAGGTGTTATGCTGTATTTAATAAGTGGCGATTAATAATTAAATAACACTTCTAGAAACGCCAAAGGTCTGAGTCAATAGGATTGAAATCAATGGTTCATTGACTACCAGAATATGGAGCGGCTGAGCGGCTCGCAATGGAAATGTGGTTCAATAGTCTGGTGCAACGATGGGTCTTTGCCCACGGAGATAGGACGGCTGGATTCGTTATACAGAGTGGATGGAAGTCACCCTTCCCATCTAAAACCCGAGTGCCCTGGGACTGGCTGGGTTCAGTGGTGTAACTCCATTGAACTCCGTGGGCTGGGTTCCCTGCTGGCCAAAGTGTCTTTAATGGAGTTGTGCCTAGCAATGAGTCTGGCCCAACTCTGTTACCGTGGTTTGTGAGAAGAGAATTGGCCCTTTGTCTGGGGCAGTGATGGGGCCTGGGCTGGTGCGATTCATTCCAGTTCCTGGGCAGGCCTTGGGCCAGTATTCTTGGCTCGCTGGCTCTGCATTATTTCCTCTGTTTTGGAGCATTTCTTGGGTCTGTTAACTTGGACAATTACTGTTAAAATTAATTTTTAAAAGCAATTGTAAGTAGTCCTTCAGTAGAACACCTACAGCAGGGTACCGGGGCTGGGGCAGGGGGGTGTTTGACTGGACAAATGACGCCTTTTCAAAGTATGTTATGTCTTAATCTGAGTTGCCAGCTCTTGAGATTTTACTGTGAAGTCCTCATTCCTTGAGTCATGTGATTGACGTTCTCACATAATTTCCTTTTTTTAAAAAACTGAAGTTTTCAGCCTTTGTTTGTGCAGAAAAGCCAGAAAATCAGAACCCTGAAGACTGATAAAAAGAACGAAACACCTTTTTAATCAAAAAAATGTTCTGGGGTCTGACTCAGGAGTTTTGATTGCTTGGGTTGGCAGCGCTGTTTTCTCTCTTTACATTTGGTTGTCAGTGCTTCTCTTTCAAAGAAACTTCTAAGCTTCCTTGTCACTGGAGCAGGAGAAAAATTAAGGACAGCAATGACTGTTCCCACTGACGTAGCTGCTGTGGCTAACCCAGAATATTTATTCTTCAGCATCTTGCTTCTGTTAATATGCTCTTGGGTTGGCTGTTTGAATACTCCCTTATCAGCCAAACACACTTTTCAATGTGTCATTGAGGTTATTGGAATTGCAGACCGCATATGGAAGGATTTATTTGTTAAATATAACGTGGAGAGGATGGGCCAAAATCTGAGCTATCTGATGTAAACCTGGAGTAACAATTCTTACTTCAGTGGTTTTGCGCTGATGTAACTGAAAGTAGAATTTGTACCTATGTGTCCGTGTTTGTTTTGTTAAATAACAGATCTATGTGAGCCTGGGAACTACCCATCCGGTGCACACTTCAAATGTAATACTCATGCTAGTCTGAGGTAGTGAGAGCAAACAGCTTCTTAGTTATGGTGAGATAGCATGTGAACGTTGGACACACAGGGCCAGAGTCTCTGCTTGGTTTCAGTGGAGCTATGCCGATTTCCCCCAGCCGAGGATCTGGTCCCATGGACCACCGCTTTCTCTTGTACCAGTCCAAATCTGCAGTAAGTCCGTTGAACTGAGCATGGATACTTCGGGTTTACCCTAGCATGCCTGGGGGCAGCATTTTGCCTACCGACTCAATGTACTAGTGGACATGTGTTAATGCCAATCATTTCCTAGTCTCTGGAGTGCGCGTGGTAGTGAGAACTCTGTAGTTTCAGATTGTCCATAAAGTGGTTCTTGCAGGTATCCCAGTGACTTTGCCGAGGTTCATTAGTGACTCTGCGGAAATGCTGAACAGAGAGTCCATGCAGTCTCCGGGTAGAGATGGTGTGTGTGCTCTGGGGCTGGCAGCGTTCTAACAGATCCGAGCACATATTCATTAGGTTATTTATCTAATAGTCAGCCAGTAAACTCTAAAGCTGATAAGTGGCAGACTTTGGCTGCAGCTCGCAGGGTGCTTGAGAGGTCTGCTTGGCACCTGCCCTTGGAATAATCAGACCGTTCATTTCTGGAAAGAATATGAACCTGTTATTAAGAGCACCCACATCTTGATACTGTGAACGTTATAAAGAAGGCAGATAAAACAGGATGTTGTGGTTCTGTTTTCTAAAGGAACCAGATTAACCACTCCACTGCCTTTGTCTCTTCAATGTAAAAGCAAATCTAGTGCTCGTGAAAGGTGTGTTGGATTGACAGCCCCGTGGAGACTGAAGTCCTGCATTGGCCCGCGGCACAGCTACAGCAAACTGCTGTGCTGTGAACCCTTCCTGTCACCCATATTGGCTCACTGTCTCCTTGTACTCCCCTGTCTGCGTCCATTTGTTGTCTCTTACCTTCGGTTGTCAGCTTCTTGGGGAATGGGCTGTCTTTTGTTCTGTGTCTGTACAGTGCCTGGCACCGTGGGGGCCTGCTCCGTGACTGGGCCTTCTAGTCCCTATGACAATACAACCGTTCACTTCCCTGCACTGCCCTGCCAATGGGCCTCAGTCCTGACCCAGAGGGTCTCTGGGGCCATCCCATCCTGGGTCTCCTCAGAAGCTCTCTGGTAGAGGGATATTTGTTATGAAGGGTTTTGTGATGTCTTCAGTTGTCTACTGGGAATTGAACGGAGACTCTCAACATTGGCCACCAATCAGTCTTCAGATGGGAATGATTGATCTAGGCTGAATTCATACCTGCTGCGCCCTGGAGCTGAGAGGTCTGTGTCCCAGAGCTGACCCCTGAGCCGTCCAGCCCCATCGAGTTGAATGCTCACTAGTCAGTATGCTGAGGCAAAATCTGCAGATGAAATCCTTGGAGCTGTTCTGCGCGCCTGTCTTTGTAAATCTCTGCTGCACTCCTGGAGGTGGGCTAGATTGCAATTCCCTGCATCACTGGACTTTTGCTGCAGGGTTTGTGCACCAAACTGGTCCTTCTTTGGGACTTCTCGTGTTCTCTGACAGGTAAAATACTTGACACGTGAATTATAGCCGGGCCCTGTATTACTGCAAATGTTAGTGGTGACCACATATATCCCGTGGAAACGTGTGTGTCGCAGATCAACCCAATGAAGGTATGAATGGGAACTATACACTGGGCCAGACTCTCTTCTCTTGTACCCCTGTGTGAATCACGGGTAACTCCAGTGAAATTGCACTGGTGTGAAACCAGGGGAGGAGGGGAATTGGAGCCTCTCTCTTCTGATTGCATTGAGATGTTGGCTATGCTAACAAGGTTGTTGTTCCTTTGAGTCAAACCTTCCTGAGACCTTCACAAAGAATGTAGAAGGAAAGACTTTACCCCTGGTTTCAGAGCACCAGAGATGTAGACAGTTAGATCTGTTCAAGTAACAAGGTGAAAACCAGGAGAGATTTCAGCTTGCTGAATCCAGTGACCAGTTCAATACGTGGACATTTTCAAATGAGAGTGTCGCTAGGCCTCTGTCTAATTAGGGCGCAGGTGTCTTACCAGCATGGCTTCTATTCCTGGGGTAAACCAGTCTTGCAGCATTATCACCGAGAAATACCTGCTGGCAGGTGAAGCTTGAGGAACTGCATGGCAGAGCAGGTGATGTGTGCTGGCCTAGCTATGCCTGGTACAGAACTGGGTTGGTTGGGGGTGTGGCAGGGCAGGAGGGAGGTGCGCAGGCAGCTGAGTGGGGGTGCATGCCTAGCATTTTGCTGTCCTATTCATGGCTTCAGGCCAACACTACTAGATCTTGACACTCGTGAATATTAAATTCAGTCACAAAGGAAAAAAGTGGGATATTTATTAAATCAAAGACTTTTTATTGCCTTTCATTCCCATTTAAAACAGAGTGACTCAGCAAGTGCGGGGTATAATCATTGCTGTGGAAATCTTCATTGGTTGGGCTTTCCCATAATTTCTGCTTGTGAGCAACCCCCGGGGGTGTGCTGCATTAGCAACCCTGTGGTTCTGTAAGGCACGAATGTTCTCGCTGACCTGAGCAGGGGGTTGTCAGCCTGCCATGCACTGGAGATGGCACTGAAAGGCGACTTTCCTGATTACTTTTTTTCATGGCTAGGTGTGGGCATTTAGAAACAGGAGCCCCAGACACATTCAGACAATGGGCTTGGAATAAAAGTTACAATAAACCTTCCACAATTGCAACATTGGAATAATTCTGAACAGTGATTCTAGATTTCAAACCGACATCTGGCTTCCTTGATATTCTCCAGTATCTCACGTATTTGATACAACACGGGCTTATTTTGTCCAGCGTTGTTCCTACTGATTTTATCCTAGTGGCGAGGGCATTGGACTGGGGCTCAGGAGACCAGGACCCTACTCCCTGCTCAACACTGACCTGCCGTGTTGGCCTTTGGCAAATCGCTTTCCCTCTCTTTGCTTCGCTTTCCTCCCCACTCTTGTCAGTCTCATCTCGTTGCGCGTCTGGGCAGCCCTGCCATCTCCAGGGGCCTCTGGGCTGCTCCGTTGCAAATCGAAGAAGATGCTTTGCGCTGCGATGGGAAGTGACACTGGGGCACGGAGCTGCTAGACGGCTGCTCTGGATAGCAGGGAGCTGCAGAGGAGGCTGGTGTAGCTTTGTAATAGGGCCCCCAGGGGTTCAGTTATGTTGCACTTCCTGCTCCGTGTTAACCCTCTGTGCCATACGCCTCCGGGGAGCTCGTCTCTGGGGACCTGCCTGCCTGACAGTCTGCCCATAGTAAGCAGACGGCTGCCGCCATCAGTGGTTATATTTAGCATCATGCAGTGTAACCTGGCTGACCAGAAGGGCCGATGAAGAGGCTTCTGGGCTCGTCCCCTCCCGTCGTTCTGGCCGTCTGAGTGGGAGGAGGATCTGACCTTCTCCCTCTTCCGAGGAGACGCCTTCACTCGGTTTCATCCCAGTGCCCTCTGGTTCTGGGTTACGGCAGCGGTGGAGAAGGCCCCTGCCGAGCTGCAGCAGAACTGTCGGATGGCCTGCCCAGAGCACACTGCGGCCTCGCCACTGAACTCCTTCCAGCTGGGCGTCTCCAGGGAGCCGTGGGAGTTAGCCACCCAACTCCCATTGAATGGGGGTGTCCCCTTCGGCTCCTAGGAGACGCCAGCCGTGGGGAGATGATCTCCGCTGCATGGGCCTCATCTTGCTGCTCTCACTCCAGAGGTCAGTGGGCTGAGGAAGGGCTGCAGAGCTTGGCTCTGTGTGTGCACACAGGCCCTGCTAGTGGGTGAGTCACACCCACACCCCGTTACAGCGTTGGCTGGGAATGGTATCTTGGCATCCTAACTACAGTGGTCATCACAGCTTCCTTCCATGAGATCGTGTTGTTCTGTCGGGCCAAGTGGGGCAAAATTGCACCCCCGTCATCAGTGTGCTCCTACTGCAGGTGCAAAACTGGAGGCCTGTTTTTAAAAATCTGGTCCAGTGTGCACGTCCCTCTGGGGTGACAGATAACCAGCCATAGCCCTGGCAAAGCTGCAGAGAGAGCCTCCTTTTATAACAGCATTTTAGTATTATGCAACCTAGATGGAGCTACTATACGGTGGGTGGAAAACTGGTTGGAAAACTGTTCCCAGAGAGTATTTATCAGTGGTTCACAGTCATGCTGGAAGGGCATAACGAGTGGGGTCAGCAGGGATCAGTTCTGTTCAATATCTTCATCAATGATTTAGATAATGGCAGAGAGAGTATACTTATAAAGTTTGTGGACAATACCAAGCTGGGAAGGGTTGCAAGTGCTTTGGAGGATAGGATTAAAATTCAAAATGATCTGAACAAACTGGAGAAATGGTCTGAAGTAAATAGGATGAAATTCAATAGGGACAAATGCAAAGTGCTCCACTTGGGAAGGAACAATCAGTTGCACACATACAAAATGGGAAATGACTGCCTAGGAAGGAGTACGGCGGAAAGGGATCTGGGGATCATAGTGGATCACAAGCTAAATGAGTCCAGCGAACATCATTCTGGGATGTATTAGCAGGAGTGTTGTAAGCAAGACACAAGAAGTAATTCTTCCCTCTACTCTGCGCTGATACGGCCTCAACTGGAGTATTGTGTCCAGTTCTGGGTGCCACATTTCGGGAAAGATGTGGATAAATTGGAAAAAGGCCAGAGAAGAGCAACAAAAATGATTAAAGGTCTAGAGAACATGACCTATGAGGTAAGCTAAACCCAAGGTTGTGAATTCAATCCTTGAGGGGGCCATGTAGGCAAAAATCAGTACTTGGTCCTGCTAGTGAAGGCAGGGGGCTGGACTCGATGACCTTTCAGGGTCCCTTCCAGTTCTATGAGATAGGTATATCTCCATATATGAAAGATTGAAAAAATTGGGTTTGTTTAGTCTGGAAAAGAGAAAATTGAGAGGGGATGTGATAACAGTTTTCAAGTCCATAAAAGGTTGTTACAAGGAGGAGGGAGGAAAAATTGTTTTTCTTAATCTCTGAGGCTAGGACAAGAAGCAATGAGCTTAAATTGCAGCAAGGGAGGTTTAGGTTGAACATCAGGAAAAACTTCCTAACTGTCAGTGGTTAAGCACTGGAATAAATTGCCTAGGGAGGTGGTGGAATCTTCATCATTGGGGATTTTTAAGAGCAGGTTGGACAAACACCTGTCAGGGATGGTCTAGATAATTAGTCCTGCCATGAGTGCAAGGGACTGGACTAGATGACCTCTCGAGGTCCGTTCCAGTCCTACGATTCTGTTTATTACAGTAGTGTCTACAGTCCCCAGCCAAGTCTGAGGCCCCATTGTGCTAGGCAATGTATACACCCATGGGGGGAAAACAGTGGCTGCTCCAAGGAGCTTACAGGTGACATGTACAAGGCAGGCAAGAGGTGGCAGAAAGGAAGTGTTGTTCCGGCAGGTCTCACTAGGTGGCGCTGTCGCCCAGTATTCCAAGATGTGCTTTACTTGCACCTTTTAAAAAAGTAAATCAGTCTCGGGAAGGCATGCTGTGTGGTGTTCTCAAGGCTCTGGGAGAGGGAGCTGTGTGTGCAGCAGGAGAGTTTGCTCTTTGCCTTGGTCTCTTACTAGACTAGTTTCTTAAAGCAGAGTGGCAACCTGGGTGTTGGTGCTGGGAGAAGGGATTGCCTGCATGTTGTGTGACCACCTCTGTTCTAGGACGGATGCTGATGTGTAGATAAAGAGGGTTGCACTGTTGGGGTACATTTTAAGTGTATCACTGATTTCTCCATCACCGGGCAGCCAGTCTGCAAGGCCACAGACATCCACTACAGCTTGACATAGGTACAACAGCAGTATTATCCCCATGTTACAGATGGGGAACTGGGACATGAAGTGACTTGTCGAAGGTCGTACAGGGAGTCTGGCAGATCCAGACACTGACCCCAGCTCTCTTGAGCCCCAGACCAGAGCCTTATCCACATCAACATCCTTCAAAGATTCCTGCTGAACTGACCTGGATGTGCCAGACCCAGCGGAAAGCTCATGATCTCTGCAGAGACTCTCGGAGCCAGCCTACTGCAAAATGCTGACCCTGACTTCCAGAAATGTCAACCTGTGTGTGTGGACATGGCTGAAGGATATTCAGATCCACAACACTTGAAGGGCAGGACGCTAGACAAACTGTGAGCTGCTGCAGTGTCAGGTTTAAGTGCTGTTGCCTTTGAAAGAGTGGAAACTAACTCTACAAAAACAATGAGGAGTCCGGTGGCACCTTAAAGACAAACAGATTTATTTGAGCATAAGCTTTTGTGGGTAAAACCCCACTTCTTCAGATGCATGGTGTGAAAATTACAGATACAGGCATAAATATATATTGGCACATGAAGAGAAGGGAGTTACCTTACAAGTGGAGAACCAGTGTTGACAGGGCCAATTCAATCAGGGGGGATGTGGTCCACTCCCAATAATTTATGAGGAGGTGTCAATACCAAGAGAGGGAAAATTGCTTTTGTCTTGAGCCAGCCACTCCCAGTCCCTATTCAAGCCCAAATTAATGGTGTTAAATTTGCAAATGAATTGTAGCTCAGCAGTTTCTTTTTGAAGTCTGTTTTTGAAGTTTTTTTGTTGAAGGATGGCTATTTTTAAATCTGTTGTTGAGTGTCATGGGAGATTGAAGTGTTCTCCTACTGGCTTTTGTATGTTACCATTCCTGATGTCAGACTAACACGGCCACCCCTCTGGTACTTGAAACTAGCTCTGCATTTGAAGTGAACAGTGCACGTTTCTGCTTGTATGACACTTCTCAGATTGTCCACATTTAGCTTAGTATAAACTATTCTACAGAGCCAAACAGCTGGAAGAGACTGTGCTTGGTACACGTGTGTGTAATCAATAAAACAGCTTTGCCATCCTTATTGAAAAGGAAATTGTGAATGCAGATATAATTTAATATAGAAGGCACATTGTTTGCAATAGCATGCGGCAAGTTAGGTGGAAAAACCTAGCCAAGTGAAAGGCAATGTTATGGGTAAATATTGGCTTAGACTCATTAAACTTGGAATTTATTCATTAGCTTCTGGTCCCTGCACCCCAGCTGTTGTCTTAACTGCTGTTATGTCCAGCGATACACTGAAGAGGATCGTGGGGGCCAGGAGCGGCATGCAGACAAATGACTGCGACAACTTGGTTTGGGGTTTTATGGTGAAGTGGGACCCTGGGCATTTTGTAGCAGATGGAGACAAGAGCCTGAATCCCTGTGTGCACTCTGGTTTTTAGAGATTGGGTGTGGCTGAAACAGGCCCAGTTTGGCCCTCGGCACTGACTAGGTTTGGAGTTCAGGTTTGAGAGAGATGCTTGCAGTGGTCTCCAGTTATCTGACATGGAGCCCGTTTCCCTGCCTATAGCCCTAGTTTTGCATACCCAGGCCCCGATTCTGTAAATATTCACATGCTTAACTTGAAGCGGATGAGCAGACTCACTGAAGTTAGTAGTAATTCCATACACCTGAGCAAATAAGTGTGAGGGATACAAAGGCATAAAAATAAGTTGCAGAAACGAGTCTGGAATAAGGCCCTGAGTCAGGCACGGCTTTGCTCTCCCACCCTAACAGTGACTAAGAAGGGTTTTATTTCTACAGTGTTAATGGAATTCACTTGGTCATTTCTCTGTAGGCCTCTTGAGAGCTCAGTTGCCAGAAAAGTGACCCCTCCCTGTGCGAAGTGTAGCCTTATAGACGGATGGGTGTCTGGATTACTGATTAATCTCTTAGACTGCGTTGGTTAAAGATTCGGACTCCTGATGGATATTGATCAACTTCTAAAAGTGATAAATAGGGACCACGGAATGAACAGGACAGGGTGAAAAAATGAAATAGTTATTTTGCTTAAACTCTGGATGTTGGCTCTGTGGCGATCACGGGTTCACGCCGTGTGAACCAGTGATTTGGAAGAAGACATGGTCTGTTTTAGTGGGCAGTATTTGCTGTTAGCATTTTGGGCCAGAAAGTAATATAGGTCTTGAGCTTGTGTGATTTTTGTTGTGGATTAGCATAAAAATGCTGCAATGCAAAATTTGTAGTGGAAGCTCAAGTGTTTTCTCCAGTAAATATTGGCTAAACCTGGGGTATCTGTCCTACCCTGCCCCTGGAATGTCAGAACTGCACTTTTTTTCCAGCTTTATAAGAGGATCAGTTGGTGAAGTGCAATTTCTATTACAGTATCATAAACAACCTGCAGCGGTGCCCCCGGGGCTGTGATCTGGTCAGACTCTGTAAGCTCGGCAGCATTGGGCTGGGTCTGTACTTGGGCAGAGAATCTCTTATTTCATCTGCGCACAATGGGGAAATGGTGTTGGTAATTCAATAAGGAGCACTGTTTGCAAAGACCTGTCCATGGTGGGGTTGAGGGTGCAGTGATGCTGGATGTGGTGTCTCTTGGATAAATCCCTGACCATTGTGGTCATTCTGGAACTCGTGGCGTTCTCTTTACTAAACCAGCCGTCCTGGACAGATTCCTGGGTGAGTCATTGCATTCTGCCTCCCTAAATTCCCTGAGCAGCATCAATTGGCAAATAGATTTTTTTGGTTCCTGTCCTAAATTGTGGTGCCTTATTGCTGTGCACTGGTTACCACTGGCTTTGTCCCAGAGGTGGCTGCTGTTCAGTGAAGGATGAAGTCTATACTCTGTAGAACTCCTTAAATGTGTCAAGGGGTTTGGGATGCTCTGGGATGGGGCACTAGGTAGCTACGAGATAACTGTCATGCATTCCTAGCCTCAGGCTGGTGTTCTAAGAGATGGTGCAATAGGAACCCACAATGCAGCCAGTTACCGTGCAGGGAAAGAGGAATATACCGGCCTGGCTATTGTTTGAGGTACTCAGCCAGTCCTTGCTACGATTCAGATTCTGTGCCAATGCTATTGACTTGCTGGATACCTGTCAAACAGGTTGTTCTCTAAAGGTTTTCTGCTTCAGACCCAAATACGCCCAGTGGGGCCATGCCACACGCATCCAAAACTGGAGTTGGATTTGCTGGGGCAATTACTTTGTTTAAAGGATCATGTGTTAGGTGCTGTACAATCGTAGCAGAGCTCCCATCCCGCCCGAATATTGAATAAGAATGATACAGAATGCCCAGTTAAATACTACTTGTTTTATCACCCAAAATGTTCAGTTGTATGGTGCTGCATCTGCTAGTTAGGAAGCAAGCAGTTAGGAAGCTTCTTGAACTGACCATCCCAATTCCAGTCTATTATTCTCTAGGCCCGGTGGTTGTGTCTCTTAGTTTTAGAATCCTAGAATATCAGGGTTGGAAGGGACCTCAGCAGGTTTTGTTCCATACTGTTGCTCTCTCTGGTCCATTTGCAGTGATTTAATAATCCACTCGTACAGGATTTGGATCGCAAACCCCCTCTCAGCCTTTTGCTGTCAGGGAAGCACTGAGAATTTCAGTCCTCTGCCTTGAATTTTTTCTCTTTTACGTGCAGTCACATGAATATTTCATTTTGCACAGTTAGTTGAATCTTGCGTTCATTGGCTTGCTGCTCTCATTACCCTTCAGGGTTTCATCTCTCTCCCCCGAGTGCCCCAGTCTCTCACATCCTTTTCCTTTTAGTTTCACTAAACATTTCTTTGGTTGATATTGTTTAGCTTGACAAGCTCAAGCAATACTCTGCCATTTTTCTTCACAGCTGTGTAATTTTCAACTAAACTGCATCTCCAGGAGCCTTTTTTCTGTGCACTGTAAATGCTGATGATGATTACTTGCATCGTGGTAGCTCCCAGGAGCCATAGTCATGGACCAGAACCCCTTTGTGCTAGATACTGTACAGACAGAGAACAAAAAGACAGTCCCTCCCTGCCCCAAAGAGCTTCCAGGCTTACTGTGTGTGTACGGGCGTCAGAGCACAGAACGGCAAGGCAGTAGCCTTCGTCTATAATACTCTGGTCAGAATAAACCTGAGATTAGAAGGAGGTGGAAAAACGTTTGCATACTCCAGATATGGAGGAGGGAAGAGGCCTGTATATAGTCCCGGGCTGAGGCAAGAGCGTATAACTAGGAGCAAAGGGATGAAATTAGGACAAAGAAACTTTTGTCTATATATTAGGAAAAATGGAGTGGTGAGAGCCTTGAGACTGGTGACTCGTGTCTCACAGGAAGAGGTTGAAACTCCATTGCTAGCGACGTTTAAAACGAAACTGGGCAAAGCAGTAGAGTGTCTGTTGTAGGGACACCTGGGCACTGGTTCCTGGGAGACTGGCTGGCACCTAATAGGCCTCTTCCACCTCTAATTTCTCTGATTAGGCAAGAGTCAAAATCCAAACCTGGCTAATATCCAGACTATTGAAGAGAGAGTCCTCTTGGCTAACTTTCCTCATTTCCCATTCTAGTAAGTCGTCTCACCCATTCTGGTCTCGTGGGGCCATCTGTTTTATCGAGGCTTTGAACAAAGCACTCTTGAAGCAATAGAAGTGAAGTGCAGAATGCAGGTTACACCTGGTCTGTCCTTGCTGTGTTTACTGCCGGGCCACTTGGGGAGAGCAGACAAGGCTTCCACATCCAAGATCTTACTAAACAAAGAGCTGGACACTGACAGCCTTGCTCCCCTCATCATGCCATGCTCTGCCAGCAGTGCCGTGTTCCCAGGGGACAGCTGTCCGAGGCAGGTACTGCTCACTGTCAGGGAAGGGGGCAGAATTAGGTTCAAAGCGAGGACAGAAATTTGCAGCCTTTGGCCAGAGATGAGGGTGTGGGGTGTGGCAAAGTGACCGGAGCCGAATGGGAGAAGAGCCCTTGTTGCATTTGTGAACGCCGTGGCTGCAGTGTGGTTAAAGGGACTTGGTCATATGCATATTGCTTACCTGGCCAGTGGTAGGGTTCCATACGCTGGCTGGTCATTTGCATTCAGATTAGCTGCTTCTCAACATGCTGTAAATGCAGCAGCTCTCAAAGCAGGGCAGAATCCACGGCATCTGAAGGCCGGCCATGCGTTCCCCCCGTGGCTCACTGTCTCTGGATGGAGAGTGGGATGCTCTGCCTGTCCCTCAGACCAATGTGCGTGGCTCCCTTCACATTCGAATTCAGCTCAGTCCCACGCAGACCCAGGGGGCTCTCGCTGCGTATTCTTGTGAGTTGTTGACATCAGAAGTGCTGAGTCATGAAACTGAAAGTATGGACACTTGTATGCACTGTAAGTTAACGAAACGAATCTCCCACCATTTCAAGCTTCTTCCTGTCCTGGGTGTTGTCTTGCAGCCTTGAGTCTCCGCTATACCCCGTAAAGCCTGATTTCATATATCTGGCCCCTAACGGGTTGTCTCCTCATCCTCTCAGACCAACCGGGACTGCAGGTGTAGCAGCAGCAGCAGCATTGTTAGCATCTAGCTGCCCCAGCCATCCTCCTCCTGGGCCCCATTGTGTTAGGTGCTGTACCTATGGCCCAGGCCCAGAAACTCTAACAATCTAGAGAGAGAAGATGGACAAAGGGTGGAAGAAAGCGACGGTGAACCTCCCCCTCTGGCAGATGGAGAACTGAGGCCCAGAGACACCGTCATGCAGGAACTTTGCCTCAGAGCTGGGAATTGAATCCCAAGTTTCAGGACCAGTGTCTTGACCACCCTTCCTGTTGTGGTGGGAGAGCCGACGCTGGCTCTTGTCATGGACCAGGACGTAGGCAGTCAGAGCAGTGTGCTCAGGCCTAGAGGTCTGCTTGGAGCAGGAGTTGGGAACCAGAGCCAGAGTCAGGAGTCAAACCAAGGATCAGCGTCGGAGTCAGATGCTAGAGGTGGGGCATAGAAGCAGGGAAGTTGAACAAGGCAGGGATCAGGAGCCGGGCAGGGAGACAGGGTCCAATGTAGCAACCATCCAGGGATTCACCTAATTGCACAGTCAACTGCCTGTGCTGCCTTCTGGCTTATATAGCAAGTCTGAGCCAATCGGAGAGGCCGGACCTCTCCTCCAATCAGGAGCTTCATGGGCGGTACCTCTGGTGAGCTAGGGTTCACCAGCCCACGTTCCCTGCCAGTACCAGTGAGCTGCTGGGTGGTAGATGTGGTCTTAGGGCTGCCTGAGGACCCATGGAATTGGGTTTGAGACCGCGATCCCTCAAAGCTCCTGGAAAGGGAGAAGTGCTAGCTACCGAGTTGGATGCAGGTGTCTAGGGCCTGTCTTCTCATTTATGTTACGTTTTCTGCTGAGAGTAACTGACTCGGTGTCAGCCAATTTAAACCACCTGGGACGCAGCTGAAATCAGTCTTCACAGATCCTGCTTCCTCCTGGGTTCAAGAACAGCCTCTATTAATCACAAGCACGTAGGAGACGGAGCCACGCTGAGAACTGACCCATTTTGCTTTGAGAGACCGGGGTGGATTTGGCTTTACAGATTTTATTTAATATCTGTATTCAGAAAAGAACTCCCGCTGTCAAGCTGACAATTATGCACAGTTGACCCTGGGTAATTCTTCCGAAGGAGTTTAATTTTTCCAAATGGTAATCATTAAGTGTCTAGCGTATGTAGGCTTTGCTCGGTCACATCTTAAATAAAAATTTAAAAAAGCTTCTTAAGAGACCATCCTAGAGATAAGCATCCTTGTAAGTGGAGCGTTTCATGCACACGATAAGCACCACACAGTGAATTTTACTGCGTGTCATAACACTGAATAGTGAACAGCAAGATGCTTTAGAAAAACTGGAAAGAGAGAAAATCTGTGGCTTGGAAGTTGTTAAAAAGAAATAATTTCAGACTTTAAGGGCCAGATACCCAGCTGAACCTTCATTGACTGCTGTGGCGACTGAGCGTAAATCAGAGCTGCACTGAGCCGTGAGAGATATGGGAGCTCCTCTGTGACTTGGCAGGGACAGACCTTCCTAGATTTCCCTGGGTGAAGCTGTGGCGTGTGCACCAGGCATCTTCTGGTGGGAGCCAGGGTCCTGGGGGATGCACGGTGAGAGCCGTTCCTCTAGTTGGCTGCATCAGCTGGCAGGGTTTGGCCTCTCCCAAGTGAGGTCTCTGTGACATTATGTCACCACTGCAAGGAAATGATACGCCAGGAGGGCAAACCACCAACAGGGAAAGTGAACGCCAAGACTTATAGCGTGAGACTGGCTATGGGTAGCTGTCAGTGCCCATTCATCCAGGGTCGCTTCTGTTTCATTAATAACACATTGTTTATTATTGTTCGCACGGTTGTTTTCCAAGCAAGAGTCTCAAAGCGCATGACAAATATTACGCCTTGCAGCACCCCTGTGAAGCAAGTCTGTGTTCAACTTCTCATCATTTAACAGAGGGGGAAACTGAGACAGAGAAAGGGGAGGGACTTGGGAATCAGGAACCTCAGTGGGAATAGAACCACTCTGCATTCCGAGACCAGGGCTCTGACACTGGGCTATTAACAGTTGTACAACCCGAGGCCCTGTTTGTCCGGGCAGGTTATTTACCTTCACCAGCTGTTTGTTCACCTCCAGCTTAAAAGGAAAAGATCTGTGAGTTTTGGTTTGTCACCTTGGGGTCTGCGAACATTCATCCCCTAGACGTGAGCAGCAGGAGGCTGGGAACCCCTGCTGAGCCTGCGCTGGTGTGAGCACACACCTGGGCATCACTGGGCATTAGCAGCAGCATCTGTTCGGAGGCTCCTTTCAGTCTCTTTCGTATTAGATTCCTGATCAGAGTAACTGCATTTCATAGAAACCACCTACTCATCCACAGGGAAAGCAACTTCTGGGGAACACGGGGAGAGGAAGGGAGGGAAGGAAGTTGTCACAAAAATAAACCTGCTTGGAAACGGCCAATAGAACCGCAGTCCAATTGGTAGAGGCCAGGAGTGGAGTCTGAATGCAGGGAGATTGCAAATAAGCAGCTCTCTGCTGTGAAGACTCCCATCTGGCAAGCCTGACAAGACCACAATCTCTCTGCTCTGGGACGTGGTGCAAGGCATATAATTATTTTGAATTTCACAAAAAGGAATGTGCCCTAAGTTGAAGTTGGACTTCTCTCCCCTCCCCTATTTTCATCTCTTCTGGAAGCCTATATCAAATCCACTTGTGCTTACAGGGATGTTGGAGATGAACAAACTGTCAAATCAGTAGTGAAAAGGGGTGTGTGAGTGTGTGTGTGTGAGAGAGAAAGTGAAATAGGGACTTTAAGGGTAAGAATCATGACCGGAATGTTGTAACTATCCCCAAGCCAAGCATTATAAACCCATGAAATTTAGAGTTAAGTTTATACTTAAGAGAAATCCAACCATGTTACTGTATGGAAATGCATAGCTAAAGTGTCCAAACAACCTTAATTTTGCTCAATAGCGATGCCATGAAGGGGAAAAATATTTTTTAAAGACACATTAGATTTTTTAAAAATTGGTTTTATCTAATCTAGGACCACAAAGATTAAATGCTTTAGTTATAATTTTGTGGTTATTGCATGGCATCGCTACCAAGGCAGAAGCTGGGCTAGGGTCTAGGACAGAGAGGTTCCTCCAGGGAAATCCTAGGAAAAGCGAAGCATAGAGAGAAAGTGACCTGAAGTTTACTTTTCCATCGTTGTTTGAATGGCCAATAAGGTCCAACCTCAGGGAGCTGAGAATAAATACAGTGTGCGCAGATTCCCTTCGGAAAGGGATAGGAGCTAAACCTGCCAACACTCTCTGTTTCGGACTGTGCTCTGATGTGTTGGCCTTATTTCTTGATTTTATACATTTATGATCACTTTTCACAATGACTTATTTCTGTACATCAGGGCTCCTAGTGTGTGTTGGAGACAGGCCTGAAGAATCTTCTCTCTTAGCTCCGAGACACATTGATAGCTACGGGGCTTTCTTGTAACATTGGCACTTGGTGAAGGTGGTCTCTTTAGGAGACAGGGAGCTTTGAGGGAACGAGTGCTGCAGTAGGTGGCTGGTAAAAGCTTCAAGGGCCGTGACCTTGGTTAAATGTATGGGCTGTTTCTTTTCTAGTTCTGCCAACATCCGTAGTTCTTAAAGCCTCTGGAGCCATTAGGACAAGCCAGTGCCTTGATCTGCCGCAGTCGCTCATCTGCCCCCCTGGCACGGTACCATCGGTAACATTTTAGGTCTGACTTTTACATCTGACCTCCCATTTTGTGCCTTCAAAATCTGCTCATAATTATGTGGGTTCCTTTTTTAATATCCTGCCCCTAACGTCCAACCTACTTGACAGGTTCCCTTTAATGAAGTGAACTGAACAGAATGCCAGTAATATGTCACAGGCAATAGAGACTCAGTCACTCAGGGTTCAGCACTGATTACATTGCTATGCAAATTACCGTCGCAGTCTCATTTGATGAGAGCTGATTCACTGACGTCTGGCTTGATGGGCTAGTTCCAGGTTGCTCAGGCCAGCTGCATGGCATGAAATTTGTCACATGCACATAGAACAGGAGTGCATAAAGAATACCATAAATGTATTAAAGCTGGATTCGGTAACCCTGATTGATTCTTTTTAACTGAATGCCATTCAATTCCTGGATTTAATTTTCTGCTCCCTTTTCCTGGTCTAAGGCCTCTCAGAAAATATAAATGAAGCAAAAATCATTTGCCTCATTTGTTATAGCATTGCTCTTTCAAGTGGCTTGTGTGGAGCCAGGCAGGCCAATGGATTGTGGCTTCCCACGAGACCACGCAACCTGGGTGTGGCCACGGGGCCATCAGCAAAGAAGGACAGCAGAGAGAGAGAGTTCCTTACTGATCTTTTGTGTTATAAACTCAAGCACTTAAATAGCTTGGTGCTCTCTGAACCTTGCGATTTTGGCCCATGCAGATGTTGAGCAGATGTTCACTGATTCCCTCTGCTGGATGGAACATGTCAGACCTGCTCCAGTGTATAGCTGTCTGTAATTCTCTTGTTCTGCTCCAGTTATGTTGCTTGTGTAAAAAGGTTTTTTCCTAACTATCTCCTTGTTCGACAGGTGAAGCAGATTATGGAGGAAGCTGTGACAAGGAAGTTTGTGCACGAGGACAGTAGCCACATCATCTCATTCTGTGGTAAGTCTCCGAGGTCAGGGTGCAGAAAAGAAACGAGAAGTGGACAGCCCAGCTCTGTCTCCATGTTGGGTTGTTGCTGCATCGCAGCATAGTGCTGGCCTGAGAACTTTCCATTTTAGCTCCGTTCTTCTATGGCACCTTGTGCTAAGACCAATGAGTGTCAGTCCCAAGAAATGAATCCTTTTGTCAACAAAATTCTCCCCCGGGACTGGGAAATGAATTGGCGGTGTCGGAAGAGGGGAGGACACGGATGACATCTGTCTAGTTTTAAAAACACAAACAAAAAAGACAGGCGGATGAGGCCCTGAAGTACTTAGTGTCTTTTATTCGTTTATAAGTGGATTGAACAGAGGCCCCATTATCTGATATTTGAATATTTTACTGTTATGGACTATTAATGTATGTAAATGAGAGCTTGGGGCGAGCACCTGCTTACTGTTTATAAATGGTATGCGTGGGGGGTGGGAACGTTGGAACAGGGGGCATGTGTGGGGAAGGTTTTAAATCCTTGTAAGTCGTGTATGGGAGACCTGCCTCCAGCCTCCTCTGCTGGTTCAGTGTTCGGCATCTGGTCTTTGACAAGGTTCTGTACTCACTCTGTTAATACCTGGCTTTTTCCAGGTGTAGTGACAATTTTGACATTTGGAAAACATGTACCGGAATCAGCCAGTTAAAAGAACAGTCAGGTAAAGCATGAAAAAGTGCCCTAAAGATTTTGCTTGGCTTGGGTGTGAGACGTGAGCCTGGAGGTGAGTTTGCAGCAGGAATTGTGGAACAGAAATTCTAAGGGATTTTAGGAGCATCCTTACCAATGGGATTTTTTTATTTTTTTGCTGCACATACCAGTAGAGCAGTGGAAGTAAGCTCGTTTTCGGTGCATTAACCCTTCCCCTTGGATGACTGCAGGTCTGTCTGTATTCTAACTGCGTGGTGCAAAGCCGACCAGGCAAAATGCAGCTTGGGAGATAAAATAATCAGGCTGGAAATTGTCACGCTGCAGACATCCACTAATGAGCAGGGTGCAGGTCAGACAGACAGAACTAATAGCCCCTTGCAGTAGCCAGTGGCTGGGAAGCTCACTCAGCGGAGCACGCCTCACTCCCTCTTTGCTAGCAGTTCTGGGCTGGAGAGGTTTCTTGGTGATTGCCTCAAACCAAATAACTCTGCTGATAGGTCAGTACATTTGCTGCCATGTCTTTTCTTTGGAATGGGGGGATGTCGGTGATGGTTCTAGCAGCATTGCTGCTGCTAATCAGAAATGAGCCAAGAGGCAAAACCGGGTGTTTTTCTATTGGCTCGTCCCATTATTTATCCCTGTTCAATGGTTCTTTCTCTTATGACTGGGTAGGGTGACCAGATAGCAAATGTGAAAAATCAGGACGGGGGTGAGGGGTAATAGGTGCCTGTACGAGACAAAGCCCTGAATATCGGGATTGTCCCTATAAAATCAGGACATCGGGTCACCCTATGACTGGAACCTCTCTCTGCTGAGAATTCAGGAATAGCTTGTGGTCTCAGGCTACAGGGACCAAAGGGCGATCCCGCCAGTATAGACGGGCAAAGATGATGTGCCTGGAATGGAGGGTACTGGTGTGCGTCTGCTATCCGAGCACACCCCTCCTTGTGTCAGGGTGAGGCATTGCAGGGACTCTTCCTCTCTGACACTCCTGTGTCCTGGCTCTGCCGCCTCTGTGGCCTAATGCTCTGGCCGGGTCAGTTCTCCAGCTGGCCGGATCCCCTCTGGAGATCACTGTAAACAAATTAAATCTTAACTAAATTAGCCACTTGGGCATTAAAGTCCCTAATATAAACACTAGTCCCTCAGAGACCCAAGGTCAGTGTTGTCAAAGTTAGGCCCCTTTCTGGGCCAGCTTCCTTGGGTTAGGGTAGGGAGAGCCAGAGTCTTCCTTCCCTGCCCTGGCTTCACCCAGAACAGGCCCCAGTAGAAGCAGCCAGTCTTTACCTGCCCTGCTGGGCTCTGATTGGCCTGTGCCTGCTCCCAGCCCTTCTAGGTGCTGGAGGACCAACTCTTGCTGGTTCTGTGTGGGAGACCTCTCTAGACAACCCCTGGAGGTCTGAACTCGCTGCACTTCCCCTCCAGCAGGGCACCTCCTTAAGGTGTGGTGTGCCAAGGAAGGGGCAGGAATACCTGGTTCCTGTCACAGATGGTTGGCTCCTTTAAGAGAAGCTGTTTGACAGAAGTGTAGCCCAGCCAATGGCATAGGAGGAGCAGCAGCAGCATGTGGGAGTCCTGGGGGTGGAGTCAGCCTTTGAAGCCCCGCCCTCTGAGCTAATAGAAAACAGGTGCATGCTGGGAGGCAATGCTGTTAAGGCTGTCTGGGAGGCAGGTCCTGGAGCTTCTTGGATTGTCCAGGCCATTGAGTGGTGCTGATAGCAGCCGTGGAAGGGACCCAGAAATCTGATGGACAGCGGAAAGTGCCCCTATGAGGGAAGGGCAAACCTAGACACCAGGAGCTGAATTCAGCCCAAGTGTAAGTGGGTGCAACTCAGCAAAAGCCAATGGAGTCACACCGCTTTAAGCAGGGTGGAATCTGAACTTTGCAAACCCTTCAAACAAACACACACAAGCTCTGTTCCCCAAAAGCTTTGCAATATTTTGGATAAAATCCCATCTACCCTCCGCTACCTCCTCGCCTCAGCCGTTGGCCTTGGATAACATAAGAGCAAGAAATATAGGCTCTGTCCTTCTCTGAGCTAGGAGCGGAACTGCACAGTAGCAACTTCCTCCAGACTCTGCTTTGAATCTATTTATACTCCCTTCCTGCAAGTGGTCTGTATAAAGCAGAGACCTGGGTTATGGTAGCTGAATCTATCAGGGATCTTGTCAGATACCTCTGTTCTCAGCGGTTCCTGGTTCCGCTCTCAAACTGGCACAGAGGCCTTAGCCCTTGTCCTCTCTGTTTCTGTCAGTGTCGGTGCATAGTCCACTGGATTTGGATTATTTTGCAGGGCTCCTAATCTCGTATCCAATTGCCAGCGCTTCTGATGGCGTGTGAGATGGGATTTTCCTTCCTCCGTCTACCTGCTGGGAATGTGGAATCACCTTTTTAGAGGCATTTCTTTATTTAAAAGTAGAATTATTACTATTCTGGAAACTGGCCCCCCCGTAGCATTGGCACCTGTTTGTACTGGCATTGTAGCAGTGTCCTGCGGCTGCCAGGAGGTCCCGGTGCCATGTGACAGCGCCAGCGTGAACAGCCCTCTGGAAATCCGGCAGGGCACTTCTCGGGGCCAAAGCCCACTGCACAAAGCTGGTGCTCGCTGATTGTCTGGCTTCGCATGGTTTGGTAATGTGTATGTATCTCATCCCTGGGCATGGAGGGGTGAGGATTTCCCCATCTCTACGCTGGCCCCCTGGGTGTGCTGTGCAGAGCAGGATGTTCTGGTGCTCTCCTGTTTCGGATTCCTTGGTACAGACACAAAGGCAGCGCAGCTCTTTGCGGGAAGCAGGGTTTTCCCTTCTGACTATAGCTGTGCACAGCGGTACCTCGGGGAGTCTGTGACTGCCTTCTCCCTGCTGCCCCGTCCCTGTGACATGCAGCATGCGTCCCTTGAGGAGAGAGCCACTAAAAAGGCATCTTAACCCACCCTTAAGAAACTGCGTTCTCAGCCTACTCATGCTGCTCTTCTCCTTCATGGCTGCTTCTCTCTCTCTGCCGCAGGACTCCCGGAGCGGTGTCTATGGCAACACACGCTGGTGAGAGCAGGCTACCTGCTCCGCTGTGCCTAGTGCAGAGAAGCCAGCACCGTGTAGCAGCAACCTCTAGCCGTGGGGTCTGATCAATAAACAGGTCGCTCAGCCCACATCTCAGGCTACTTTGGCCTCGGCTGCAAGCTCTGCATTTCTCTCTCACACAGTTAAACAGATTATCATCAAAACATCGTAGGCCATTCATCTGTTCCACCCTTACCTTCTGACTAACGAAACCCTGGGAATTCAGTGGGATTGTGCCTGACCACAAATGCGTCACAGAAACAGGCCTCTAAACATTCTGTGGCTTGCAGTCAGTGGGAGCTTTGTTCAGCAGGGCCCGGTCCGGACTGGGCCGGAACTGAATTTATTGCTGGTGCTGAAAGTTGCTGGCCTATTTCCGAGTCATTGGGAGAGGCCTGCCAGCACACTGCAAGGCCCATTCCCTCAGATGAGGGGAGGAGCCCTGAGCCAGGAAATCAATTAATTACAGAGGCCAAAGAATGAGAGAATAGGTAGGGTGTGAGTCATAGGGCAGAACCAGAGGAGGCCACCAAACAGGGAACCAACCCACTTGATCCCTGTAGAGATGGGTGGAGACTTCCCAGAGCCAAGTAGCTAATTCAACCAAAACCAGGGAGGGGGAAGTGCTACAGAAGAACAAGGTTCAATGAATTAGGTGGGACAAAGAAAGAATGCAAAACCAGAAAGGGAATGCAAGGACATTAAACAAAGGGCTCCAGACAGGGACGCAGGCTGAGTGGAGAACCAGATCGACAGCCCTGTAGACTGAATAGCAGATGTGGTTGGAAATTTTCCGTTGGAATGATTTTCCAATGGAAAAGCAGTTTGCACAGAATCTAAATTTTCCTTTGAGGAAAATCAAAGCAAATATTTTGTTTCAGATTGGTTTGACCCAAATTGGAATGTATGTTTTTTTGTGTGTGTGTTGAATTGACCTGAAACATTTTGTTTTGAATCAGTTCAACCAAACATTACATTGCATTTCCCTAGCAGTGCATTTCCTCATGGGAGTTGTGGTTTGTAGCCCTCATCTTCTATAGGCCAGGCTCCCTGGAGGACTACATCACCAATAATGCAACACTGACTCCCCTCTGACCGCTGTGTGGTATATAATGGTAATCACATGATTAAGGATGCATCATGGGAGATGTGAAATGGCCTCAGAGCCTGGCCCATAGGGCAGAATAGGGCATCAGGCTCCTGAACTACAGTTCCCATGAGGCAATGTGCCATAATGGGAAAATGCAGTTTAATGTTCAGCTGACTCGAAATGAAGCGTCTAAGTCGTTTCAACAAACCAAACATTTTGATATCAGGAATGATGAAACATTTTATTGGGTATGCCGGGACAAAATGTTTTTACACTTCCATATGAAAAGTCTTTGGAATATTTTGTTCTGCAAAAAAATTTGAAATGGCAACTTGTCAAACAAACACCTGTCAGGGATGGTCAAGATCAGTGATCTCCAACCTTTTTACACCCAGGATCACTTTTTGAATTTAAGGGCAACCTAGGATCTACCCCGCCCCGTCCCCAAAGCCCCGCCCCACTCGCTCTCCCTCACCCTCACTCACATTCACCGGGCTGGGGTAGGGGGTTGGGGTTGGGGTTTGGGAGGGGGTGTGGGCTCTGGGCTGGGGCCAAGAAGTTCGCAGTGTGTAGGGTGACCAGACAGCAAGTGTGAAAAATCGGGACGGGGTGTGGGGGGGTAATAGGCACCTACATAAGACAAAGCCCCAAATATCAGGACTGTCCCTATAAAATTGGGACATCTGGTCACCCTAGCAGTGTGGGAGGGGGCTCTGGGCTGAGCCTGGGGCAGGGGGTTGGGGTGCAGGAGGAGGTACAGGGTGCTGGCTCTGGGAGGGGGGTCAGGGCTGGGGCAGGGGGCTGGAGTGCAGGAGGGAGTGGGGATTCTGGCTCGGGGAGGGGGCTCAGGGCTTAGGGTTGGGTTGTGACCTCCCGCCAGGCAGCACTTACCTCCGGTGGCTCCTGGTCGGTGGTGCAGTGTGGCTGCTGCTAAGGCAGAGTCCCTACCTATCCCAGCCCCATGTCACTCCCGGAAGGGGCCAACGTGCCCCTGCAGCCCCTGGGGGAGGGCAGGGGGCACGTGGCTCTGCACGCTGCCCCTTTCTGCAAGCACCGCCCCCGCAGCTCCCATTGGCCACAGCTCCCCGTTCCCGGCCAATGGGTGCTGTGGGGGTGGTGCTTGCAGGCAGGAGCAGCGCGCGGCGGGAGACCCCTGCCTCCCGGGCCATGCTGGCCGCTTCCGGGAGCGGCGTGGGTCTGGGGCAGGCAGGGAGCCTGTGTTAGCGGCAGCCCGGCTGGGCTGCTGGAGATCACGATCGACCGGTTGGTGACCACGGGTCTAGATAATACTGAGTCCTGCCTTGGTACAGGGGACTGGACTAGATGACCTCTCAAGATCCCTTCCAGTCCTATGATTCTATTCTCAAGTGCTAGGAAAGCGGCACATCAGCTTCATCCATGTTTCAAAACTGTTTGCTGTCACGCTTCTCCTGACCTGACAGCCAGCCTGCCCTGCAGTCCCTGCCCTAGGCTCAGCATTCCCTGCAGGGGGGCGGTTTATCATCCGGAGTGAGGGGAGCCGTGAAAGGCACTGCCAGATTGGAATGACATTCAGTGTCCTAGGCTGCTGCTCAGACGGTCCGAACTCTTTGGGTTCTTGCAGAGAGGAAGATGGTTCTGGTAGCTGGGTCCTAAGGAAACTACTTGGGTTTTAAGGACAAAAATCATTGAAACATGGTTTCTCGGGGAATTAGTCTCTTGAGCTGAACTGGCCTGCTCTGTGGCTCGATTCTTGGCTCTCCCCACTGGAGAATGTCTGATGTAGGGCCCATAGGTAGCTCTTCAACACACCGTAACCTAGAGAAACTGTGTCTCTAACTCGGGGGATGCAGAAATGTCTTAAAATCACCACCCCCTTTGCCCCATGCTACTCATCTTGAGCTGTGGTGTTCAGCAGGAGCAGCTGAGAATCGGGGTCGGGGTGGCTGGCTTGCTGGGCGCATTCAGAGTGAGATCTGCTAACTCCCCTGGGCAGCCAACCCAGCTGAGATTGTGAGCTGCAGAGTCTCTTCCAGTTGGTGCATCCTCCGGAGAGTTGTTTACTGAGTTCCAATCACTTGCACCTTTGCACTGGAGGGGTCTGGATGTCACCAAGGAAATAACTTGCTTTGCAGAGCCGTTGCCACTATTGATGATGCACAGGATGGAAAAAACCCAGCTTGGCTGTCAGATCCCAGGGTGAATTTGTGGGACTGTCAGGGGGGTGGATGGGAACAGCCTTTTGCTTTTAATCTGAGCACAACTTGTATGGGAATCCTTGAGACAGCCAGTGCGCAGAGTCTGATGTGGTTTATAAACCAGCTGAGCGTCATCCCGGTTAGCGTGGGATGCCCGGAGGATAATGATAGGAAAAGTGAAGACGTTGCTTTGTGGGAAGCTGCGCGTGCAATGCTGGGCGTCGGGTGCCAAACCAGGGGAGGCTTAGACCAGTGGTTGTCTTAGCAACTTAGCTCTCCATTTTTTGCAGTGGGACCCATTGAGAAGGTACCACATTCTTCTGAACACTGGCACAATTGCAAACCAACGAGAGCACTTGCTCCAGGGAAACGGGGCCAGAGGTTCAGAAGTGCTGAGCAGAACACCCTCGGCTGCAGTCAATGTTAGTGGACTCTGAGGTGGCTTGGCACCCATGGAAATCAAACCCAGTGTGTCTGGGAAGACCAGGTTCTCTCTGAAGACCAGCTCCAGTGCAGCCTAATCTTGCCAGGAAAGCAAAGCTTGGCCAGGGAGCTGCCAGGCCCTCAGCCGTGTAGCCACTTCTAATGTCTCCTTCCTGGGAGAAAGGCCATGCAGAATTTGACACCACCGGGTCAGGATTGAGGTCTTTAGCCAAAGCTGTTGGCACAAGAATGTGTGGCTGGAACAGCATCAGGGCAGGGGATGCAGGAGGTCATTACCAAGGTGCATTGGCGGAGCTGTGTGCAGGGAGTCCAGGAAAGGAGTAACAGGCGGTGCTGCTGGTCAGGGCTGAGGTCCATTGGCACAGATTTTGGGGGATGCTAGGAATAGAATAATAGAGGATGCGGGAGGTCAAGTTGAAATGCAGAGCTGTGTGGAAGCCCAGGGCTAGAAAAGTAGGGGGCTGTGGCAGAGCGGTGGGGGCAGAGTGTAACTTGCATAAGCTGCTTATTGTCATGTTCCCTAGGGCATCATCATGGTCCTGCTAAGCACATACAATGCTCAGATTCCTGCATTGGGGCTGTCACCAGTGAATGGAGATTTTCCTACAGATTTTGCTATCTATAGGAACAAAAAAAAGAGGCAACGGCCCAACCTCCATCTCTAGCTTCTGAAAGCAAGTGGGGTCTGTTCATTCCCCTTCACCCACTCTCCAGGGTGCAAGGCAGGTGGGTTGCTCCAGTCCAATGTATCTGAACGCATCGTTAGCAGAGAGGGGCTCTGGAAGAGCAGAACTTCCAGGTGTGACTCACTCGCTGCTTTTCGGTACAGTGCGAGGTGTCACGCCCAGGAACTATTTATAACATTCTGCGCCACAGAGCTGAGGCATCCAGGCAAGGAGAAGGGGTCATTGGCTACCTTAATGATGCCACCGGGTTTGCCAGTGGCTTCTGGGTATTCACAGCATATCATCCGTCTGTTGTTGCAATTTCAATTTCAGTTCTGTGCGGTTCCCTGAGTGCTGTGGTAGGAGGCGGCTGTATAAAGAACACCGTCTTCATAATCAGCAAAATGGCTTTCATGTGGCGCTGCCCTTTTTCCTCTGCAGGGCTCTCAGACTTGGCCCTCATGATCTGAGCCCTCCCATTCCTTCTCTTACTTAAATCCCCAGTAATGAAGCCTCTGGGTGACAGAAAAGGGCAGCTGATCCCAGCAGCCCAGTTTTACCAATTATGGAGCTGCAAGGTTTGGGGAAGATAAATCTATGTTGACACCTGTCAAGTCCCACGCTCCCTTCAAAAGCTAAAATGAGTCCTCAATGATACTAGGGCTTATTTCGTTCCTAATGGCTGTCCTGTGTGTAAATAGTTCTTGTGGTCAGATTCCATGTTTAGTATGAAGACATTAAAATTGCTCAGCTGTTCAGAGTAAACGTAAGTATCCCAGGCCAGATTCCCACCTGGTGTAACTCCCTCATAACATTTCACCAGGAATAAAAACTAGCCCATATTTGAGCATTTATGGGCAAAACATGAATATTGTGTGTGTGTTTTGCTGCAGATTATATTCTGGGGGTGGATGGAGATTGTAGTTTATAATATACTTTTGCATGTACTTATCGCGAAACTTCATTTACAGTGTGTGTGTGCGCATGCGTGTGAGAGAGAGAGAGATGTAAGGAGAGTTATTTTCAGCTGTTTAGATGAATACAGTAACACCAATCCCAAGCATTCAAAAATCATGAGTCAGCCCAAAACATCACAAGACTTTTCAAAAATGTTTTGTTTGTTCTGGTTTTTGAACCTTTCGAGTGCACTTGGGTCACATTTTCAAGCTTTCCTTCATACCCATAAGGGTAAAACCTTTTCCTCCCAATGAAAGCAGAGATTCTCACACCATTTTGTGATTCCAGGAGCTGGGGCTTCATGAAGAACAGCAAATACCACAGGATTTGCAATGAAATTGAGCGTCGGCAGCAGTGATATTAAGAGTGGGAAGGTGTTTTGTTCTTTAAAATCCTCATCTTCAGTGAAGCCTGTTCCCTGTCAATGGGAAAAGGAGCCCGTTTCAGTGACGAGGACGCTGTCTCACCCGTAGCGATGGCTCCTGTTTGACCATGTCTCAGCCTGCTGGACATGCAGAGCTGGTGATGCCAGAGAGAGTTTCTCTTGTGAGGGATGTGGGGCTGGTCATCGGGGCCACTGGAACAGCCATGAGGGGAAGGGTTCAGCAACCCCAAAGCTTTGCATCCCTCTTGTGCAAGCTGAGGGTGGGCCACTCCAGAAGAGTTCAGCACAGGCCCGAGGTGTAAGCGCTGTGCGCCGGAAACGATTTGCAGTGTGCGGATACAGGGCATGTTATTGGTTCCTGTGATGGGGCAGGGCAAGGGACAGAACCACAGTTACTCCGGCCTGGCCCTTGGCGGGGGGTTAACTGCCTCTTGGCCAGAGGAGGCGGAGCTAGGCCTTATAAATAGACCGAGGGAGCCCAGTTGGGGAGGCCGTGGGGAAGACAGGTCTCTCTGGCAGAGAGAAGCCCTGGGCTGTGGTTTAACGGGCAGGATACAACCAGGGAAGCACACTACAGGGGCAGGATAGGCTCCTGGAGGGAAGCCCTGAGGTAGGGCCAACGAAGGAGCTGTGGTGAAGCCTGAGCGGGGTAGAAGCCGCATTTGTTTGAAGACGTGTTTGGCCTGGGTTGTGCTACCCCGGAAGGGGTTTGGACTTCTCTGTGACTTGGCCGAGGAGCTGAGCCACAAAACAGCCAGGGAAGGAATCGGGGAGGAGACACAGGCTGAGAGAGGCTGTTGCAGGTCTGAGGGAGAACCCGGGATGGGGCACCTGAGACGGTCCCTTGCAATGCTGCGTCCAGGCACGAGAGGGCTCCCTAGAGAGGAGGAGTGGACGTGTGCTTACAGTCCCACCGGACCCAGGTACATTGCGGGCGTGTCCGTGAGCTCCATCTACTGGCATGTTACCTATTAACAAACTATTTACACATACACAGACCTCCCCGCCCCACCCCGACAGATCTCTTCTATATAAAAGCACCCCTGTACTATGAGAAGGTGGAAATCACTCCCGGCTGCCTTCCCGGTGGCACGCCTGCCAGGTTTGTCCGTGAGACATCCACTGCTCTGTTCCTGCCAAGCGGACGCACCATTTCCCCACGTCTGATCGGTGCCTGTTCCCATGAGCCCTTGACATCAGGCGTCAAGCTGGGCCCTGCTAAGGAGCTGACTGGCAGCGTGACTGATTGGCTGCCGAGTGACTTGCCAGAGCTGGAAGCACTAGAGAGCTGATGTTGCTAATTTGCTCTCTGCAGCACTTCGCGTGCCCCGCTGCTCGTGGTGAGCGGTGGAGCGCAGCCGGGCTGGCATCTGAAATGGAAGCTACTCTGCTTCAGAGAGCAAGGAGAGAATGTGAGAAGTGCTGGTGAACGCTGGGAGCCCTCGATGGCATGCGAGGAGCACCGGGGGCCGGATGCTGGGGGACCCATGCAGAGAGCACTGGGTGACTGCGCGCTGCCGGTCTCGAGGAGTCGAATTTCTGTCCCCATTGGTGGGGTAACGAAGGGAGCGGAGCCAGATCCCCTCTTTGCGAGGGGCAGTCTCGTCCCGCAGAGATGCATGCGTCCACAAGGGCCTCTTGGTTTCAGCTAGGATGGGGGTTTGCCCTGAGTTTCCAAGGGGCTGTTACGATGATCGGAGACGCCCCCCCTGTAGTTCCAGTCATTGTCTTCGGAGCTCGGGTGACTCAAATGCTAGTCTGGTCGCTTTCAAGCTGTGTCCCGGCGGGGGCTTACAAAGGTGCCTGTAGCCGGAGTTCCATATACAGGTGTCCGGATGCCTCTGTGTGAAATAGGCAGTCAGTGGAGTGTAGGCTTCTGGCATGTAAAATTATAAAACATTGGCCAGAAGTTTGCAAGACCAATAACACCGTAGTGCACTGCAAGTGACTTCTGGAGGACCCAGCTCTGAACAGTGCAAAGGGGCCAGGAGCTCAGCTCCCATCGTCTGCTTTGAAAATCCCAGCCCCAGCAGCCTGATCTGTTTGGTCTGCGGTTACGTCGCACTTCCAAGGAGATTTGTCCATGGCTCCAGCCTGTCACATGAAGTCACTGGTAGGTCACTCAGTACCTGCATAGAGCTGCAGGGTGCTCTGAGCCAGGAGCAAACAGCTTCCTCTTCGGCCAGGTGCATGGATTTGCCTGATCATGTTCAGTGAAGTGCCTCGTTGGAGGCGTTGTCCCAGTTCTGGGATCTGCTTCCTGCCTCTGGGCCTTATGCCATGTGTCCTGCAGCATGTCATGTGGCGCACTCTGATCTCCCTTTGCCAGGCCCTTGCCCCCGCCCTCGCAGCTGTGTCACTTACCAGGACTGAGCCAATAGAGACACACTGAACTGAACCATAACGTGCACTTGCTTAATCTAAATAGCTGCAGGATCTTCGTACAGCCTGAAACAGGGCTGGGGCAGGCACGGGGCCAGCCAACCTCCGTTCCTAAGGAGGCCCACCTGCGCTTGGACCGCCTGATTCCCCTCGAAAGGGCAGCGGGAAGCTGCGGGGGCTGGGGGATGGGTGCTCAGGGAGAGCCAGCTCTCGGGGAGGAGGGGGAAGCCGGGCTGGAAGACGTTTGTATTAATTTGTGAACTTCACATGAATAAAATCAGACCCTCAGGAGGGCTGTAGTCACTGGGCCCATGAAAGCCGGTGTGGAGTTTATTTAGCCCCTTGAAGGGGGAACTGAGGCAAGGGTCCACTTGCAGGCCTACCCTGAGGCCACAAGGGGGCGTGGGCTTTTTGCACAGGTGTTTTCTCTTCCCTGTTGTGTGAAGTGCCCAGGAAAATGAAACCGGACTAAACCCATGAAGACAGGTGATGGACACGGCACTGTAACTGTCCTGCCTATAGTGAGCCGCCCGGCATCTGCAGATGAATGCCAGGGAAACTGGCAGGGTTTTACAGCCCTCTAGATTGGCTAGATCCCAAAGCCAATAACACAAGCCGCTCTTATTTTGAAGCAATTACCCTGCAGTCAAACTGCAGCTTGTCCTTGGGGTCTGACTACATGGCCATAAAACACGGGGAGCAGCTGGCTTGGGCTGCAGGGCTATATAGTTGCAATGTAGCCATTCCTGCTCGATCTGGAGCCTGGGCTCTGGGACTCGCAAGGGGGAGGGTCCCAGAGCCCGGGCTCCAGCCTGAGCCCAAATGGCTACACTGCCGTTTTCTAGCCCCACAGCCTGAGCCCCGTGAGCCTGAGGCAGCTGATGCAGGCCAGCTGTGGGTGTTTTCGTGCGGTGTACCCTTGGGGTCAGCCAGGGGCATCCCTCCCAGCTCAGTCTGTGCTGTCTGCACTTGAGGAGAATTCATACGGTGCGTTACTGAAATATCCGAAATCCAGCTAGCTGCTCTGAGTGGATCTCTCGAGTGAACGGGCCTAGGCCGGTCTCCTGTCTGGTGCTTTTATCTGTTCAGTCAGATCAGGACTGACAGTACATCACACACCCGCACAGCTGAAACCTCCCTGCTTCCTCCATGTGGTGAGCTCAGATGCAGTGCTAAGCAAGGCTGAGATAACGTGATGCCAAAGGCGAGTACCCGGTTAGCTGTATGCCCTGCGGTGCCCATGACACGTAGCTAAGCAGTTCTGGTTCTGTCCAGTGGTGACACACTAGCCAGCTCATTCCAGTGCACGGCTGTAACTGGTGTAAAGCCAAACGTGTTGTTTCATGTGAGAAACTCTCACATAAAAGATGAGAGCTCCAAATGTTTCACTGTATAAACATCTGCGTCTGTGTAGAGTCCAGCACGTTATAGGTAAGGTGACCTGGGTGACTGGAGAGCTGGAAGCAAACCCCTCGTTGAACATACAGAAACGCTCTGCCTGCTTGCAGGGAACCCGGCCAGGACCAGGGACCCGGAACGGGCTGGTGTATTGTCCAGTGGGTTGGCTGCACTTTTCATCTGTTGACCCTGTCACGGTGCCTGAAGTAACTGCACCATTGACCACTTTGTCACCTCCTAGGGGCACCCCACTCTAGTCGCCACCTTTCTCAGGGTGGGCCCCTGTTCCATCCCGCCAGACCAGGGATTTAAGCTTCAGTTTCCTCCTGCCACTCCCTGAGCACCTTAGCGAGCCTGAGCTTAGTTCAGCACCTGGCGTCCTGGTCTCTCTCCGGGGCGACGCCAGGGCGCGCCGGTGACCCGCCAGCCTTCAGAAAGCGAGGTGTTTGTTTAGAACAAAACCCTACCTTGGAAACCATACACAGCTTGTATGAATGCCTGTCTTACCTGGGGTGATCCATCTTCCTCATGAACACACTGGCAGGTTCCAGAGCCCTTCACACCCTCTGGTCAGTGTCATGTCAGTTCCTGGATCCAGCGAGAGAAACCTCCCAGCTGCCACGTCCTACGCTTCTCAGTTCTTTGTCAGGGTTCCCGTGGGGAGCCGTCAAAACCAGCCAGTGCCCCCAAGGGCTGGTACTTCTGTAGCCTTGTTACTGCCCCCTCCCCATGATTCACTTTCTAGTAGCTGGTTCATGCTTCAGTTGACTTCCCCTCAGTTGCTGCATTGCAAGTCTTGTTTCAAGAAAAATTAACCCCCTCCCTCCCAAGGGGTAACAATACAAGGTGAGAGGGGAAACCAAGTCACCCCTATTTTTCATAAAAATATATCAGAAATTTCCCAGTTCTCCACAGCTGTTGGCCTATAATTAAGGCTACGTTTTAGTCATGGTTTTTTTAGTAAAAGTCATGGACAGGGCACGGGCAGTAAATAAAAATTCACAGCCCGTGACCTGTCCATGAATTTTACTATATACCCCTGACTAAACCTTGGGCCGGGGGCCAGCGGGTGCTCGGGGGGTGGGTGGCGTGAGGGCCCCACTGGTGCTGGTGAGCGGGGGGGCGGGTGGCAGCGCGCTGTCCGGGACCCTGCTGTGGCTGGCCGGGGGAGGGTTGGCGGGGCTGGCAGGCTCTGTCCGGCATGTCCCTGAAGCTCCTAGGGGGAGGGGCGGCCAGGGGGGCTCCGCCCACTGCTCCCACCACAAGCTCTGGCTCCACAGCTCCCATTGGCCAGGAACTGCAGCCAATGGGTGCTGCGGGGGAGGCGCGCAGAGCCCCCTGGCCCCTCTGCCTAGGAGCCGCAGAGATATGCCAGTGGGAGCCGGGGACCACCCCCCCGAGGTAAGTGCTGCCCTGCACCCCAACCCCCTCCCCCAGCTCATAGCGCCGCACACACACACACCCAAGCTGCTGCTGTTGGCCCAGGCCCTGAGCCAGCCACTTCAGAGGTCACGGAAAGTCACAGAATCCATGACCTCCGTGACAGACATGCAGCCTTACCTATAGTCAAAGCATTCACTCAGAGCACTCTGGAATGCATTCAGGTAGGGAGGAGTAGCCAGACACATCACTGGGGTAATACAGGGGGCAGGCACTTATTTTCTGTGTGTCTTAACGAATCGACACTGTTTAGTCTCTTGGATCTTAACGTGCCTGATTTCAAGTTACAGGCATTTCTGCCCGTCCTGGCTTTGCCACGGCTTCCATGCCACGAGCCCAACTCTCCTCACTAGAGAACAACGCCACTGAAATCAGCAAGGTTGCATGAGTACCCTAGAGAGCAGAATGTGGCCCCAGGCGCTAGCAATCACTTGTTTTCTCAGCGAGCAAAGCTGGCTCTAGCATTCAAGAGCAAAGGGCTGCAGGAATAAAGGGTGAAGACGTTTTCAGAAAGGAACGTGTCTGAGATGCTCCAAAGAGTCACAATCCCAGGGGCTAGCTTTCTATTTCAGTGCGGCTCCTCTCCCTGTTGCTTTCTTGCCTATGGATGGTGTCTGTGTTATCTTAAGCCTTGCAATCATAGAAATGCAGGGCTGGAGGGACCTCAAGAGGTTGTCTAATCGAGTGGTTCTCAAAGCTGGTCCGCCGCTTGTTCAGGGAAAGCCCCCGGCGGGCCGGGCCGGTTTGTTTACCTGCCGCGTCCGCAGGTTCAGCCGATCGCGGCTCCCACTGGCCGCGATTCGCTGCTCCAGGCCAATGGGGGCTGCGGGAAGCGGCGTAGGCCAAGGGATGAACAAGCGGCAGACCGGCTTTGAGAACCACTGGTCTAATCCATCTCCCGGCACTGAGGCAGGAAGTCTGCACATTCTCACTTCATCACAAGTCCCATACGTTCTCTTTAAATGGGTGTGTTTGCAGGCATAGCCGCCAGATTGTCCCTGCTGCTGTGCCAGACGTGCATGTCTTTGGATCTTTCCTTTGTTTAGGCGGGACAGAATGTGAGAGTCGGATTCATTTTCAGGGAAGGTTTCCGCTTGCAGGGCGAGACCACGGATGCTGCAGGAAACATCCGAGGCAACGAGTTCCGGGCCATAGTTTCCTGGGGAGGCTGTTTGTGGGGCTTTCGATGGGCTGGGTAACCCTCTGGCTTTGTTGCAGCTGCTGTGGAAGCCTGTGTCCTGCACAGCCTGAAGCGGAGAGCAGCCGGGTTCTTGCGCAGTAACAAGATTGCAGCCCTGTTCATGAAGGTGGGCAAGAGCTTCCCTCCGGCAGAAGATCTTTCTAGAAAGGTCCAAGATCTGGAACAGCTCATCGAGAACACGTAAGGCTTTTGCCATTGCCACGGCGCCTTGTGTGCTGCCTGGTTGCATCCATGCTGGGTGGACACTTGGGCCACAATATTCAAACCTGGGGGCCCAAAGTTAGGCACCAACATTTCTGCTTTGGCGTCTTCACAAGAGCCCGGTTTTCAGGGGTGCTGAGGCCAGTGTGGGTTGGAGGTGCGTGGCACCTCTGACAGTCAGGTCACTGAGTCAGATGCCTAACGGGAGGCCCCTGCGTTTGAGAATCCTGGCCCTGGTGGAGGAGCTGCGGACCAGGTTGGAGGTACAGAGGCCATCTGCTTGCGGGAGTCTGGGTGGCGACAAAAACCAGAAACGTTCCCCAGACGCTGGTCATGAAGGATTTACAAAGATTGTGTTCAAAGCACTTAGGCCCAAATCCCAGAGCCTCTCAATGAGACGTAGGCCCCGAAGTGTCTGAGTCGCCTTCACAAATGGAACTTGGAGACCTGTGTCATGTGGGTGCTGGACTTCCATGGGATTTAAGGGCTTGCTTACGTGCAGGCTTGGCACCGTTTGATTTTTATTTATTTTGTTATTTCAGTGGATAATAGCAATGTTTATTTTAAAGCATTTTTCTATTCTTATCTATTTACATTTTCCTGGTTGTGGGAAGTTGGTGGGGGGATAGGTAATAATCATGTAATGACCATACACATTAAGACTCGTAAAGTTAAAGCTTTATAACCATTGAAACACAAATTGTCAACATCACATTGCAAAGTTAATAGCCACAGTCAGAAGACAGGATACTGGGCTAGATGGACCATTGGTCTGACCTGGTATGGCCTGGCATGACCTGGTATGGCCGTACTTATGTTCTTAAATCAAACTCTAATACGTTCTCAAACAGGATTTTTCTTTCTTTGCCTCTCTGTAAATGTTGATGATTACTGATGGACATAGTTTTTCATTGGTTTGTGTGTACGGTGAAATTGACGTTTACCGACACGTACCGATAAAAACCGAAACCTTCCAAGCCTATTCAGTGCTTTGCTGAATCAGGGCCTAAGTCAGCAGCTGTTCTTGGGGTGCCTTTGTATTGTGTCTCAGTTCCGTTTATAACTGGTCACTTCTAAAAACTCTGACAGGCTCCCTGGAAAGGAGGAGCGAGAAGAGCACAAGGACCAGCTGCAGGGATCTGTCACCAAGTGATGGTCCCTAGCACAGGTGGGCTTCCCCCACCAGGCAGCCAACACCATACCTGCCAGGGCTTAGCTGCCCATCGGGGCGGGGCGGGTAGCAGGCCAGCCCTGCACTAGTTGTGGAGCAGGGAGCTCATTGCCCCAGGGCTCAGCTTGCTGCTCTGGTTTGGAAGGGAAGTCTGCAATGCTGTATTCTGCCTTGTGTCTCTGAAGACGAAACCAGGTACAAGGCATCCAGGAGAACGTGCGCAAAGTGCAGAAGCTGCCGAACCTGTCTCCCCAGGCCATCAAGCACCTCTGGATCCGCACAGCCCTCTTCGAAAAGGTCCTGGATAAAATCGTGCATTACCTGGTAGAAAACAGCAGGTGAGTGCTGGCGTGGGCCAGCGGTTTCCTTTTAGCTGCTCCCCAGCAGTGCCCGCCGTAAAGCCAACGTCCCCTGGGCTGGGCTGGGCTGGGCTGGGCTGGCAGTATTGCTGGCTTCACTTTCTTGCGCCTCGCTGATCAGAAGGCACCACAGGACCAGCACAAAGCAATTTTTTTTCTCTCTTTCAGCTCAGCCATGGCCCAGGATCTGAAATTCAGACCCTGTCCTTAATGGGGTAGTTAAGGGTTGTGACTCAGTGACTCCTCCCCCACAGGCTTGCTGAAATAGAGGGGGTTTCGTACTAGGCCAGCAGGATTCACTTAGTTTTTAAGTCCTGCTGTCAGCGAGAGAATGCCAGGGGCCAGGCTCTGCCTGGGCATCGCCCACCCTAGAGACCCGTGGCGGCATTCCTGAGCATCGGGGCTCCTCATGTTTTAGTTTGGGCCAGGCAGGGGGTGGGTACGGATTGTGTCAGATGGAGATGGAGGCTGGAGGAGGGCTGCCTAACTCTGGAGGGGGAGAACGACCTGCTGTCCTTTCCCATCAGCAATAGCGGATGCAGAAAGATGCAGGCAGTACACAGAGGAGCATAAAGAATAGGGCAATTTATGGCTAAAACAGCCCTGTCCGTCTTTAGCACGTATGCCAGCGACACGGTTTTTTTTTCTTTGCTTCTAGTAAATACTATGAGAAAGAAGCTCTCCTGATGGATCCCGTAGATGGACCAATTCTTGCTTCCTTATTGGGTAACTTTATCTTTTAACCTACTCTCAGAGCTGACTTTGCAGACAGACCCCCCCCCCCCCCCCCCCCGCATGCTCACAATACCATCTTTTCATGAGAACTCGACAGACTTTTAATGGGTCTTGCCGCAGCTGGGGTGGGCAGAGGGAATTGCGTGAGTACATTTAAAAAGAACTCTTACCATACTCGAAATAATTGCCGACTGGCCACCAATGGCGTATGCTGAATAGCTGCTGCCATTGGTTCTCTTAGCTATTGAAACGTTGACCATTAATATATCTTCCATGTGCCCAAGTACCATTTTCAAATGAAGACTTGGAAGGAATGCTGTAACCTAGGCGCGGCTTCCCATGCTCCGAGCTGTTGATTTATTCTTGGGGTTACACACATTATACGAGATAGTATCATGTACAGCTGCTTGGTCACCTTATAACCCAGCCTGAGCAATGGCCAGAGCACCACTGCACAGCCCCTGGAGCAGGCCAGGAATTGAGCGGTGTCTCTTGGAGTCACATTCGGGTTCCTGGGATGCACCTTCTCGGTTCCCCAAATGTCGGAGTTGAGGCGTTCGCTGCGAGGATCCACGAGGGAAAATGTTGCCCTATGATTCTGCCCTTTGCTTGGTCTTTCCATCTCACCCCTGTGCAGTGGGGCCTTGCGCTCTGGAGTACACCAAGATGAAGACGGCGGATCACTTCTGGACCGACCCCTCTGCTGACGAACTCGTTCAGAGGCATCGCATCCACAGCTCACACTGTCGCCAGGACTCGCCCACTAAGCGCCCTGCCCTCTGTGTGAGTGTTGGAGGACAGCTGGGGTGGATTGCGTCTGACTTGGCTCCCGTTGCGGTGAGGGGGGAAACACTTGGGTGGAATTGAAGCTTCTTTAGTTGGCTTGCAAAGTGCACTGAGATCCGCAAATGAAAGAGGCTGGAGAAGTGTAAATTAATCATTGCAACAACAGGATCCTTCCAGCAGGATCCAAAACTCAGCCTACAGAGGCTACCGGCTGCTTGGAGCAAGGTGGAGCACTGCATTCTGGGATCTCTCTGGGGGGCAGCTCCAAATTAAAAATGAAAGCAGCTGCAGTCTGCTGCATTTCATGCAAATGAATTGCAGCCCTGGGCCTTCCATGGGTTCAGGGCTGACCTTGGCTAGTGTCTAACTGGTGACCTAGAGGGCGAAAAAGACAAAGAAAAGAGAGTGACCCTTTCTTGCTGTGGTGGGCTTGAAGCCCTTCTGCATGCTGGGCTCTCCTGGGGCAGGAGGAGGTGAAATCAGCTCTCAGAGCTATCCTGTGCTGGTCCCTTCTAGATTCAGAAAAGGCATTCGAGTGGCAGCATGGACGACCGGCCGTCACTGTCTGCCAGAGACTATGTGGAGTCTTTGCATCAGAATTCCAGAGCCACGCTACTCTACGGCAAAAACAACGTCATGGTGCAGCCGGTAAGTAGCCTGTGTGCGAGGGAAGGTTGAAGCAGGTGAAACTTGGGACACGGCTGCTTTAAAGCCAAGTTGCTCTCCTGGTTGCACTGGCTAGCGGGTGTCACCCTGTCTTTGCTAGCTGGAACGTCAGACCTGCTGAAGAGCGTGTGTGTGTGTGTGGCCACATGGAGGCAGGCATCCCACAAGGGGCATAACCCTTGTACTGCTATAGCTAGTGGATAAAGGAATCCGAGACCTTTCTGTGACTGCAAATCTGTACTTAAAAACACTGCTCTGTTCTTTTTATCCAGCCCTGCCCCAGGCCGGGAGAAAGGGTGACTGGCAAGTGCATAATTCAGGAATTGAAATAGCTGAGCTCCATTTCTCAAAGCTAAGGAGATGGGGATCCTCCTGCTAGAAGCGGGGGGACTTCTGCTTCCCTTTGACTAGGAACTGGTCCCCTTTTTCTTCGCCCAGAGGCACGCGGGCCAGACGAGCTGTCTCCATTCCTTCCCCGGCACTGCGGCCGGTGCGTGTCCTTGCACGGCAGACTGGCTACGCATGCGGGACACGGGTGGGTGCTGCAGTGGAGCAATCCACTGGCTGCAGCTGGAGCCCGGAGTTCACACGGCACAGCTGACAGCCTATACCGAAGGTGGGGGGTTGGGCTAGAAGAGGCGTGGCAAGCCCAGGGTGAGAGGTGACTGGGGGGGCCCCGCTTGGATAAGTTGGACCCTTTCCTGGTACAAGCCCTACAACTTTGAAGAGCGTGGCAGCGTGTCTCTGCCATCCTTCCTCACCCTGCGTGCCTGTGGGGGAGCTCCGCTTTTGCGGTGGGCCCCACAGCTCGGAGCCGGCTGCAGGCAGAGAGGGCTGTGTTGAGAACAGCTCCCAAGGGAAGGAGAAGATAAATCCTGAGCTGAGGTGCGTGACTAGAGATCAGGCTCTTGCCAGGCTAGCTTGAGGAACGCTCACTGCTAACTTCTGAAGGCCTGTCACTGAGCATTAATGGGGAGAGCCTGGGGAGGAGAGAAGTCAGCATGTGAGAGGTCACGGTCTGCCCGTCCTTCTGTCCTGAGCCCAGCAAACAGCTCCAAGCCATCGTGTCCATCTGTTAATGAGACTGACGCTCCTCCAATGGCTCCACAAGAGCAGAGCATGGTAATGACGGGAGAGCCCCTTTCTAGGGGGTACGGTGCTTGTGAGTCTGTGACCCAGACGGGTACTAAAGCTCTGCGGGGATGGTCTCGGAGGTGGGAGCCGCAGTTCCGATTTTTTCGCCTTATGTTCTGCAGCGCTGACCCGGTGGAGTTTGGGCCCTGCCCTTCCACACCATCCTAACCCCTTGGAGGATCAAAGCCGTGGCTTCCGGGGTGGCTGTGTGAGCAGGGATTTCAGTGAGCATGCTTGGGTCTGGACTGCTAAGCCCTAGATGTGGGGGAGGGAACTAGGGCAGGATGTGGGGCTCACTTCTTTAGCATAAATATCCCCTCTAGCTCGGGAGTCTGCCTTTCTGGCCGTTTCTGGCTGTAAGGGAAGTGAGATAAAACTGCTACACGGGAGCTGTGACAGTTTTCCCCAACTGAGGATCTGCCCCCAGCCCGGGTTTGCGGTGAAGTTTCATGGGAGAAGATCAGTACTGCATGAACGGTTTTACATCCCCCTTCCTGGTGCTTGGATCAGGAAGTGCGCACGGTGCTGGACAGAGCTGTGCCAGGGTGCGTGGTTGGTCAAGCAGTACTTTCAGCGGACTGGAGCCGCACTGATCCCGAGAGCCAGGCCCTTGCAATGTCGTCCGTGCTGGTTTTGCGGGCCAGGAATGTAATTTGCCTCTGTTCTCTTTGTAAAGAGAGACGACATGGAGGCGATACCGGGGTACTTGTCCCTTCATCAGACTGCAGACATCATGACGTTGAAATGGACCCCCAACCAGCTAATGAACGGTTCTGTGGGAGATCTGGACTACGAGAAAAGGTGATTCACTCTATATGCACGAGCCTGTCAGCCAGAGAGAAAAAGGGAAATGAACCATTCAAGGCAAAAATGTCATGTTAGGTGCTTCTAAAAGGCCTGATGGAACAAGTGTTGCGGTCAGTGGGGATCCTTCCACAGAGCTCCGTGGGCTTTGGAGCAGGTCCCAGACGTTTAGCTGATGTCTGAATTCACTCTTGCCTTCTGAGAGGTATAATGTAAACAGGGAAAAGCCCTCGTCTGAACCTCCTGGGGAATCCAGTTCAGTGCTTTGGGTGGGTGCCAGTTTTTACCCAGTCTGTTCAGGAAATGCTCACCTGAGCAGAACAGAACAATTATGCAGGAGTTGAAAACAATAACAGAGAGCAATTGGCCTTCGGGGACAGAGAGCAGGAAGGGGCTGTGGGAACAGAGAGGAGACGTTGCTAAGGAATCCGTCTCCTGAGGGCCACGTTCAGCCGGTCGAATCGGAGAGGCTTTTTATGCTGAAGGGTGTGGAACAATTTGCTTTCTTGCCCTCCGGGTGATTTTCCAGGGAGAGACCTGGTGTGCTCTTCACAGTATCTTCTGTGGGGTTGTTAATGCTGCTGATTGATCTAGGGAGTCACAAAGCAGATAAACAGGGAAGTCCACGTGCAAGGAGAAAAGATGCAAGCAGCTTCCAGAATAACAACCCTGGGCAATGGGCTTGTGTACACAGGAGTGGCTGAGGTGTGTTGGGGCCAAGGGGATGACATGGGTCTGAGGAAGGTAGCTCTTCCTTCTCTCTCTTAGACCTTATCCTGCTGCCCACCCCATTGTATTTGAGCACCGCCACAGAAAACCAATAGCAAAGTCCCTAGTGGACTCCAGGAAGTCTCTGGCACGTCTCTGTTCATGGGGTCCGAGCTCCCCGCAGGGTAGCATTCCCCAATGAAGTGGATATTGGAATCTGCCATGTGCGTTGGTGACGTTTTTCTTGACTGCAACACTCCCTTTTACAAACTAACGTTAACAAACTGTTTGCAGGCCTCGGAAAAGTTCCTTCCAGCAACTCGTTATTGACATAAGCGTCACAGTTTGGATTGAACAATAACCATTAACAGAATTCCCAAGTGCTTTCCAGCAGTAGATCAGTTCTCCTGAAACATAGCAGAGAATCGTTTAAATAAATAGTATAGGAAACCCAGGGACAGAAATAACTGAGCATTGTCCCCTGGGCTGAGATAAACATCATTGTTCATGTAACTCATTTTCATTTTTGTCTGTTCTCTATACTTGTCTCTCTTTTTTGCCTTTGTTCCTGGCATCTCCGCTCTCACCCCCGTGTACTCTTGGGGGGTCTCTCTGTGCTGCTGGCCGGGATTACTGGCACCCTGCTGTAATCCTCTTTTCATCTCTGTATTGCTTTGCTGAGTTCTTGACTTGGTCCTCAGGCTAATTTCTAAAATTTCCCAGTGTCCAGGCAAGACAGAGAGAGAGAGAGGTCAAACCACAAAGTAAGTACGCCTCCTTCTGGGGTGGTTTTGTAGTTGCACTCGTACACCCACACCCCTTGTCATCTCTGGCCTGTCACAGGGTGGCGGTAATGCCTGCTCTTTTTTTTTTTTTTTAAGCACTGCTTTTCTAAATGACAGCTATTGCTGCTGAAAACCTGGACCTTAACTTAAAGAACTGGATAGAGATTTCATCCTGTGCCAGGTCTTCCCTGGAAATGAAACTGCCTTCTCTGAGGCACTGTCTTTTGAGAGAAGAAAATAAAACATTTCTTTGATGGACCCATCACAGGGTGGTTTTTTTTTATTCCATGTCCATTTCCTCTTGTGATCTCTGTGCCAGGCCCTGCCTTGTCAATCAGCTGTCCCCTGACCCTGCTCCCCTCTGATCAGGCTGACGACTGCGGCCTGCAGGGCTCGACGTGACATTCGTTCTGTTTGTCCTTAAAAGCAACAGTGAAGGAAATTTTAAAATGAAAAATTGTTCAGCCACTTTCCAGAAGTATCATTATGGAAGTAAAAGGAGAACCCAGCAGCGCAGGAAGCACCGAGTCCCCTGGGGTGAGCCCTGAAGCTCAGCAGCCTGGTGAAAGTTTCCCTCCACAGACAGCCAGCAGGGGCCTGGACACTTCTCAGATCCTATTAGGCTTAATTGGGATGTAAGCGGCGCGTTGGCTTCGTGCTCCCCCCCCCCCCCGGTGTGGAGGTGAAGCTTCCCCAGCAGAGGGGACAGGAGGTTTCAGGGGTTTCCAGCTATTGGGTCAGAGGAGGAACGTTCTGCTCTGGCTCGGGCGGGAGTTGGATTTTGGCTTCCTCTGCTCAAGAGCCAAATTCAAACCGTCCAGATGGCAGAAAGCAGCGTCAGACTTTGTCGAGCTGTGTCCTCCATGACATGTCTGGTGTGATCGGGGGGTTCTGCCGCTAAGAACAACCAGAGCGTAAAAATGAGAAACCATTTCCCTTCCTCCCCGTTCTCAGCCCCTTTGGCCTATTGATGAAAAGGTGCAGCCGATGGTTTGATGACCTCGCGGTTCACTCTTGAAAATATTCAAGAGGCCAAATACCCAAGCTCAGCCAAATGTATTGTCGGATGACACAGCAGCACAGTACAGGAAAGAGAGGTAATACAGCACCATTCTTTCCCAGGAGGCAAGTTCGCACGGTGTGTTCCGTTTGCCTTACGCAGAAGGGGTGCTGCCCAAACACCCCCTTAAGCTAGCCGTCTGGTGTAGCATGGCTGTTTACACTGGTCACAACACTTGAGGTTTAACTGTCCAGCTTGTGCCAGCTTTGTCCTGGATCAGTAGCGGGGCCAGCTCTTCCGGCGCCCTAGGCGGCGGAAGGTCCCGCCCCCGAAATGCCGCCCCCAATAGCGCAGGCGCCCCCAAAATAGCAGTGCCCTAGGCAACCGCCTAGGTCGCCTAATGGGTTGCGCCGGCCCTGTCCTGGATGCCTCCGTGTACTTGCCCATCTTTCATTTGGGATATTAAATTCCAAACATATGGGGGCATGGGGCTACACCCGAACGCAAAGGATTCATGCAGCTTCCATTATACCACGTTGTACCTTTGTTTCATAGTGCGCGTCCTTCTAGCTCGGGACAGTTTTTCTATTTGCCTAAGCCAAGTGCTGAGCTCTATGTGCCCCAATGCATCATGGGATATATGCCTTAGCATAAGTGAGCAAGAACAAGCTGAGTATAATTTAGCATGATTACTCCCCCCCCTGCACTCGGCCCCCCCACTAATTCCATGCCCATAATACCTATCAATATGGGGGCATAACCTCCATGCGCTGGCTAGCACACAGTTACTCGTCCCAGCTTCAGAGAAAGGGTCTGTGCAGGGCAGCTGCTCCAGGGCTCCCGACAGTGCCGTGCGCGTTCCCCGCACACGTGGTTGCTGCGTGCGACCGTGTACGGGGAAGGATGCCGAGGCAGCGATGGGTTTAACACAGCTCAGTCTTGTTGAACTACTTAGGAAGCACAGAGAGAAGTGGCCCAAGGAATTTCTGCAGGGACGTTCCCACTGCCCCAAGCTGTTCCCACGGCAGGTGCCTTGCTGCCGGGACCTTGCTGTTGCTCACATCCCCCATGTCCCTCCGTAGCTCCCGGCTGGGTCAGGGGGGTTCTGGTGATCCGCAGGGCAAGATCCTCGGCCCATGTAAATGGGTGCAGCTTCCACTGGGTCTGTGCCCTTTACACCCACGGAAGACTGGGCCCGGACTCTTGCCGTTGGATGGCTTTGAAGGTGCTGTCGAGTTGCATGGATGGAGGGGCTTCTCTGACGGTTGAAAGCCGGTGGGGTGTAGGACTCTGCTGAGTGACCGGGGCCTCTCTCCTCTTTCCTTCCAGTGTGTACTGGGACTATGCCATGACCATTCGCCTCGAGGAGATCGTCTACCTGCACTGTCACCAGCAGGGTAAGGGAGGCGGGCATTGCTTTATCTCCAGGGCAGCTTATGCCATCTGCTCACAAGAGGGCTGCAGCAGGTATCTGGAGAATGTGATGATGGCAGAGAGCGCCCAGGACAAGGCTTGAAATACCTAGTTTCTGTGGAACCACTGGTTCAAATCCCAGCTTGCTTGAGTCACCCCTTCACGCTCCCAAGGTAGATGAACTGAGCTCTGTGCGATTGCTCTTACGTGGCTCTTCCAGGGGGGACCGTAAAAGCAGGGCCTGCCTGCTGGGCTGGGCAGCGGCGACTCTCTGGCACTTTGTGAAGGGGGTTCTGGGATTGGAGCCCCTGGTTCTAGTGTAACCAGAGAGGGAAGAGCCCTTGTGGTTAAGGCGACGGGGCTGGGACGCGGGAGACCTGGGTTCTGTTGCTGGCTCGGCCATAGACTCCCTGGGCGTCATTCAGTCTCTCTGGGCTCCAGTTCTCATCTGTAAAATGGGAGTAATAATCCCTTTGTGTCTCGTCTCTTCAGAATGCGCAGCTTTGGGGCAGAGCCTGTCCTTACAGCGTGTCTCCCCAGGGGTGCCAAGCACTATCATAACAAATGTAAATACGTTTTCTGCCCCAGTGGCAAAATTTGCCCTCTAATCCCTGTTATTCAGGGTGCAGTAAACCAGTTGGCTGCCGCTGTCCACCATACAGGTGGCTGCATTACAGTGGTGCCTTTTCTATTTAACCAGTAAAGTGCTCTAGAAATGTATATTGTGTGAGAAGGTTCCCTTCCTCTTCTCAAGCGAACGCAACGTGGGCCGACGGTGTTAGGAGACTCCTTTGATCTGTCATTGCTGAGAGGCGTGATTGGCTGCTCTGTGCTTGTCTCACCTGTTTTATACAGCACTCCACGTGGTGGCCATGAAACAGCAACAGTCATCATCATACTAACAGTCCTAGTGCTGACAGCAATCACGCTCTCCTGCTAGAGATCACGTTTCCTGCAGGTTTCATTAATCGCTGCAGTACGTTCATTAGGGACAGAGACCTACGCAGGGGAACAGAAACAAACTCACTGCTAGTATTTCAGGCCAAGTTTATAATCGCAAAGCCCAGGCCTGCACAGCTGGAATTTTGTCTGAATTCTTGTTAATCTCGGCTCAGCTGATTTGTCATTGGGGTCATTAACCATCCCTACTGACCCCTCTAGGTGCAGTAATACGCACACCAGCCCCACAGCGTTTGTGGTTGCAGGCAGTTTTCCACGCGCTCAGTAGGGGTGAATTTCCCCCTAGTGCAGAGCCTATGAGTTTACGTGGGGCTCTAGTTGTGCCTAGGCCTTCGGCCTGGGATGGATTCCCACCTGTGGGAGGAAAGTTCAGAGAACTCGTGGCCTGGAGCTGCATGTACATGTTCTGTATTTAGTTCTCCCCTGGATGGCTCCACTGTGCTGTGCCCTGGGGTTTCAGATTGGTAGGGTTACCTCTGGCACCTGTTTCCCTAACTTCTGTGTTGTGTATCTTCTCTGCTTTCGTTCCTGTTGCTAATAGTAGACAGCGGTGGGACAGTCGTTTTGGTGAGTCAGGATGGAATTCAGAGGCCTCCGCTCAGGTTCCCCAAAGGAGGGCACCTGCTTCAGTTTCTGTCCTGCCTAGAAAATGGTCTCCTCCCTCATGGACAGCTGGACCCACCTCTTTGGTCACAGAGGGGGAAGGTAGGAACCTTGACTGACGTGTGGGTTGGAATGCAGAGGCTCAGTAACTGTGCTCTCACCCCTCGCCGACATGGGCTCCTGGCTGGTGCTGGTGCTGCAGAGTGGTACCTGCCTGGACTTAGTGGCAGCTACAGTTGAAAAATCCCAGGGTGTGAATGCCTCGAGTCAAGCACACCAGGAGCCCAGCACTGGACAGGAGTTGCGGGTGATGACATGATCTGCACCCCCTGTAGAAAGGAAGGCCATGCAGTAGAGGGGAACCTGCAGCCTACGAAAAATGAAACCTTATATCTCAGTGCGTCCCCTTTATTAATGGACACGTATTTCTGGGCCACAGTCCGGGCTAACTGCAGTGCAGGAAAACGCCCGATCTCTCACATGCACATTGTCCAGCAACCACAGCTACCAAGAAAGAACAGTCCCCACAGGAGCTTGCTGAATACAACAGGTGTCGCTTTATTTCAGGCAAAGACTCCTATCCATGCAGTTGTCAGTACCCTGGGTAAAATGCACCCCTGGACCAGAACGCCAGCATCAGACCTGGGCACCACTTCAGCCTGGAGGGTTTAAGTGGGACTTGTGCTACCTTGAGCTGCCCTTCTGGACAGGGATGTATTTCCCCCTTACTTAGTAAACTCATGTAAGATGGGAGGGACCAGGCTCTGCCTGTTGTGTTATGCCACTGGGCAGTTTTCCTGCAGCTGGAGGGTCACATGTAACTTGCATAACATAAAGCAGGTTGCAGATGCTCTTACCTTAACACACAGGTATATTGATGCCCTACAACAGACCTAGCAATTGGTCTTAGCGTGCGATGCCCTGTCTCGAGTGAGGAGTCTGGCCACGTTGCATGTTGGGATCTGCAGGCTCTATGAACCCCATCTCTGTATGCAAGTTACGGTGGCTGGGGCTCTGCTGTTTCAGAGACTCTGGTACGAGCTCGTATCATAGCTCCTACCTCAGGGGTAAACTTTTCTCTCTGTGGGAATGTAATCAAAAGCACGGGGCTCTTCCAGCCAAGCGAGTGCTGCGGATGTGTGAACTCCTAGGTCAGCGGGAGGGCGTGTGTGTTCTTGCATTAGACAACATTTTCAGTAGCAAAGTGGCATTTGAGGTTACCCTGAATGTAAACACAATGCCTGGCTTTGTAAACAGGAGTTCTTATTTATGTAGGGGAAGGTGTTTCCAAAGTTGAGAAAGCGAAGTCCCCAGGGCTCTTCCGAGTCGGCATCTGATAAGGAAGACGATGAAGCTACGGACTACGTTTTCCGGATAATCTACCCCGGCATGCAGTCAGAGTTTGGTAGGTGCACTCAGTAATGACATGCAATGTGGCTTGTTGCTGGAGTGGGAATAGCCCGATGCCAGCACTGCTGGAAACACACAGCATAAGTCCCTGCCGAAAACTGTTCCAGGACAAGGTTTGTCTGGGGGAGAATTCCCTTCTCAACATCACTGGGATTTACCTGTTGCTCAGTCGAGAGGGCAGCAATGAACCCTTTGCTCTCATAGCTGGAGAAGGGCCCCAGGCTCCCATACAAGAGAGCTCCGTGAATGTTGCAAAGAACCTTCCCCAAATATTCCTTGGACTCTGACCGAGAGCCTGCTCTGGCTGTGTTCACGAGACTTTCTGGGCACTCTCTCTGCAAAAGCAGGTGGCCATGAATGTGTTAATTGGGAATCCTGTTTACTTCTCCTCTCGCACTGGTGCAAATCAGGAAACATTTCACTAACCCCAATGGGCCAGATCCTGGGCCCGACCTCGGTCCCTTCTGTGCTTCTCCAGCAGCAGAAAGAGGGGAGAACGATGCCCTGTGAGAAAATTCACATTGGCGTAGCTGGCTTTGCCTCAACCCCTCTTCCCCGGAGCAGGTGGGGATGATCCTATTGGGTTGCTTGACACAGAAATGGGTCATTAGATCATCTCGTTTGACCTCCTGTATAATGGAGGCCAGAGAGTTTCACTCGGTTACTCCTGTATCTTGCCCAGTAACTTGTGTGTGACTAAGGCACAGAAGAACTCTGACTAAGGCTCTGTCTACACTATGGACCGCACAGCAGCCTGGCTGGACCGCTGCAGTTGTGCCGCTGTAAGGTTTCCCATGTAGCCGCTCCATGCTGGTGGAAGAGAGCGCGCCTGCTGGTGTAATTAAACCACCCCCAGTGAGTGGCGGTAGCTGTGTTGGCAGGAGTGCGTCTCCCGCCGACAGAGCGCCGTCCACACCGGCGCTTTTGTCGGTCAGGGGGGTGGTTTTTTCACACCCCTGACCGACAAAAGTGCTAGTGTCGACATAGCCTAAAAGTAAAACAAATGGCAGAGATGCCCCTTTCTATAGCTTTGTTCTGAACCCTCCTGTACAGTTCCCTAGTCCGGGGAGTTCTCCGTTAAATGAATGGTTGACAGCTCCTCTGGCAGGGGTATCTTCCTCTGTCACATGATATAGGACTTTCCCCTAAGGCTCTTACTCCTGCCCGGGTTCTTCCTCCCCTCATTCATTTGTGCCTTTGCCCCGTCTCCACGTCTTTAGTTCCTGTAACCAGTCATTCTCGTCCTTTCCTTGACTCCCCTGCAATCTCCGTCGCCGCTGGGAGGGTGATGACCCCGAGGACTCCTGCTACAAGCAAGATGGTGGTGATCCCCAAACGCTCTCTGAGCCTCCTGGCCAGATCCCTCACTGCGCCATGGACTGAACCGCGTCAGCGTAATGTTGCTGTCACCCATGTTGCTTTCGTTTTGCTGCCTGGGCCATGTTGTCACTTGTGGATTCTTGCGTGCTGGGCTCAGCAGACCCGTCTGGGTTACGGTTTTCCTGCATTGAGTTATCAGAAGGGAGAAGGCCTTGGTGAGGCATGCCTTGTATCCCTTCCCCTGGTGCCCATCGCCAGCAGCTGCTCAAGAACGACAAGCAGGGAGGGCTAGGAGGTGCCAAGGGGGCGTGTACAAGCCTCTGCCATCTGGAGGCCTGAATTCCTACCCTCTCTTAATCCAGTTCATTTGCACATAGGAGCTATCACTTTTTATCATTCAAAAGAGGCCCCAGATAGAAATGGCAGAGGAGCGGCAGGGCATGGTCGTGCTAGAACAGCAGCAGAGCTGCCGGGAGGCTGTCCAGAATGTGCAGGGCTCTCTGAACAGGAAGCTCATGCTGGCCTCTGCTTGGCCTATTACTTGGGAGCATGCAGGAGACTAAATTTGCTCACGATCTCAAACCCAAACCATTGCAAGTGACCGTTCAACGCCCACCCAGAGATTTGAGCAAATGACAACATCCCGGGAGCGGCCTGCCTGCGCTGCCCTGGTTAACCTCTTGCAGCATCTTAATCAAACTGTTTCTTCTTCATCATGACTCTGATATCCTCCCCTTTTTCATATGGTCCCTGGGTCTTTTTCAGCATTCAGCCGTCCCAAGCAAGCTGACTGAATGCACCAGAGCTACCCTGGATCTTTCCTTTCCTGCGAGTGCGTCACTACTCAGCAATGTGATTGGCTGGCAGCAGACCCATGTGGTTTAATATAATCTGCTTGGGAAGACCATGGGTTATTGATCTCTCTAATCAGAATGTTCCTGTCTCTCTCTCTCATCTGGCGTGTGAGCCATCTATCTCCTATCGCAATTGCTCAGTGATGTCTTTTCCTGCCCTCGCAGTGCCCCAGGAGCTGATAGACACACCAGCCAGCAGCCTGCCTTCCATGTGGCAACCTAGCACCCGCAAGTCCTCCTGCTCCTCGTGCTCCCAGAACAGCTCCTCCGATGGTGGCCCATCCAACGGCTGCAACCATGAAAGGTACAATGGAAGCTGTGTTAATGTGGCCGGTCTGCCTGTCCCAACAGTAGGAATGCAGGTGCCGGAACCAAGCTGAGATCCCCAGAGCACGTCAGTGTGACTGACGGCCAATGATGGGGGAGACATTGGACACATTTTCTAAGTTGGGGCTAGGTCAGACTCCAGGGCATGTGTCCCCCCCTCTCGGCTACTGCTCAAATGGGGACACCTTCGTTGTATGTTTAAATCCTCAGGCTGGGATGCTCAGGCTGGCACTTAGGAATGGAAAAGGGCTTTTGAGGGCCAGTTTGGGTTCCCCAGGTGGGGCATGCATGGATGTTAAAAATGGGGAACCCTTAATTTGCAGTAGGGACCTGAAGGCAGTTTTGTAGCCCAAGTAGAAGTGAAAAGTCTTCAGCAGCAAAATTACTGTGTCCTAAATGGGCTCATCCTGTCGTGGGAGCGACTGTCCAGAATGGGTTAATGGTGGTACCTTCTCCTCACAGCCATGGCCTAGTGATCTGAGCACAGGCCTGGGAGCCGGGACTCCCCGTTTCTGATCCCAGCTCTCCTATGTATTCCCATTGCCGCCTTGGGCAGGTAGTGTAGGCTGGGATTTTCTGACGAGACTGAGGGAGTTAGTTGGGTGCCTGACTCCTATAGGTTCTTTGCAAATCCCAGTTTTAGGTGCTCTGCCTCAGTTTCCCCATCTGTAAATATTCACATTGATTCTAAATTGCCTTATCCCCAAGCACAGCCAGCCCTCGCGGGTAAGCGTTTGTCAGGCAGTGGGAGTAGAAAACTTAGAATGAACAAAACATTTGATCAATTGTAAAAAACCCGAGCTGACTTGCTGCGTCTGCGGCAGCTGAGCGAGCCTCCTGGCTCTTCCCTTCTCTCCCTTCCCTGCTTAGCAGATGCCCACCTCTAGCATGGAACAATTATCACAGGGTAAACGAACCAGGGGGGAAAGTTAACCCCTTCCCCCTCCCTTTGGTCACAGAGCGGGGCAGGTTGCTCTGTGATAGAATTACTGAGGAGATGCTGCATTTCCAGGTGTTTGTACAGGGGAGCACACGAGCAGTCGGTGCTGTGGGGTGGGCCAGGGCACTGCGTGATGGCAGGGGCCATGATAGGGGCCATTCCTCGCTCGTATCTGATTGGTTTTCTTCTCTCTTGGCAGAACCCCACTAAAGCTCCTGTGTGACAACATGAAATACCAGATCCTCTCCCGGGCTTTCTATGGCTGTGAGTGCTCTCTTCCTCCGTATGAACCTCTAAGATAGGACGGGTCAGATTCTCCTCTCCATTACAGCTTGGCTTCAGTGGGCTTGTGACAGAGAGGAGAGTTGGCCCAGGGAATCCGTCTGATAGCATACGCAGTGCATGTGCACACACCAGTGCTGTCAACCAATTGCATGCACGTAGTGTGGGGAATAGAATTTGGGTTAGGCTGCTCGTGTGCCAGAACCACGGCCCGCCATGCTGACCAATATTGTCTCCTTGTTTCCTTGTACTCCCCGTCTGTCCGTATATAGACGTAGACTGTAAGTTCTCCGGAGCAGGGACTCTCTGTTCTGTGTTTGCACGGCCCCTAGCACAACGGCGTCCTGCTCCGTGACTGGGGCTCCAAATCACAGGCTTTGGCCCAGTGAGCTAAAGAGAGGAGCAGCAATTTGCCCATGATCAGGAAAACCCTCCTGGCAGTGAAATGTATCTGGCTGGGGAATAGTCTCCCAAAGGAGGAAGACCCCTTGTTTGTGACTCTTAGAATTAGACTGGAAAAAGCCCTAGAAAATCGGCACTGGAGGCCAATTCCCCAGTGGCCCAGGGTGGACGGACTCACTGGCATTCCAGGTCTTTTCTGTGCTTCCATCTGTGTTTTCTGGGGCTGCCCAAGCGCCTTGTTCTGAATGAATCCTTGTTCCGACCTGACAGGGCTGGCGTACTGTCGCCATCTCTCCACTGTGCGAACCCACCTGTCTGCATTGGTTAACCACAACATTGTGTCTCCTGACCTGCCATGTAACGCCAGCTGTGGACTGACTGCAGAGATATGGCAAGAATACCTGCAGGATAGCACGGTAGGGACCAGCGTTCCAGTTAGATTGCTAGAACGCAGCCTAGGCAAGAATGATTGCAACACAAAGCTTCTCCGTGGTTATTTTACCAATGGTAAATGACAACATTGCAAGCATCTCCGGCAGAGACTCTTCTGTGTGTTAGTACAGGGCTGTATCTGCTTGTGTAATACTGCTCAAGAACCACTGCAACTGGGATCCGGATTATCCAGATCCGGTCTGCTGTTTGTTGCTTCAGGTTCCCCAGAAGGGCACTCATGGGGTGCATGATAAAAGTGTAGCCGCATTGAATGGGTAAAATACGGGATGCCTGCCTAAGCCCTTTTGACCTTTTTTTTTTCTTTTTTGACTTCTACATCTGTTTTATTTCCCTACGTTACACTTTCTATTTATTGCACCACTTGTGCTTTGGCCAGTCATCATTAATGATATGCTCAGCATCTGTATGGCCCTTTACGCCCAAGTGTCTCACACCATTTTTCAAATGATAATGAATTGATTCAGGCACGCAGCCCCCCGAAGGGGAGCACTGTTATCACCGTTTCACAGATGCTGCAAGAGTGGCACGGAGTGGTCAAGTGACATGCCCAAGGCTGCATAACGATTCTGTGCCAGAGCCCAGGAGCCCTACCTACTAGACCTGTTAGAGCAGGAGCCATGGAGTTAAGGGCCCTGGCCCTGTCTCCAGCTCTCGCTCTGACTTGCTGTGACTTGATTACACCACTGCCAGTGGGGCAGCTCGGCCAGGGGTAGCAATGGTGGGATCACTAGTGTAGATGGGGCACAGGTGTTCTTACCACAGCAGGGTTGAGTGATGTGGTGCCTGCAGGTGCGAACTCCACCCCGGGGCTGCTGCTATGGAGCTGCATTGTTGGCCGTGCAAAGGCACGAGAATGACCCTGTCACCTTGGCCAGATCACTTTTTCTTTTGTGTCACATCTTCCTCCCCTTGAAACAGGGCTGCTGCTGCTGCACAGGGGCCCTGCCTGGCTTAACGAAGGCCCTGCAAGGCCAGTGTTTTCCCAAGTGCCCCCTAGCTTCGGGTGCCTCTGTTTTGTTTCAGGCTGAGCGCTGGAGTTCAGGGTTTGGGGGTGCTCAACACCTTGGAAAAACTTCAGGCCTTGGGTCTCCAAGCCCGGCACCAAAAGGAGTGCATGCTATGGGAACGTTGTGCACCAGAGATCCTGGGGTGCTGTCAGGGGCTGCAAAACGGCAGGGACTGTTGTTGCAAATGCCAGCCAATTGGTTTCGGTCCTGCCCAGGGCCTTTCAGTAACTGGCTGAGCTCTCCCCGCAGAGTTACGAGGAGCAGGAGTTGTTACGGCTCATCTACTATGGTGGGATCCAGCCTGAGATCAGGAAAGCCGTCTGGCCCTTCCTCTTGGGCCACTACCACTTCGGGATGACGGGAGCTGAGAGGAGAGAGGTCAGTCTCCCACTGGGCTGGCTGCTGCCAGGGCAGAGACCTGGGGTTTGGGAAGCTTTGGGATGAAGGCAGCTGGACAGAGCCGCGGTTTTTGTGTCCAGCCCGCAGTGGCTGAAGTTTTGCGCCACTGGCTCTGATTGGTGGCGCTGACAGGGTGGGAAGGGGTGGGCCAGAGAAGTGCTGGGCATGCGCTGGCTGGGACTCAGCAGTGCCTGGGGAAAGGTCTGAGTGTCTAGACAGCAGGATGAGCAAGGGATTGAAATGCTGCTGTCTGGCTGGAGGCTGATCCCCTTCCAAGAGCACTTTGCTCAACCATTTGGCAGCTTCTCGAGGAGGGAAGAAGCTGGCTCATAGTTTCTCCATCATGTGGTGCCTGATGGGGGGACCTTCTCTGCCAGTGCCACACCGGAGCTCAGACCAGACTCAGCCTGGGTACGAAGCGTGCTCGGGGTGTGGGGAGCATGTCTGGGGTGGAGTCGTGCAGAGGGGCAGCCACGCCCCCATTCGGACTGTCCCGGTGGGTTCTCTCTCTCTGAATGCTGCAGGTTGACGATCAGATCCGGGCCTGCTACGAACAGATCATGGCGGAATGGCTGGGCTGCGAGGCCATCGTTCGGCAAAGGGAGAAGGAATCCCACGCTGCGGCTCTGGCCAAGTGCTCTTCTGGGGCGAGCTTAGACAGCCACATTCAGAGGATGATGCACAGGGATTCGACTGTCAGCAACGAGGTGAGCCAGCTGAGGGCCTGCCATTGGGGCCCCCCCATCTGCCCTGCGGGGGAAGAGGGCTCCTTTTCCCTGGTATTTTACTGTTGGCCCATTCGCCATTCTGTCTCCTGCCCTCCCTCTTTGCCTCTCCCCATTTCTGCTCCTCTGCAAACATTGTTCACAATGACTGTTTCACTTCCCAGCTAGACAGAGAGACTGGTCTGAATCCTGCTCTCCGGTGTCTCTCTCCCCTTCGCCTCCCTGGGCCTGTATTGCTCACGGTGCTGCCTGCGGCCCTGGATTAGAGCTGTGTCTTCTTCTAGCCTCTGATTCCCATGCCCCTGGAAGTACTGAGACCTGCGCTGCAGTCACGCCAGCCAGCCAGCCTCTGGGTTTGGTTAGCCAGCACCACAATATTGTATTAAAATAGGTTCTAGCTGCATTAATTGGCATCTAAAGGGTGGGGCTGAAGATGAATCGGCTGACTCCGCTAGCGTGTGTGCTGGTAGGTGGAGAATCCACCGCTCGAGCAATTGCAGCAATGCACCGAGCTGGGCAGTTAGCATGGAGGTTTGAGGGGCTTGTCTGGGGCAGTGTCAGAGAGAGGGGAGGGGGCAGTGGTGCAGGGGAACAGAGGCAACTGTTCCCTTCTGAGTTAGTGGCTGATCGGCGCAGACTGCAGCATGCCCACGGGGATCAGCCCATAGATAGAGGCCCAGGGCCATGCCCATCTTCTGTCTCATTCAGGTGTACACAGGTGTGACCCTTCTGTCCGGTGGTGTCTGAAGCTACAAGAACTGGCTTCAATATCTAGGGGTTCCTCTTAACAACACAAAGAACAGGTTCGACCCTCCTCCCCCCAATAACGTGGGAACATTAAACACCACACCGGGCACCTCTCTGAGGCAACACTTCCCACTCGCAAGCATGGAGTCTGTGTAACAAGTGAACAGTTATTAAAAGGGGAAGGGAGCCCAGCACCCAGCATTCAATAGCATGTCACCATGAACAAACACCCGCCCCACAGCACTGGGCCCATTCAGACCCCGTTTACACCGATGTTCCTGGGGGCGAGGAGAAAGGAAGGGATATTTTGTAACCTAGAGCCAGATTCTCTTCTCACTCAGATTGGTGTAAATCAGGAATAACGTCAGCGAAGTCAGCGGAGTGACACCCGTGTTGAACTGGTGTAAGAGGGAGGAGACTCAGGCCCGTGGGGTGTACGGACCTGCAGGGGTCAGAAGCTATGGGAATAGCTGACAGACAGGTCTTCGAAGACATGAAATCTTCACTTGGATCCCTGTTCCTTTTCTGCCTCGTTGCTGCCGAACCCAGCGGAGTGCCTTTGAGTCCGCTCTGCATCAGAGCGATGAACTGGTCCCACAGGAATAGGCAGGCGGGAAGGAAGCTGTTGGGTTTAGATGTGGACCTTGGGAGGGCTTGCTGTTGCGGGACTGGCATGTGGCAAGGAAAATAAATCGAGAGAACAAGCGCCAGGGGCTGGAGGGCAGAGTCTGTTAAAGGAAACATAGCCTTGAACGCAGACACGTGTGAGGGCTTTCAGTCCAGCTTTGTTCTCTGAGAAGGAAAACTGGAGCAGGGCATCCAGACAAGGACTTTGGGAACTGGGAAGGTGCCAGCTGCAGATCAGGGCATTGCAGTGCCAGGGGGAGAGTTTTCTGTGCAACGGAACAAGCGACTAGCCAAGTCACCTGACCTCATCCACTGGAAGCAAAAACCATATCAAGGAAGGCCAAAAAAGACCCCTGGGTCAGGCTGTCTGAGCTGCAGCTCTGCTCCACTGCGGCTTTATCTGTCTTCCTCCTGAAAGAGTGTGTGTGTGTATTGGTTGGTGAATCTGTCGCTAGAGCTGAAGGTAGCTGTGTACCCATATGCTGTGGGTGGGGGAGGAGAGGATATGCAGGGAGTGCACAGATCCCTTCGTTGCTTGCAGGAGCTAAGCTGACTCAGCTCTTGCACCGAGCCAGGTGCGAGTGGGCTGAGAATTTGGCATTTACTGCATTTCGGTGAATCATTCCTATCTCAGTGGTGCCTCCATTGTGCGGCTGAGTTACACCTGGCCCATCTCTCCGTTCCTGGGAGGGGCCCTGACAGAGCCCATGAGTGTAGAGGATCACCCCTTCCCTACCTTAAATCTGCAATCTACTCTTGCAAACTGTCCCCGTGATTATGGAGAAAACGATCACCTGCCCTCTCCCCGCCGGAGACCCTGCCAACAAGTACAACACCGGGGTGGGCACAGGAGGCTGCAAATTCCTGCTCCTGTCCTGGCTCTGAAAGGTGTTTTTCTTTAAACTTCATTGCGGCATCACATACCGTAAAGTTTCCCACCACTTGCATATGTCACTTGGACATGTAGTGAAAATAGCACCTTGGTTCCACTCTAAAAAATATAACTGAGAGAGTTATGGATGGATGAGGAGCAGGGCTAACAGTTCTCCCCAGAGCCTTAATTTAGCTGTGCTAGTCAATGACAATGAACCGCTGTTCAACAGACAAAGCAGCAAAGCTTTGCATGGTTCATTACAGATCCATGGCAGAAAAGCAGCCTGCTCCACTTCAGCTTGGAGTCAGAAAATGCTGCTGTCGCTTTTTTTAGTCCATCAGTCTCAACAGAGTCTCTCTGAAATTACAATACACCGCTACCTCAATATAACACCACCCGATATAACACAAATTCAGATATAATGCGGTAAAGCAGCGCTCCGGGGGGAGGGCTGCGCACTCCGGTGGATCAAAGCAAGTTCAATATAATGCGGTTTCACCTATAACGCGGTAAGATTTTTTGGCTCCCGAGGACAGCGTTATATCGAGGTAGAGGTGTACTTTAAAAACCCAAGAGCGTGTGTAGGGAGGAGGGGTTGGGTTATTGCCTGTTGTTTGGTTACTTATGTAAACTCAGATGCGGTTAATCAGCTCACTGCTGACTCAGGATCAGGATTAGTAGACTCTGGCACTTCAGGGATGCTGCTTGACCTCCCCAAAGGCCAGAAGAAAGCAGCTCATCTCATCCTCAAATGTACTGCGTTGAACAATTCACCTGGGACATCTCGGGTCATTTTTTCTTCTTAATTGCCAGCGCTCCTCTAACAAGAAGCACTAGTCACTGCTCGAGGCAGGATGCTGAACTCAGGACCGATAACCTGACCCAGTATGACACATCCCAGGTCCTGTAAATCTGTTGTTTCCCTGATTTAAATATGAGGATTTATCGGATGTGCGGGTTACAATGCTGCTGCTGCGTTAGCTTCCCCCTGGGGAGCCGGGTGGGGACAGTATACGCCTGTGCTTTGCTTTTTTCCCTGAACTGTTCTGCTCTTCTCTATTGCAGTCTTCCCAAAGCTGTAGCTCTGGCAGGCAAAGCCACGCCCGGCTGCTGAGTGACTCCAGCTCCAGCACCCAGGTAACCCACCCAGCTTTGCAGGCTGGTGCCTGCTCAGGAGCTGCCACACCCTCTAGTGTGACTCCATCGTGGGTTGATACACAGAGTTTTGAACATGCTTATATTGGGGGTGTCCAAAATACAGTTAGTTGAGCTCCGAGTGGCTCACTCCACTGCAGTCTGCATGCTACTCTGAAGGCTGCGGAGATCAAGACAGAGCATCACTTGATAGGACTTGACATCCAGACCTCCTGCCTGGACTCCAAATGAAAGATTTGCCCCATTTTCTGCAAACTTTGTGCATGTGCCAACCTGGACCTCATTAGCTTCCCGCTTTGGCGCCATGAGCTGATTTACATATGAACAGCCATTGTGTACCTAAATTACAAGCCTGCTAAATACACAGTGCCTTTCTGCATTAAAATACAGCGTAGAAGGCAGTCACTGCAAGGAGTACTGGCGGGGCCTTTTGTAAATAACCAGAAACTGTGTATGGCTAGATCGAATGAGGCTGGATGTTTGAAGCTGAGGCTTCAGTGGACCCAACACATGGTGAAGTTTTTGTCGTCTTACATGGCCAGGTCTGTGGCAGAGACCTGCAGTTTGGTGACATACAAAATAAAATTCAGCTAAGCCTAGAAAATGTATTGGAGCATCCTGGGTGGATACTGCAGATAGAACAGAGCCAGAATCAAGATGTGTGGGCCCTTCTCTGTGGAGTGACACTTCCTCAGGGCAGTGGTTATAAACAGAATGGAGCTGCTAAGTGCTCTGCCTCTAGCTGGAGTAGGTCTTACGCGGTGCCTGAATTTGGCTCCATCTCTTACTCATAACCCAGAGAAGGTCCAAATGCACTGGAGTCGTGCACAGCTTGTCCGCATTGACTCCGCCCAAACTGCGTGAGCATCCGAAGCAAACAGCCGAGTATTCGAGCCCATTTCTTGCCCCCTCTTGTGACGGCCCCTAGACTCGAACAGAAACGCGCTGCGGAATGTTGTGCAACATCGTTGCCCTTAAACTGTTGTTAATGGGACGTGAATGAGTCTAGGTCACTTCCAGAACGCCAGTCGCCAGAGCATCTTGTTGTGGGCTGTGCTTGAAGTTAATATGCTCAAAAATTCACGATGGCTATGGAAAGTGACTATAAAATGGCATTGTGAGCCCCTTGCTTCAGCGTCAACCCACTCAGCTTACAGGTAAAATCATGCTTTGTTCCAGCTGCCAGCCCTGCATGCTCATCCTGGGATCTGAGAGGAATGCTGGGGTCTTTCTAGCTCCTCCATTGTCATGCACCGTAAAGACTCTGCCTTCAGTTACACCTGTCCTGCCCCAGTGTCTGTTGCCTGTGGGGTTGCACGGCTGTAACTGATTTGGCAATCAGAACATGGTTACGTTCTGTTCATGATGTGCAAGCCAAACTAGGACCCAGCTTTCTCTCGGCTGGCTTTGGTGCCGCAGAGCTAGCAGGAATTGAAAGCAGTGAAAGCTGCTCATCGGTTGACTCTGAACGGATACAGGGAGCACAGTGACTGGGTAGGACGGTGTCACTTTTCAGAGCAGAACTTCACTTTTCTCCCCATGGCATGAAACCCAGGGATCGCGTCACCAGCCAAAGAGTCGGGTTGATGGTGAACGCAAAGGGCATTTGCCTGGGCTAAGGGGGCTTTCTGCTCATTGTTTGCACAGGTGTTTGAATCAGTTGAGGATGTGGAACAGACTGAGGCAGATGCCCAACTCGAAGACGGCAAACAAGCCAAAATCCTAAACGGGATGATCGCCAATGGCACATGTTCCCCTGAGCCTGGCCATCCCTCTTCCCAGACTTTCTACAGCACGTCAGAGCACAGCTTCAGCACTGACGAGAACGCGACGGAATCCAGCAAAACCGGGGCCTGCCACCGAGGGAAAGCCAGTGGGACAGAGGCCCCGAAACCACAGAGCTCAGCCAATACACTGTCCGAGGATAAGCTGGCGGGGGAGGATCTGCAGGGCCAGGACAGCCTGGAAGGTGAATGTCCCATCAATGGAAGCTTAGAAGTCTTTATTCCAGTTGGCGGGAGCACAGCAGCGGTTTTGCCTGACCTGGGCCTTTCCGTGGTGGACGAGAGCTGGGCTGATAGTGAAGCTGAAAAGCGCAGCTTGGTGGGGAGTGAGGACAATCTGTCGGAGGAACCAGAGATGGAGAGCTTGTACCCACAGCTGGATTCATTAGCTGTGGCTGACTTGGCTAACAATGAAGTTTCTCCCGTCTCCTCAACTGGGGTCACCTATTCTGTGAGTATTTGCTTAGGAATTTCCATCTCGGGCTGGGACCCAGCAGTCTGTAGGTCCCTTTTCAAATGCATTTCACCAGTTGCTCTGTGCGACTCACCATGTTCATGCTGCAATTGCATGCATGATGGCTACCTCCTTCGCAACCAAACCTCTGAGCAGAGTGCGGTGCACAGGGATTCATTTGACCTCGCAGCATTCCTTTGGGGGGTTTTGGATGAATTCATCTGTATTATTTCGGTCCGTATTTCTGTAGCCAGAGCTCCTGGACATGTACACCGTGAACCTGCATCGCATTGAGAAGGATGTGCAGAGATGTGACCGGAACTACTGGTACTTCACACCTGCCAACCTCGAGAAGCTCCGCAACGTCATGTGCAGGTATCGACCTGTGGGATTAGGGCAGGGGCTGACTTTCACACAGGTGGCCCTATTCATGAGCAGGGTGCATGTAACGGGAAACCCCAAGCCAATGGTGCTGGCTCCAGTGTTGCCCCAAACCCATTTGTTCTCTGTTTGATTGTTTCTCCCCCTAGAAGGCTCCAGTGTCCTAGTGCGGCTCGTAATCAGACAGGGAACTGTGGCTACAAGAATCTAGCCTCTGAGACCCCACCCCCAGTAGCAGAGGAAGCGATGGCAATAGCCTTTAGCTCTTGCTGGTCACCTCAGGTCCAGCAGTGATACAGTTCTGTCTTGTGGTATGAATCCAGCCCGGACCAGCTTGCTGTGTGGCTAACAGTAGGTGGGCTCCACTCTTCAGGGCCAGCAAGGTCCCACAGGACAGCAGCAGACCCTGCTTCACCACGTCCAGCATCCCGTTGGGTAACATGGTGCAGCCCACTCACTTGTCTGGTTAAGCAGAGTTTTAATGAGGATTCACCCTGCAGAACTCAAATGCTAATGAGGAGTGCAAATGCCAGACATTCGTTACATGTGCATATTATTGCAAACAGTACGGTGGTGAGGGCTGTAGGAGTACCTGGAGAGACAGAAATATCTGGGTGGATTTCTGACTTCTGTTGATTAGTCATCTCATGGACAGGTCATTGTAGATATTCTCACAGATCACAAACAGCTCCGGCTCTGTTGACCCAGCCGTGTGAGTGGCAGTGAAAGCTGAAGCGTTAATATTACACATCTCAACAATATGAGGAAAAGAAGTTATTTCATTAGGGCTGTCAATCTCATAGGCAGGCCTGGAAGATCTTGGCTGAGATGAGACTTACAATGCAGCAGGCATCTGGAAAGATGGATAGGGTTACTCAGTAATGATTTCCTTATGCCACGAATAGGTTTTTGCAGCCTTCTGTAGTGAATTTTGATTTATTACCAAATCTGGCATGTGATCTTTGCCAGGCTAATTACTCTCCAGGAGCCCTTGATCCAGGGAGGGAGGAGAAGTAGCAGCAGGTGGTCTGCTCAGATAGGCTTTCTTGGGGGCCAGAGAACGGACTGGAGGGCAGAGACGTGTGTCTTTTTTTACAAACTGGTGTTAAACTCTTCACTGTTTTCACCATTGCCCCTGGCACTGCTTGATTCTGATTTCACTTGCTCCTGAGCTGGTCCCTAGTCGTTACTGCCCGATATTGACTTGGGATGTACACCACGAATGTAATGGTTAACCTATCCCCTCACCTGCCCGAGTGAGTCGTTTACAGGCTAGCGGCGCTGGAATGAGTGAGCAAACCCGAGGGTAGGATTAGCAGGGGAAAGTGGAGGCAGCTCTCATGTCTCCTTGCAGAGCCCTGTGGCCCTCCTTTCACGGCCCAGGCTGCATCCTTAGCTGCAGGGGCAGGTGAGCCTGCGTCACTGCGGCCGATTGCCAGTGGCACTGCTGGCCCAGTCTGTCTCCATGGGAGGATGGCTGTTCCATGCAGTGGAGTGAAGGGGTGCAGGGTAGAGTGTGAAATGAGACGTATTCTCCAGGCTCTTCCAGAACGACAGAGCGCGCCCCCTGCTCCACCCCCGCTAGGGAGAAAAGAGGGGGCAGACGACTCTGCAGACCCCCAACTGTATTTCTCTCAGGAACATGCAGGAACCCAGCGGCGCCCCCGGCGCCGCTCCAAGTGCGGCCTGGCTAGAAGGACGTTCCAGGGCCTAGCCACCGGCGATAGCGGGGCTGGCAGGTCCTTTCCAGAGGCATTGTACTGCTGGACCTAGTGGTTAATTACAGCAGTGCCTTTTTCCCTCCCTCCAGGGGCCACATCGTCACTCAGTTTTACTTGGCCTCACTTGCCTGATGTCGGTGGGGATCCATGGGGTCTGATTCCCCCGCCTGGTGCCAGGCACTGCTGTGTGGGTTGCCACCCAGTCAGTAATGACAGCGCCCGGCACTGGGGAATCGAGCTCTTTGGCTTCAGACTTTGGCCCCATGGAATCAGTGGGGCAGGCAGGCTACTGCCAAGTACTCCAGCCCATTGCCCACAGGAAGGTGGGCTGCCCTTCTAGAGATGAGCACATGAGAGCCGTACGCTGGGCCCGGCCCCTCTGGGGAGTTCACAGCGCGTCTTCCCCGCTCTCTCCCCAGCTACATCTGGCAGCACATTGAGATCGGCTACGTGCAGGGAATGTGCGACCTGCTGGCGCCTCTCCTGGTCATCCTGGATGATGGTGAGTGGGTGGGGTCCCAGCAGCTCCAGTGAGTGCGTTTAGCTGAGTATTTAAGAGGGGAGGTGTGGGGAGAGCTCGCTGGCTCAGTCAGCCCCACAGATCTGGCGTGTCCAGGCCTGTCTGGCTCTGTCCCCCAAACAGGGACGGCACGAGTCCTGGCCACCCTTCCTCAACGCAGCCTCCTGCCTGGAGAGACCCCTCTGGGTGCGGGGGGAGAAGCTTTGTCTCCATGGCCCGTTTCATCCTGGCTCTCTGCTGTGGAGATTCAGCAACGGAGGCCGGTTACTTTCAGTTGTGTGTGTGTGTGAGCAGATGTGTACATACAGACACCCATGTCAAGGTGCCTGTATGTAATTGGTGTGTACACACGTGAACGCATGCGTGCAGTAGAGCCGTGACACACTCTCTGTTATCCCGTGCAGAGGCGCTCGCGTTCAGCTGTTTCACCGAGCTCATGAAAAGGATGAACCAGAATTTCCCACATGGGGGAGCCATGGACACCCACTTTGCTAACATGAGGTCGCTGATCCAGGTACTGGGCCTGGGGCTCATGGCGAGAAGGTGGTGGCGCTTCAGACCAGCTGAAGGAAGGTTTTTCTCATCCGCCTGTTGTGTTAGAAGGACTCTTAAGGGGAGTGGGGAGGGTTCTGGAGCAGGCACCCTTGCTGTGGGGGGCAGGATTATGGAGGAGCTGGTGGGGGAACGCCCAGTATGAGAGAGTGTTACGGCTACAGAGGATCTTGAAGAGAAGGCCTGAGGGATGTGTAAGGCTGTGGAGGGGGTTGAGGGCAGGGCAGAAAGGCCGGATGGGAGCAGTAGCTGGTGCCTTCTCGTACGCTAACTGGATTCTGGGCTCCCTTTGCTTTCTTTGGACAGATCTTGGACTCTGAGCTCTTTGAGCTGATGCACCAGAATGGGGACTACACCCATTTCTACTTCTGCTATCGATGGTTTCTCCTGGACTTCAAGCGAGGTGTGTGGCGTGACCTGGCCATGTCCTCAAGGCCTCTGATGAACCAAGTGCAACAGGAAAGTCCCAGGGTGCCTCTACCTTAAAAGCAGTGGCATAAATTCAGATATTCCTTGGAGTGGGGGAGGGGGCAAATTCAGGGACCCTGTTCCAGTCTCCGCTCACCCCCCATCCCACAGGGATCTTGTCCAGGGAGTCTTCCCTCCAGGGGTGAAAATAAGCTGGTATGGGCCGGTACGGTGTACCGGTAAAAAGTGGCCACCAGTACCGGCCTGTACTCCGCTGACTTTAAAGCGCTGCCACGGCAAAGGACCCTGCGTACCAGCGCCGGCTCCAGGGTTTTTGCTGCCCCAGGCAGCAAAAAAAAAAAAAAAAAAAGCCGCGATCGCGATCGCGATTGCGATCTGCGGCGGCAATTCGGCGGGAGGTCCTTCGCTCCGAGCGGGAGTGAGGGACCCTCCGCCGAATTGCCGCCGAATAGCTGGACGTGCCGCCCCTCTCCCGAGTGGCCGCCCCAAGCACCTGCTTGGTCAGCTGGTGCCTGGAGCCGGCCCTGCTGCGTACAGCGCTGCCTGTCGTTCGCCCTTTTGCCTCCCACCCCCGGCCGCCGACTGTTTTCTCTACAGGGCCAATACATGCAAAACATCCCCAGTCCCAAAGCTTTTACAGCCTAGGGGGCCAACAACTGACTCTTCTTTTTTAAAAACAAGTTTCTGCTGTGGGGCTTTGTGACATACTCATCTAATGGCCTCTCCTCTCGCCCCCTGGAGACCTTCGCTCACATGTGGAAGAGACAATAAACTGGCTTCATCCTAGTCCCCATAGGTAGTTACACAAAGCGACAGCAGAAGCCAGCGCGGGGGGAGGTTCCTGTGTAGGCGGGCTGTAGGTTTGGAATGTCAGATTGGTGGGGAGCGAGCTCTGTGAGCAGAGCTAGCACTAAGCTTGTTGATAGCTATGGTGGTGTCATCCCTTATTGATCAGTAAATCAGTCACAAAATTCTACTTCGTTGTATTTTAATGTTTGAGCAGCAACGTTGTTATGTTGGGAAAATAATTTGTATTAGACAGAGTCTATAATGTGGATAACTAATATCTGGGCACGGGGAGTTGTCATGTTTTATAGCCACATGCTTTAAGGCAAGATGGGACCATTAGATCATCTAGTCTGACCTCCTGGATAACACAGGGCAGAGAATTTCACAAGTTACCCTCTGTACTGAGCCCAATAACTTGTGTTTGGCAAAAGTACCTTCCAGAAAGGCAGCCAGTCTGGATTAGAAGACATCAAGAGATGGAGAACCCTCCACTTCCCTTGGGAGTTTGTTACAGCGGTTAATCACCCGCAGTGTTAAAAAAATTGTGCCTTATTTCCAATTTGAATTTGGCTGGATGCTAAATCCCAACGTTGGCTCTTGTTCTGCCTTTCTCCACTAAATTAAGATCACCTTTTGCATTGGGACTGACTGTTCTGTCACGTCCACCCATAGAACTCCAATGGCTAGTGAAGTTGCTCCTGGTTTACACTGATGTGAGATAAGAGTCAGGCCACACTTCGGTCCTTAAGTTCTGGCAGGAGTCTGATTACTTTCCATCTATAAAAACAAATTTCCATATAAAATAACCATCAGTCTGAAACAAAATCCCCTTTTAAAAATAATTCTGTTCCCTTCCAAAGAAGGGACTCGCCATTGTTGCTAGGCATTCTCCATAGACCCATTCCAGGTCCTGAACCCATCCTAAATGACGCCCTGGCTTAGCCATTGTTGTTCTCTCTTTTACAGAGCTGGTGTATGATGATGTTTTCTCCGTCTGGGAGACAATCTGGGCAGCTGCACGCGTCTCCTCTTCGCACTATGTCCTCTTCATAGCCCTGGCCTTGGTGGAAATGTACCGGGACATCATTTTGGAAAATAACATGGATTTTACAGATATCATCAAGTTCTTCAATGGTACGTCCTGAGTTTTGTTGGGCTGGATCTAGGGCAGGTACTCAGTCTTTGTCAGCAAGTCTCTGTGGTTAGGGTAGGTTAGTCTATACTAATCACTAGCGTTTATTGAAACAGAATGGGGCAAGATTGCTTATGAGAGGCCACTAGGCTGATGTCCTGAGCAGAGGGCTGTGATCCAGCAACTTGTAGGTTCTAATCCGGACTCTGCTTTTCCTCTGTGGCCTGAGGGCAGTTGCTTTGCTGCTCCGTGCCTCAGATTCTCCACTTGTTACACGGTTACGCTTCCCGGTAGAGAACAGTCCCCCAGCGATTCTTTAGCTAATAATGATTCTCATAAATATTAAATATGGTGCTTCTGGACACAGCCATGATCAGGGCCCCACAACTGCTCTGAATAGCTTCAGCCCCTTCCTAAAACGTGGCATGGGCAGAGAGATGCAAACCTTTGACGGGCTCTTAGCTTTCTCAGGACTGGGAGCTATTTGGCCATCGTTTGTTAATTCCTTTTCCTTCCATATTCCAGAAATGGCTGAGCGGCACAACACCAAACAGCTCCTGAAGCTGGCCCGGGATCTCGTGTACAAAGTCCAGACGCTGATTGAGAATAAATGAAAGGCCTGGGAAGGGTGGGGTGTTTGGCGAGACGTCGCGGACTCCCATCCAACACTTCCTGCCCCATCTCCTTTTTCTTGAAGTGCCACACCTGTGACAAAAAAACCTTGGTAGTTTGACACATGCTGCTCTCTAAGATGAAAGTACCCTTATCTCTGCTCTCATGCTGTTGAGCTTAGACATCAGGGGAAGGGTCCCCTGGTTTAGTTCTTCAGTTCAACATTCGTTTTCAGTGATTGACCAAAGATCTGTAAATCTGCATCTTACTTTTTGTTTCAAACATTTCTACTTTGGAAGCAAATCCTGGGCAGACCTTGCCTTGCCTTGGTGGTATTATTGCAGTTATGGTTCCCATCTTTAGCAGGAGTACTTTCCAGACAAAGCTTTCTCAAAGAGGGTGGGCTACAGGCAGACTGGGCCTCTGCTGTCCCTTGGGTCCACCTTTGAATTTGCAGCATATACTGCCGGGGAACAAAGCACTTCCCAAGAAGCAGCTTCCCCACGTGACAAGAAAGCCAGGCAGCATCCCTCTCAAGCTAGTAAAAACTAGGGTGTTCTCAGCATTCGGCTCTGTGGGAGGAGCGTGAGGCTGTGCCTTCAGCAGAGAGACTCTGATCAGAAAAGTTCCTCCTATGAGATACCCTCTTCCTTGTTTGGGGCTCTGTTTTCCTCCCATTCCCTAGGGTTTACAGTTTGCGCCTCACCCCAGGATCAGAGCGTGTGGAGTTCCAACTCCGGCTACGTTTCCAGAAGAGCTCAGGATGCCAAGTATTTCAGTGCCAACATAGGAGCTGAGCTCTACTGGAAAGTCTGGTTCCAACTGTGGGTCCTGAGCACTTGAAAAATCCGGCCTTGAGCTCTTTTGAAAATTCAGAGTTCGTGCCCAGAGGAGTCTCTTGTGTTTATGGAACCTGATCCTTAGCCCATTGAAGTCAATGGAAAGACTCCAGTTGGACATCAGTGGGCTTTGGGTCAGGCCCATGTGGAGGAAAATGGACCAAGCTTAGCATTCTCTGCTCTGAGTACGCAGAGTGGTGCAATTCCAAGGCAGCTCCCCTGCAGGGGCACTGGTGCTGTGGCGTGCAGCACCTTGGCCCACACAGCAGGAAAACTGAGCTGCAGGGTAACTGGTGAGGTTAGTGCAGCCAAGAGTTTGGGTTTATTTTTCAACTCAGGTAAAAAAAGTAGAAGAGGAAAAGGAGAGAAGTGGGTTGTGTTAGTGGGTTAGTTCCCACCTGCCCAGGAAGGTCATTGTCATGGCTAAACCAGTCGGTGGTTGCTCCTGGCAGCTGGGAAAACGCTTTGCTGTAGCTCTTTCAAGGGTACTTTCTCTCAAATTGTGCTGCAAAAATCTGTTTGCCAGCCATGAAATGTGTGATAAATGTGTTTTCTCTTCCTCCACTCAGCTCCCCCAGCAGGGCTAGGCCAGAGCCCTCCGCGCTGAGGGAGTGGTGTTCACCAGAAGGGGAAAGGGACTCCTCTGTTTCTCCTCCTGAAAACCCTTCTTTGTACTGATGTATTTTGTATTTGTGTGTGGTGTGTCTCAGACGTTGCTTGCAGAAGAAACCCAGAAGAAAATAGTGCATGCTCCAGAAATCAGTTGCAGAGTACAGTGAGCCAGTCTGCAGTATGTGAACAAATCAGCTCATCCTCTGTACTATTGGGATGCAGAGTCTGTAACTGCAAACCAGGGAAGGGCAGGGCCTGCTGAACCCTTTTGCTGGAGAAGAATACAGCGCGAGGTGAAAGCAGAGGAAATCTGCCTTCTCTAATTTCTTATTTTGCAGGCTATTTGTACTTTATCCACATGAGGTAGGAAACCCTTTGAAGCAATTTTCTGCCCAGGTTAGAGCCAATCTGCTGTATTAAACTCCAAAAAGACCTTAATTTACTGGAGAAAACAGTCCATACTAGCATCTGAAATAGTCTACATGGAAACTGAAGAAGTTGGGCTTTAAAACTTCAGGTTCGACTATGAATCTCTCATCTTTTCCTAAAGCAGAGAGCAAATCTCACGCCTACACTGGTGACCTGTTCCTGATTCTAGACCAGGGGTCGGCAACCTTTCAGAAGTGGTGTGCCGAGTCTTCATTTATTCACTCTGATTTAAGGTTTCACGTGCCAGTAATACATTTTAACATTTTTGGGAAGGTCTTTCTATAAGTCTATAATATATAACTAAACTAGTGTTGTATGTAAAGTAAATAAGGTTTTTAAAATGTTTAAGAAGCTTCATTTAAAATTAAATTAAAATGCAGAGCTCCCCGGACCAGTGGCCAGGACTCGGGCAGTGTGAGTGCCACTGAAAACCAGCTTGCGTGCCGCCTTCGGCACCCGTGCCATAGGTTGCCTACCCCTGTTCTAGACCTTGTAGCTTTTCAGATGTTAGAATGGATGAATAATCTGAGTAACCTTGTTCTAAAGTGGAAGGGATCAAAGTGACACCTTCACATAGCAAAACTAAGGAATAATAACCATTAGATAGGCATAAATAGTAGTATTTTATCAAGCAACAACTCTGATGACACTAGCTTTCAGGCTTTTTTTTTTTTTTTAAACGGATAGCTGAGAATCCTGCACAATATCAGCTATCTGTATTATCTGACTATGTCTTCGGGCCCATCAATAGCAGTGTTTTTGAATAACTTCTAACAAAAAAAAGTATTTATTTATTCTATTGGCTGTACATTACTGTGTGTCCTGGTATACTGAATTCAGTGAGTGTGACTCTTTATGCAAATGGAGATATATCTTTCAATGTTGCAAACATATCTTGTAAATGTTTACCAGAAAATTGTGTCTATATATACAGTATAGAGAAAAAAATGTGATTTAAGTGGGGTATTTTTTTGAGGGGGGGAAAAAAAATCTTTGCTTCTAAGAACTGCGTGGTTCTCTATAGCACCTACTCAACGATGTGCCAATCTGTCACTTTCCTTGTACTGTGAAAATTGTTCTGTTACAGCAACAAAAAGCTCAATGCAGGTTAAGAAACCGTTTGACCTCAGCTTTGCTTGGTTTAGCGCTAATTAAAAGTTGTGGAACAGAAACAGAGGTAACAACTTTATCCCTGATCCCTCAATGGAATCGCCACAGGTGGCCTCTTTCACCCCACTGATTTCTGTGGGGCTCTGCACAGGCACTGGGGTCATCCTGGGTAGAAGAGATTGCAGGATCAGGGCCTAATGTGTTTTATTGCAGCAAATTAGATTCCCCCAAGAATTTAATATATTAGGCTGTAGTTAAAGCAACACTGCATCTATTTTGCTCTAAGAGTATGAACGTTAAACTGATCCCAGGGTACTCTCCAGAAAAATAATGAAGTGTCCATAGAGCGAGCTTGAGGGATACATTCTACTCTCACTTTGAATGTAAATCCAGAGTAACTCCATTGCAGTCAATGCACCAAATGTAACATTCAAATGGGAGCTGCCAGCATATAAGTCAGTGGAACAAATTCTGCTCTCAGATATTCCAGTGGGAGTTGTGCATGCAAATCTCAGAGCAGAATTTGGTCAGGCGGACGTCTTATCTTGAGTGCTTTGCTCTTTGAATGCATTTCTTGTTCAGATATCTTGCCAGGTTGTTAATTTACATGCACAGCCGCAGGCAGGTTGACTGATTGTTGAGGTTTATAAACAGTGCATATTAGAAAGTCAAGATGTACTGTAATCATGGCAAATTTCCATAGCTTTTGGCCATATGTGGTCCTAACTCAGCTCTGCGTGTGTGTCCATAGAATGTGTTCTGGAGTCACAAAGGCCCTGAAAAACTGGGATAGTTTGGATTTCATAGAGACATTAGAGCCCCTGGAAACTGAGACTGTTCCAACAGAACACTCAGAGAGCAGTAAGGGGGAAGGGGGCGTTTGCTTGTCTGTCTGAAATAAAAAATTGTGAGCAAATTGATTCCAAAACCAAAACATGAATCAGATAACGTGACTGTGTGATGTCCCCACCCATCCATCAGTGGTTTAAATACTTTAGAACCGTGATTTTTGTGAACACCAGTCTTACAAACAGCCACTTATACAACCCATTTTTCCTGACGGGGGAAAAAAAAATCACATAATGAAAGTGAAAAGAACAGGAGTACTTGTGGCACCTTAGAGACTAACAAATTTATTGTAGCATAAGCTTTCGTGGGCTACAGCTTATGCTTATGCCACAATAAATTTGTTAGTCTCTAAGGTGCCACAAGTACTCCTATTCTTTTTGCGGATACAGACTAACACGGCTACTACTCTGAAACCTGTCATAATGAAAGTGGCGTCACTGAAAAATGAGTTGACATCCCTTCACATTCTAATGGCTCAATGCATTGGAAATCGCTTTGGAGTAGTTTGGAGGAGAAGAAGAACGTGACACAGAGTATCATACTGCAACTTGAGCACCGTACCACTGTCAATTTGAGATGTTCAGTTTTCTGAACTCCTCAATCCCTAATTAGTTGTAAAATAGGGGTTCTATTGTAATGAATGGGAACTGACCTCGCATGACTTCCAACTAATGCACATAGGGCCTGGTGTGTCTAGGGTGACCAGATGTCCCGATTTTATAGGGACAGTCCCGATTTTTGGGTCTTTTTCTTATATAGGCTCCTTTACCTCCCACCCCCTGTCCCGATTTTTCACACTTGCTGTCTGGTCACCCTAGGTGTGTCCAGGGGCTTTAAGTGGGTATATCCACACTGCAATCCAAGGGGTGATTGCAGTACGTGAAGACGTACCCAATATAGCTTGAATCTAGCTAGCTCAGGTGCCAATAGCAGTAAAGCCATGGCAGCACGGGCTAGCTGCCTGAGTGCATACTTGTGCTTGGGCAGTTAGTCTGTGCTGCTGCTGTTAGTACCCAAGCTAGCTAGCTAGAGTCAAGCTTGCTCAGCTACCACTACATGTGCTGCAATGACCTCTCCAATTGCAATGTAGACCTACCCTTAGAATCCACTTGTATGCACACAATTTTTGTGCCAATGTATATATCCACTAGCATGCTCTGTGTGCACGAGTGACAGTGCGTAAACTGTGTGTGCAGGTAAGTGGAGGCCACCTTTTCAGTCAGGCTTGTATTGTAATTTGTGTTGTAATCCGTGCATAATATGTCAATTTCCATTGAAACTGATTAGCACTCCGCAAGCCTTGTGTATGTGACCTCTAATTCACACATTGAGTAGTTTCCTTTTGGTGATTTAAACAGAATGAGTTAGGAGGGTGGCCATTGGGAAAGAGTTTGCTTATGTGTATAACAGGATAAAGGACGTGGTGAGACCAGTGGAAAACAAGCACATACTCTCATAGTAAAAGTCTAGGGGTCAGGGTCGGTACAAAGCTACTCAGAGTTACAAGAGTAGGATCTTGCTTATCTAGCTGTTGCACCTCTTTTTCCTTCTCCTCAATCCTTTCCTTTCTGCCTGAGTGTGCCCGTGTCGTAGAGGACCTAAAAAGGGATGTTTATTACCCTGGGTTTTCTGAGAGGAGAACAGAGCCATATTACTTCTTTGTTTCCCTTCCCTTCCCTGGGAAGCTACACATTGTGCAGGCAGACAAATTGACTTTTGACACTAGGATAGAGCCTTTGGCAGGGAAATGCATTAGACAATTATTGTGATATGGGGCAAACTAGATGAGCCAGATGAATATTTTCTTTCCGACAACTGCATATGGATGCAATTTGCACCTCTAAAGTCCCATGTGAGCTCATGTGTTGACCCTCTGCAGAGAGGGGAGGTTTTTTCGCTCTATATACTTTAATTAGAACTACTTAGCTCTCAGATCAGCTTGCTTTGTATACATTCTACTTAATGTCCAAAACAAATTCCAACCCTGATCCTTTCCTAAGGGGGTTGTTAATGGATTCTTTGCCTGCATTTGAGCTTTCTGCAGATGTGACCCACCAAACGACTCTTGATATCCATCTTTTTCAGCATTACTAAAGTAAACATTTTAGAAGTGGTCTTTGTTCCTGAATGTGGTTTTTAGAAGAGGTTTTTCTTTTTTCCTGTGTTGAGACTCTGGATGGCCTTTCTATAAACACTTCTCATATAGATTGACTTTTCTTCCCAAGACCAAGATTGCACTGAAGGCTGCTATGCTGCAGAGTGTTACTCTTACTCAGCCTTTTATTTTTTAGCAGCCTCTTACCATACAGAATTTTGTTTTTGCTGTAGCTAAAGACAGCAATAGAAGTACATATGTTAATGATGATTTTTACTGGTGGTTTAAAAGCCATCTCAAGGGAAGCAATTGTTCCTCATGCTGTAATGTAGACAGCATAATTTTAGCTCTTCTGTTTGGGTAAAATTCACCTCTCAGCAGAGGACAGGCACAAGCCACTTAAGTACCACTTGCGAGGTACGTAGGCCTTTGTGGGCCTAGGCCAGGGGTGAATTTCACTCCTACTTTAGTTTTTCTTATGACTATTTTTTTTTTAAACTGTCATATGTCATTCTTGCTCCAGAAACGCTTGACTTTCTTTTCTGTCCCCACTTGCTCTGTCAATTGACTGATTTCACTGAGTTGGGAGCTACTTTAGTGATAGTCTATAAAGAATACAGAGCCCTTGTTCCACAACCCTTGTCACACACGACATATGATTTTCTTTAAAAAAAATTAAGTGACTTGAAAATATACAGTGTGAGTTGCTGCTCTGTTTTTCCAATATTGTAGCTTCCCTGTTCAGCCAGTGATAGTCTCTGAACCAATTTCATCAGTGAGATAAAGGGGAGAGATTTTTTTAAAATTTGACAAATGTACTGAAGAAATGGCATCCTTGTGATTTATCTATCTGCTTTGGAATTTTAGCTAATACCAGCAGTTCTAGTAATGTTTCCCATATTTCTTGAGCACATGTAGATACTGAAAGAGCACAATTTGTTATTTATGAAGTGCACATTTTCTAGCAATATAGAAATTTGGTAATTATTGCTAGAACTAATCATTAAAACTCTGCAGTAGATAAAGATGGTGTTTTCCTGTATAATATTGGACCTCTCTCAAATACCTTCCATTACATCCCTTTGAATCTTGCCTCTTCTGTCTTCCTACTTAGGGTACCCAAACCACCTTAACTCTCTCCTGTAGTTACACCATGCAAGAAACATACCTTAATGATCAAAACTTTTTTTAGTTTTTCAGTCCCAGATTAGATTAAACTGATTTTTAAAGACACACTAGATTTTTTTTTTTTGGGTGTCACTAAGGACAAGAGTTATGGTTGTTTGTGTGCCTTAACTTGCATTTCTATAGCTCAACATATTTGGATTTCTTTTAAGCTTAAGCTTAACCTTAACTCTGAATATCCTGGGTTTATAATGCTTGTGTTTTGAATAGTCACACCATCCTTGTAATGTATTTTACCCTAAATTAGTGATGTACGTTCTCTAGTTTTTGTCGAGTGTTTCCTTTAAAAAATATTAAAAATTCATACATGAACAGTGACCGAGAAGCCCAAAGAAAATGTTACAGTGTGATATTGCTAATGATTTCAAGATATGAAGTATCAGACTTAAGTGTTTTATTTTTACTTTTAGGGCCAGGCTTCCCAGTAGGTTCTAGCTGCGTTATGGGTTTTGGGAGCAGCACCAAGTAGCCAGACTGTACTGGCTAGTTAAGCTGCATTTACGACTGTTGTGCATTGACAGATCAGCATGAAGTAACCTGCGTTTATACCCCAGCTTCTGTCTACCTCCTGCCCTCCGCATTTCACCCTAGTTCCCCACCCACGTGCCCTTTCTGTTGGGCAGATCTACTGCAATGGATTGGTTTGGGAATGAAATAATTAGGATTAATGGTCATTTTTTCCTGTTACTTTTCATAACCGAAAGTGTCTCCTTCAGCAGAGGCTGGAACATAAAATTATTTAGAAAAGCTCAAAGAATTGCCTGCTTTCAAAATGGCCACCACCTCCCATTGTTTCCAATAACCGTGAAGCCACATTGCCCTCAGAGTATAGACAGTGGTCCTCTCTGCGCCATGAGGAGCTTGCTGAATGGAGGCCGTGGACATCTTTGCTAAGGGCAGCATGTGAAATCACTCCCATTCAGAACAATAGGGGGTAGCAGCCAATTCAAAAGAGGGCAATTTTTCATGGAATCCTCTGTAATAGAACTTTATCTCCAGCTCCCGCGGAGGGAGGGACTTTCAGCAATAGTTTAAAATGACCATTTCTCTGAAAAATAAATAAAAAACTTCAAATATTAGTCTATGCACAAGTTCTCAGTGAGCTCTAACTGTATGAGAAATGTTAAGAGTCTGTGTTGTTTCCTTATTAAGATAATTGAGGTTAAATAAAAAGGTCTGACACTGGATACTACATTTCTTAAGGGACTCATTTTTACCAAATTAATTTACTCCTAAAATGAATTAACAGATTTACTTGTAAATTCTCAGAAAATTCATTCTTCTCTGAGTAAGTGCTGAGAGTTTGGGGAGAATAATCTGTATTTTTCATAAACAGAGGTTGCATCCCTGCTTTATGTACAAAATGTAACTCTACCTTCACTATGGACCCATGATTGGCACCTATATAATTCTAAAACATATACACCTCTGCCCCGATATAACACGACCCGATATAATACGAATTCGGATATAACGCGGTAAAGCAGGGCTCCGGGGGGGCGGGGCTGCGCACTCCGGCGGATCACAGCAAGTTCGATATAACGTGGTTTCACCTATAACGCGGTAAGATTTTTTTGGCTCCCAAGGACAGCGTTATATCGGGGTAGAAGTGTAGTACCAAGCTTAGTTTTTGCTAAGTACAGTGGGAAACCTTAGAAGACAGACCTCTTATACATCTGGGAAATTATTGATAAACTTATCACAAGGATGTGTTGGAAAAAGAATTACATATAACAGGATTATGAATGTACTGTAGGAACTGGTGTTAAACCTTATGTTGCCCTACAACAAATTGCTGCTTTTACCCATAGGATGCCATTTTGGTCTCTGGGACTCACTCTATATGAGATTAATGAGCATTGTAGCTTTTATTATAACATTTGTAGAAGTGCTGCTAAAGTCTGTCTTGGCATATTTCAACTTCACACTGTTATATTTTACTCATGCTTTTGGTTTTCTTTGTAAATTGTTCCTTACTGTTGTTCAGAAAGACAAACTAAAACTATATTCTCTATGGTTAAATGTATTTTCAAATCAATAAAATCCTGGCTGTTGTTTATTGCTGTGCTTTTACTGACTAGAGACACTAAGAAAGGAGTTGTGGAAAGTTTTGTATCTCTTTTAGCCAGATTCTTTACTGCCTTTTGCCATCAGTTACACCTGTGCAAATGTTATCAAATGGAATAATGTTTTACACACAGGATGCAGTCTCACTGTTCACAGGTATCAATGATGATGCAGGATCAAAGAAGTGGAGAATCAGAACCTGAATCTGTAGTCAGAACTCTCATTGACAAGAAAGCTTTTCATGGGTCAAATGTACATGGTGGGTCTTGTCACTTACAAAGATCAATGCTTGAACTGAGTTCCATTCTTTCAAAAAACTCTTTGAGCATGTCAGGAAAGCGACATACAGCTGAATCCTAATCAACCCTCCGAAGATATTGAGATGTTCAGGAATCAGTAGAAGAGGGAAACATGTTGGCAGCTGGTTGGAAATGGAGGTTTGGATAATTGAGTCTCTTGTGCGGCACATGCACAATCTAATTCTCTCCAGCAATTTCTTTTCAGCTTTGGCACTGGTTTAGAAGCTGTGTCAGCAGCATGGATAGAAAAGAAGAAGTCGTCTTAGAAGTGCCTCCTCTTAGAACACAGTGAGACAATTACATGTTGCTAGTGAAGATCATCACTCTTGTGGGGAGTCAGGAGTGATTAGCAAAAATGCAAAACATTTGTCATTCTCACCCTGTGTCCTTCATAAACCCCCAAAGGCTGCTTTGGCAGATGGAAACCCACTCAACTTGAACCTGAGTCACAGACCATTGAAGGCAGTGGGAGTCTTTCCACGGACTTCAAGGGACTCGGGATCTGGCCCTTTGTACACCAATATTAGCCAAGGAAAGGTGGTGGATATCACCAGGTCTTCTCTCTCTCCCTTGTACCCTTTTGGAAGATGAAGTAGGATTCCTCTACTGGTGCAGCTGTGTCTAGTCCTCTTTGGGCTGTTGCTCTGGTTGAAGGGCAGGAGAGGAGAGAATGAAGAGAGAGGTTTTCTAAGCTCTTAGTTGTCCAGGAACACTGCATGAATGATGCATCCAATTGCCAAACCATCTGAGGCTTGTATGATGTACTTGCTTAGGGAGATAGAGATACCATCTGATTAATGCTGAAGCAGAATTCAACTACCACATCATATCACCTGCTTTTGCATCTTGACAGTGAATGACCTGGATTAGGATAGAATTATAAAACCCTTAGGCATGTCTGATGTGTCGCATCAGCAGCAGTATGTGAGTGACACTATGGACTGAGTTCAAAATATTGGATGGAAATGTTTTGTTTGGAAAATGAAAATAAACATTCAGATAAGAATAGACAGAAATAAAATAATGCTGAAAGGGACAGATGTTTAAATACCAGTGTCTCTAGTGCATCTTGGAATTACAGCTCAGGCTTAGTGTCTTTCCAAAGCTTGGAATCTGAGCTACAGATCCATGTGAATGCAGAGATATAAATAGATCTAAACAGAGTTACAGATGGTGAGGGCTGCAGAGCTAGCTAGATACAGAGATCTCTGCAGGGAAGCATGTTACTAAAATGCATCCAATCGAAATTGTGATGCTCCAAGCTTTAAAACATTGTGCATTTCACCCTGCTTCTGTATTGCCAAGCTCTCTGTCCTGCTGTGGGCAGCCACCATTTGTGGCCTGGTCTCCTGCAAGCACCTCTGACCTTGGGGCATTCAGCATCTTGCACAGTCAGGCCACACCTCCCCTTGACTTTAATAGGAGTTGAGGGCACTCAGCACTTCACAGGAGCAACCCATATGCCTTATGCATCTTGCTGGTGCTGTCCGACTCGTGTGCAGCTTCCTCCCCACCTTAGCACCAGCAGCGCTGCTCTGAAGGTGGGTTACAGCCTGACAGAAGTAAACACCCACTCTTTGCCTAGCAGCTCTTACTCACTGCCTCCTCTCCTGCCTTTGTGGCGTTGGCAGACTGTTGCGTCACTCAGTTCGCATACCACTCCAGACCTCCCACTTGGCCTTCCTGGGAGGATAAATCTCCCAGCTAACAAAATAATCCAAACATTATTGACCAGAACATCCAACTACTTGCTGACGCAGATCCCTGAACCCAAAGAAGCTGAATACAAAGAGCGGCCCGCCCAGAGTATCTTTAAAAATTGTACTAGCAACAGGTGTCCCTAACACACAATTCATGCATTACGTTCATTCTGCCTATAAACAGCCTCAGAGTGTCAGAGGACATCAAATCAAAATAGAGCTCGCTGCTGAATCCTGGAATGTAACATCTTCAGCGATGCTTGTTCTGGTGTGTTTTAAGGGGGCATCTAGATATTTATAAAGGGGGTTTTCATTACTGCACCATCAGGAGAGATGAATAGTCATCAAAACAACTCATTGTTTATACCATACCATAATTCCACAAATATAATCCAAAAGTGAAAATCTCAGATGATTTACCCAGTTGTTCCTGTAACATATTTTGTTCCTAGTCTGGAAAGAACTTGTACAGTTGCTGTGTGAGAGAAACTAACACATGCTTGTGTTATCCAAGTTGCAATTAGCAGTGGTGCAAACTGTTTTAATCTGCAATGAGGCATGTTTAGGCTTATTAAACTGTTGACAAGGGAAGTCTCCAATGTGTATCTAAAAATCATTGCAATGTCTGGGACTCTCTGAGAGTGCACTTCTTGCTTTAACCCTTTTAGCTCCAACTCTTTGTAGCAGGGAATACATTTACTCTTTTGCAAAGCGCAGTGTATATTTACAGCATTATGATTACTGCTAATGATCTCCTGCATCATGTTGTGCAGTGTTTTCTCCAGTTTCCTATCAGTATCTCAGTAATACTCTGTTGTGAAATAGGATGGCCTTAGAGGTGTGGTTTCCTCTTAAGGTAGGAATGGTGAGAAGTATTCTGACTAGATCTAAATATCTTATGTCTGTGCCATATGCAGGCTTTCGTAGCTCAAGGATTGAGATTTTCAGTTTCATGCAAATCCAGAGCTCTTCGTGGCGCTGGTGTACCCAGCAGCACGGTGGTGCCTCCTCAGCAGAACTGTTCACTACGACCCAGTCAATTGCACCTTTGCTACATCAGCTGCACCAGTGTTGGGCCCAATTTGCCTTTACTACTGGTGATAATGCACAAGATGGAATGGGACCAGCTTGAGTCTTAGATCCCAGGGTGAGTTTGTGGAGGAGTTAGAGGGGGTGAAAACCAGCCCTCTTGCTTGTGAACTGGAATCACAGAGATAAAAAGCAAGAACCCTCTTGATGCTATTGCTGAAGGTGTCTGTCAGAGGAGATCTCCACCTGTTTGATCTCTCCAGAACTTCCTGCCTCTCCCCTCCGCTTTCAAGATCCCATTGCTTTTTCTTTAACTCCCTCTCCTGCCAGGGACATCTCTCTTCCCATCCCACCCCCAGTAGGCCTCCCCTCTTTTCACTGCCAGATCCACCTGCTCCCCTTTTCACCACTGCCTAGCCTGTACCTGGCTACAGCTCTGCCTTTTTCTCTCCATTCCCTGCCCCTTTCTGGTCTCCAGTGGTGCCCTTGCTGTCTAACCCTATCATTATCTGGAACTGGACAGATGCTGTCTGCCAGTGCTGGTTAATCAAGCCTCAGCCAGATGCTGTTCTAAGCTACTGCTGTGCTATGAGTCTGCCTGCCAGGACTCCCAGTGCTGTCACCCCTGAGTTTCCTCTTGCTCTTTCCTTCCTTTTCAGCACAGACAATGGAAACTGATCATTGTGTTGTAAGAATGAAACAAAGCTGCTTTGGGTGAAGAGGAGACAAAGTTTACCAACTGCTATGGGACCAATGGGTCAGGCTCTCAGCTACTGACTTCAATGGAATGATGCAGATTTACACCAGCTGAGGATTTGGCCCACCATTCTGCTAGTATTAAGGTGGAGGCTCCTTGCGGCCTGGTGCATGTTGGATAAGAAAAGGCTATGCCCTGGTTTTGTTTATCTGTACAAAACCATGGAGCAGTCAATCATAAAACACTAGTTTTACTGAAGGATTTTATTGTTCATCTTCTCTTACTAGAATTATACTTTCTGTAGCAGTAGAGAAAAAGATCTTGGACTTGACCTAATTTTAATTGTATCTGCTGATGACTGGCAGTAAACATGGTAGTACGACATCCAGGATTAGCCACCACGTAGTCCCAGCCAAGCTTATATATCCCAGCATTGTATGTGGAGGAGGAATCACCAATTTAATTAGCGAATGCAGAATCCAAACTACATGGAAAAATCAGCAGTCCCAAGATTGTGCCAATCACTGGCAGGAGGGTAAAAAACAAGCAAGCCTGCAATTATACCAGTGCAAAAAATGACGGAGCTTCCAGCGTCAGATAACAGGCAGTTGGAAACCACTGGAAGATCCTGCTTCAGAAAGTAGTTGGTTCATTTTTTGGAGGGGTGATGAGGGGAGACTTGGCTACAGAAGACTTGGAGAGAGGTGAGCATGGATTACACAAAGGCAGATGTATCCATGAACTATCATTATCATTATCGCTGCCACGTTGGCTCAGTTTGCTGGACTCCACCACTAACCTGTGGGTGTCACTGGAGCTTTCAGGAGCATGAGTGACAGACAATATGAATGAGGCTAGAGTTGTAACGACCCGAAGGAACAGTGCCATCTCCTGAAAGGTAAATACCTACAAATGTTTGCAGATGTTTTGCAGATGACCCTCCTCTGGCAAAGTCCCTGGGATATAAAAATCCAAGACAAGGTAAGAACTGTTCCAAATTGTAGCAGCATCCAACCTCCAAAAAGCAATACAGCTGCAATCTGAAAGCAAATATGGGTCTCTTTGTTCAAGAAAAAGCTTGGTGGTCCTAGAACATTAGAATATAGTGTTGATTGCCAGACTCCTCACTGGAATGACATTATCACCTCTGCCAGACAATAGTTAGATAGGCCCCACTACCCCTTTTGGTGTTAAAATTGAGCCTCCGGCTATTCAAGGAGTCCCTATACCTCTGCCGAATGGGTCAGACTAAATAGAAGTGGGTCTCTGCTACTGGCAGGTGTATTTTAATACTGAACATAACAGTTACAAGAGAGGAATCAGTGGAACAGCCCCTAGTGGATTTAGAGCGCTCACTGTGCTTCTGGCTCCAGGTTTGATGCCGGAATTTTGGAGCCCTTTATTTTGCAAGCTGGACAAGTGCCTTTGGATATTTTTAAAATGACAAGCAAAGGGACCAACTGCACATGAACTAGATTTCAGGGAAATACAGTCAGGCATTGGGTTCTTGGTCTTTGTTTTCTTGGCCACTCCCACCCCTGCTTGATGGATGTGACCTGCTTGCACCTCTCCTCTCAGGCCTTATAGTGCCAGCAGTTAATTGCACCTGCAAATTTGTATCTGTAGTTAAAACAGACACAAAACTAAAGGTTCACTTGAAAATGCGGCTTGCAACATTAATTGGGTTAATTCATTAACATTCAGTACTTTGAACATTATAAAGTACTATTGTATAAGTGCTAAATATCTGTTAATAATGCTACTTGTTCTTTAACAGTAAAAAGAACAAAAGGGCCAAATTTCCCTCTGGTTTGAGCCCCCGGAGGTGAGTCAAACAAGTCCCATCAGGAGGAATCTGGTCCATCTACAGGCACGGGTTGTGCTTGTCCGTTTGCATATCTTGTGGACCATGTACCTTCCAGAAAACAGCAGGAATATTCTCTAGAGTCCTGTATATGGTGCACATCTGCTTACCAGCAGCTTTTGAGGACCAATAGCAGTGGGTAAAGACCCCAAATGACGTGGGTTTGTTTCTGAATCACGCAGGGGATGTCAGACTGAAGCTGAAAATGCAGGCCAAGGCCAGGGAGAAAACTGCCCAGACATGATGCCATTGTGGATCTTGTGGACCTAATTTAGGAATGAGTGACACTGTGCATTCTGACACTCGCATGCATTCTGGCCGCAAAGGCCCTCTGTGGGCCATCAGCCCTGAATACCCAGAATGCCGTGTGCTGCAAACATACCCTCTCCCGACTCCCGGTCTACCCCTTAATGCTTGAGGTTGAGGGGTGACGTAGGGTTGTTGTGGCCATTCTATGCCAGGTGAGGAAACTTCTTAATGAAGGTTTTTCTCAGGGGCCATTTCTGCCCCCTTTATAGTCCCTATAGTCTGCCAGAGTGGCTTACAGGGGCTGTGGTGCCTTTGCCTTCTTGCTGCAGGCACTCAGATCAAAGAGAGACTATCAGCAAATATTACAAACAGGACAAGGCGAGAGCAAGACATCTATGCTCAGAGGCCAGGAGTAAATCACCAGCTGCCTGCATTTGTCCTTGTAAACTTGAGGGCCAGTAGCTTTTTAATCTATGCAGAATCTACAGAAATCTGTATTGCCAGATTTTTAGTGTGGCCTTTCCAATTCTTTCTGATGATGCACATGCTAGAGTGCAACTGGGAGAAGCAAATGGGGAACCGTGTCCATTGTCACCAGGTAAGGGTAGTTAGTGCCACCAATTACATTTGCTTTTGGTGGGGTGGTAGCATGTTTTCAAGTGCCGAAACTTATACTGGGAGAGGAGTGAATTCCCTCTTGGCCTGAATTCTACATTTTAAACCAAAAATTCTAAAAAAATATTTTAAAAAAATTGTATAGAGGTTAGAACCTCATAAGTCAAAAGCTCCAGGCTTTTCTGCTGCATTATTGCTAAAAGTGGCTTAATTAAAAGAAACCTTCCAGTTAATTAGTCCTTAATGTGTTTACTGTTTGGGGCATGTTTGCTGTAATGGCCAGGCACAGATGGCATAGCACCAGTGACTCAGAGCTTGTCTATGTGCAGGTATAGTTACGGCCCTTGCTATGCCTTCACTGCAAAAAGGGTGGGGTTTGGTTTTGTTTTTTTACAGTGAGATACCTAGCAATCCAAAACCCTAGTGTAGATAAGCCCTAAGTGAAAATATACTAATACAAATGGAAGAAAGGGGAAATTGATAGTAATGAATTAAATCAGAAGCTAGGAATTGTAGAAAATTGATAATAGAAACTAAGGGATACAAGGAGAAATCTGTTGGCAGCAGAGTTAAGGACAAGGAGTTTTTAAAGTTTATTAAAAACAAATGGAATCTAACAATGGTATTGGTCCATTACTAGATGGAAATGTGGAATCATCAATAATAATGCAGAAAAGGCCAAAGTGTTCAATAAATATTTCTACTCTATATTTGGGAAAAAACGGATGATGTAGTCATGTCATATGATAACAACACTCTTTCCACTCAGCTGGTATCTCAGGAGGATGTTAAACAGCAACTACTAAAGTTAGATATTTTAAAATTAGCAGGTCCAAATAACTTGCATCCAAAAGCTTTAAAACAGCTGGCTGAAAAGCTCACTGGACTATTAATACTGATTTTCAATAATTCTTGGAACACTGGGGATGTTACAGAAGACTGGAAGACAGCTGATGCTAATATTTAAAAAGAGTAAACAGATGATCTGGGTAATTATAGTCTTGTCAGTCTGATATCAGTCCCAGGAAAGATAATGGAGAGGCTGATACAGGACTTGATTAATAAAGAATTATGGAGAGTAATATAATTAATGCCAATCAACATGGGTTTATGGAAAATAGACCTTGTCTAACTTGATATCTATTTTTGATGAGACTACAAGTTTGCTTGATAAAGATAATAGTATCCATTGTAATAGACATCTCTATGGTGTTTGACTTGGTATGGCACATTTTTATTATAAAACAAGGACGATATAAAATTAGCATGGCACACATTAAATGGATTAAAGGCTTGTTAACTGATAGGTCTCAAAATGTAACTGTAAATGGGGAATCTTCATTGAGCAGGTGTTTCCAGTGGGGTCCCACAGGGATCAGTTCTTAGTTCTATGCTATTTAAAATTGTTATCAGTGACACTGGAAGAAAACATAAAATCCTTGATACAGTTCACAGATGACACAAAAATTGGTAGGGGTGGTAAATTAGGAGGACAGGATTCAGAACAATCTGGGTTGCTTGGTAAACTGGAGGCAAGGAAACAATATGTGTTCTAATGTGGCTAAATGTACATGTATACATCTAGGAACAAAGAATGTAGACCATGCTTGCAGGATGGAGGACTCTATCTGTGAAGTAGTGACTCTGAAAAAAGACTTGAGGGTCTTGGTGGATAATCAGCTAAAAATGAGCTTCTAGTGTGACGCAGGAGCCAAAAGAGCTAATGCGACCCTTGGACGCATAAACGGGAATGTCAAGTAGCAGCAGAGCAGTTATTTTATCTTTGTATTTGGCACTGGTGTGACCACTGCTGGAATTCTGTGTCCAGTTCTGGTGTCCATAATTCAAGATGGATATTGATAAATTGGAGCGGGTCCGAGAAGAGCCACAAGAATGATTAAAGGATTAGAATACCTGCCTTATAGTGATATCCAGCAACCTTATTTTTTAATCTTAACAAAGTGGTTAGGGGGTGACTTGATTACAATTTATATGTGCTTACATGGGGAACAAATACTTGATAATGAGTGCTTCAATCTAGGAGACAAAATTTTACACCTTATTCCCAGTCTGAATTTGTCTAACTTCAACTGCCAGCCACTGAATCATGTATATTGAGGGTAATTAACCATTGGAACAATTTACCAAGGGTCATGGTGGATTCTCCATCACTGGTAACTTTTAAACCAAGATTGGATGTTTTTCTAAAAGATCTGTTCTAGGAATTATTTTGGGAAAGTTCTCTGGCCTGTGTTTTATATGGGAGGGCAAATCAGATGATCACAATGGTCCAGTCTGGTCTTTGAATCTAGTGTAACTCAGATGCGTATTTGGCCCAGTCACTGGCAGGGCAGTACTTGGATCTATGGCATCTGCAGTTAACCTATTTCTCCACTGCAGGGCACTGATACACTACATGAGAGAAACAAGACTGGAGGAACAGATCCTAGTTGAAATAGTGTTTGATACTCCATCACAGTTCATGTTATTCATTTTACAACTTAATTTTGTGTGATCTCTTTTCAGGCTATAAAGTCTGACAAAGTTGATAAAAAACCCAACAACCTGAAAACACTCATAATTTATTGGATCTTATGTGTGGTTATTATGACAGCAGAAACAAAGTTAACTTATCAGTAAAAGGACTGGAACTAGCAGTACCAATGATACATTGGTACATCCTAAACTGCTAAGATGTGGTCTTTATTTTGATGGTAAATTCTGTATTATTTTTAAAAACCAGAAATGCACAGGTTAATTAGTTCTATTATTTGTATAAGGGGTAACATTCTCCTGAGTTGTATAGAACTTGCGTATAATTGCATTGAGGTTTCTGGTGAAATCATAAACCAAGGGTGCAAAGTTCAAGTGTCTGTGTCCGTTGCGTGTTGCAGTATCCACTTGCTATTGCTGTCACCACTCTGGTATGGAATTACTGCTTTAATTTATGTACACGGGATGGGACTCAATATTTAACATTCTCCAGGGATTTCAGTTAATTCCTATAAATCACATACTCATTCCTGAAGAGGAGGGATTTATGGAAGGAGCTGGGGTACCATGAGGGGAAGGAATCCTTTTCCATATGCCACACAGTGACAGTGGAACTTTGCTCTACAGGAGCGACTGCGCTCCACCCATGGAAGGTAGGCGAATGCTGGTGGCACTCCAGCCTGGCTCCAAAACCTCTGTGAACTGGCTCCAGCTTTGCTCATCCATGTACAAAGTACTCAGATCCTCTGGGCAGGATCTCAGCATCCTCCTTCCTCAATGCCCCTGGAACTGCATTGGTTCCCCCTTGTGGTCAGGTCCCCACCAAGCGACAAGGGCTAGGGGAGGGGGTAGGATTTGGGCCCTTGCCTTTAGACTGTAAACACTTCAGCATCGAGTCCTGCTTCTGCTGTTTCACCTGTCCTACAGTGCTATGTACACCTGTGGCATTATGTAGGGAGTTGGTGCCAGCAGCCTGCTGGATCTTGAAGCATCTGAGAAGCGAGTTCCTATGGCTGTAGTTGAAGCTTTAAAAGTGCCACCACTTTGGGCATTTTCATAACTTCTAAAGCTATAGCTGGGGTTTTCCCCTCAGATGGTGGGAATCCCAGCAGGCAGCCAGAAGCGAGTCTCAGCAGCTTTTACAGAATAGAATATTTGCTTTTCCATGAAATAGCTCTGAGTGGCACCCACTGCAATCATGGGGTCTTGGAAAGACTGTAGCATCGGATACCCTGCTTGGCTAGGTCTCTGATGGCTGGCTCTGTTGCTGGGTGTAGGTGGCTCTATGCAGGAAGATGCCATTGAGGCAGACACCTGAACAATAATGTGATGATTTAGTTATTAACTACACCACTCCAACTGTGAGCAGGACCCCACTGTGGTAGGTGCTGTACATACATCTAGTAAAAGACAACACTTCCTGAAAGAGTCTATAATCTGAGGAGTCAAGACAGAAAGTAGTATTATCCCTATGTTACAAATAGGGAACTGAGGCACACAGAAAACCCATAGCAGAGAAGGGAAGTGAAGTGTGATCTGAGGCTGAGAAGTGCTTTAACCATAACAGCAGCCTTCCTTGCTAGGATTTAATCTGTGATTACTCAGAGTGAATCTTGCATAACACTTCAGGGTCTTACCAGGACTTGGGATCTGCACCTTTCCACCAAAACACCAAAGCATCTCGGCTGCTGCCATTTTTCTTTGAATACAACAATGGACTATAGAGAGCTAAATAACACATGTGGTGGATATGTCGTCCTCAATGTTCTGAAACACTGCGACAGTGTAGCAGTTTAGTGACAGGCCCAAATTCTATTGTTACTATGATGTGACTTTTGTTGACATCAAAGGCATCTCACAGGAGCAAATGAGGGATGAATTTGCCTCAGTGTCTTTGCTTTATGTGGGTACTCTAACAGTGTGGGTACAGAGCTGTCTTGCTGAGAGACAAAAGGCTAACATCTCTCACCTGGCCTTTCAGTAGCATGCCTCTAGATACTGAAGGTTGGACTCTCCCTTTATCTCCACATCTCAATGCAGACATTTTCTGTTTACAGTGACTCATGACCCTATGAGTGTCACTCTGCCTCATTGCTACTTTGGACTCACTTTTTACAGAGCACCACACCTTCCTTAATGGCAAAGTGTCATATTTCCACAGCTCCAACATTGCGTGAAATTAAAAGCGGCAGAGGGGCAGGGGAGGTTCTCATGGAAGCTCTTAGGGGGTATCCGAGTTATTCTGGTCTGAATCCTCATGTGTGCATTCTGATTTGGGAATAAGAGTACAGTTGTTGGGTTTAATTTATACAGCTTCAAAGAGCCAGTCGTCTCTGCCTTTTCAGTTACGTTGGAAAGGCCTCGGCACTATTATTTGTACCACGTTATCGCACGAGCCGCAGTGAAGGTTGCCGAAAGGTCCCTCATAAATAAAAGGCGTCACTGTGTGAAATATTCACCTGTCGGGGCTGAGGCTGCAAAACCTTGGACCCAGCATGGAACAAAATCCGCTGGGTGCCCCTGGAGAAAGCCAGCAGGGCCGGGCTCTCCAGGCCTGGCTTTGGGTGCGTACCGCCCCGAGCACCGCGGTGTCCAACTGAAGCCAGACCCCCAAAACACCCCGACTCCAGAAAAGGCCCCGCAGCGTAGGAGCCTCCCCCAGGGCCCTGTCCCATTGTGCGCAGGGGGGGAGCTGCCTGCGAGCCACGGAACCAAGCGGCGAACCCTGCATATGATGGAAACCGCTTGGAGCCAGGGGGTGCGGGTGCAGCACCTCTGGCCTCGCCCCCAGGCTCCTGAGCACCCCGGGCCTAGCCCTGTGCACCGCCCCTTGAGCCAGGCGGGTGGGGAGAGAACCAGCAGCAGCCCGGTTAGCGAGCCCCAGGAGAACGGACGCGAGCTCCCTACCCCTGACTCGCGGCGCTGCGAGCTGCCAGCTGGGCTACAGGTGGAGGAGCGCTGCCCCGCCCCTCTCCGCGTGCAAAGCCCCGCCCGCCGCTGGGTGTCCGCCTCGCCTAGGCCCTGCCGAGCTCGCGGTCACCATGGTAACAGAGGCGCTTCCCTCGGTTCCTCCCGTGGGGCAGGCAGCAGGTTGGGCTGCGCGCGGGGCCCGGCCGGGCGGGGCGGGCTCTCGTGGTGCGCGAGCGGTCGGCTCCCTCCCCCCTTCCCCGGCAGCAGGTTAGGCTGCGCTGCGCGCCCGGCGGCCGCGGGAGGAGGCGCCGCGCTGGGGCAGAGGAGCCCGCACACCCAGGACGCAGGTGGGGGCTCCGCGGGGCCCTTCGGGGCTTGGACCCGCTGAGACTCGCTCTGGGGGGAGGGGCCGAGCTGTCTCCGCTCCCGCCCCCCGAGGGCGCCATGGACCGGGACCCCGCCCCCCACAGGGCAGGTCCCCCCTCCCCAGGGGGACCCTGCCCCCCGCTTCACTGGCCCCTCTCCCCGGGGGCACCCTGCCCCCCAGATCTCTCCTCCCCAGGGGCACCCCCCTCCCCGGGGGCACCCTGCCCCCCGCCTCACTGACCCCCCTCCCCGGGGGCCCCCTCCCCCCCAGATCTTTCCTCCCCAGGGGCACCCCCCTCCCCGGGGGCACCCTGCCCCCCGCCTCACTGACCCCTCCTCCCCGGGGGCACCCTGCCCCCCAGATCTCTCCTCCTCAGGGCACCCTGCCCCCCGCCTCACTGACCCCCCTCCCCGGGGGCACCCTGCCCCAGGCCCGTTCCCGGAGCACCCTGCCCCCCCAGATCTCTCGTCCCCAGGGGCGCCCTGCCCTGCCCCCATCTCTCTGAGCCCCTCCCCCCCGTCCAGGGGCACCCTGCCCTCATTGTTTACCCTCCCTCGCCTCTCTCAAGCTGCCTGGCCGAGCCCTGCTCCACGTGCCCTGGGCCCCCTGGGCGTCCCTCCCGAGTCCCCTCGCTCAGGCCAGGGGGCTGTAGCAGCGCTGAGCACCCTCGCTGCAAAGGGAGCGGTGGGTACTCAGCACGCCTGAAAGTCGGGCTGCTAGCTCTGGGTTTAGGTGCCCGACTTCAGGTCCCCGAGTTTGAAAATGTTGGTCCGGGACTTGTTCCCAAAGTTGGCTGACAACTTCCCTGTGGGTCTGAGCTCTGCTCAGCTGGTGCTTGTACATCGCTTTGAAGCTGTACAGCTTCTGTAGAAATCCCGAGGAGCTTTGTGTGTCTCTCTCTGACATTCGGTGATTTGTTAAACTGATACACTGGTAACTTCTCATGCATAAAGTATTTGCATAAAGCTTTATAAACTGGCTGTTTCCAGATATTTTTCTTCACTTGTTTTTTGTTTGGTGGTGGTTGTTATGGTCTCCATTTCTGTGGGAATAATGCATCCCTTTTAATGGGATTAAACACTAAAGCTGTTAGGAAAAGTGTAACAATCTATAGTGGTAGCTACAGATAAGACTCCTACTCCCCCTTCTTCCCCTCACTGTTCCTATTTTCTTTCCCCTCATTAGTTACCTGTCAACAGGACAAATAATTGCCTAATCTGAATATCAACTGGGATCTTGGTTTAAATTGTTCTAACACTGGTTTTGTTTTGTTTCCTTGCTAAAAATAAAAATAATAATGCCTAAGGAAAATGTTAATGCTATAACTTCCTTCTATACTACCTGTAAAAAGAAACAGGAGTACTTGTGGCACCTTAGAGACTAACAAATTTATTGTAGCATAAGCTTTCGTGGGCTACAGCTGAGCTGTAGCCCACGAAAGCTTATGCTACAATAAATTTGTTAGTCTCTAAGGTGCCACAAGTACTCCTGTTTCTTTTTGCGGATACAGACTAACACGGCTATTACTCTGAAACCTGTCATTATACTACCTGTGTCATTCCACAGTAGTTAAATCTTATTAAAGCCTCATGGGATAATTAAGAGACTGACATCCATAATTTGTTGTATAGCACTTGAGATGATTAGACTTGGTTGGACTACATTTTTAATGTCATTGTTTATTCTCTTTCTATTTACGTTTATTTGTAAATTTGGTGTAACTGGAAACAAGTGCAGGGCTTCATGATTCCAGTGCATTGTGGATGCAAATAGCTTGTTTTTGGCTAAATTGGTCCATGTATTTGCAATTTTAGCAGTGCTAAATTGAAATTGCAAAGGATCTGGATGGATAGAAAAGATTTATATTTTGTCAATATTTGGTGCATCTAACATAATATACATTTATTTCATACCAGAATTGGAAAAACATGCAGTAATATGTGACTACAAGGATGTTGTATAGTTAGGTTTATGCTGTACTTGAGCATAAGTAATCTGTTAAAAAGATCACATGGGGTCTAATCCCACTGCCATGAAGTCAGTGGAGGGCCTGCAATTGATTTCAGTGGGAGGAGAATCAGTATCTGGGTGTTCTAAAGCTGCAAATTAAACATATCTGTTGAAGTGGAAGTCCAAGTCTGTGAATCCACTTTTTCCCCTGCATTATTTATTATGTTCAGTTTTAGTAATAAACTGCCTGGGTGGATTTAATTGCAGGACTGTTACTGTACTTTCCTTTTCTGAGAAGCTAAGTAATTAATCAATCGCGTAAACACAAGTATTGATTTGATATTTGTTTCTGATGCATCATCTATGTGACTTTGACTTTTCAATATGGAATGGAATTAAGGAAACTTGTGTTTGGCAGCATACCATCTGCCAATCTATGCCATCATGTAATGTGGTAACCAGTTTGTATTCTTTTGGATTTGATTCTTCAAAGCATAATGGTATAAATCTGTTCAAGATAATCTACTGCATGTGACAATGTAAAATGTTGGTATCATGCTAAAGGAACTCTAACATATGGTCATTGATGTTCTGTCAAAACAGACTTTTTTCTGTGGCAACTGTAGGCAATTTTCATGGCAAGCAGAGGAGGTAAACAATGTTACCAGGGTAACTGAAGTTAGATCAGCTGCCTCAGACACACTTTTTTTACAGGAATGGATATTGTTGGGTTTTTTCCCCTTCAGAATAGATGTTTTTTCTTTATGCCATAAGACAGGGTGGTTCACACCTTTTTAAAGCAGAATGGTTAAGATTTTTTTTTCTACAGTATTCTGGGACATAGTAAAGAGGTAGACAACACATGGAAGAAACTGCCTGATTAAAAAGACGGGAAAGTCAACTGGTAACATAATCCAGTTATTTTTCTACAATTTCTCTAAGAACTGATACTGGTTATGGTAAAACAATATTACAGGATTTGTTTTAGTGTGTATTGAGGTAAAACTACTTATCCATAAAATAGAAACAAAGTTGTAAAACCTTCCTTATCTGGAATAAGTTAGTTGACAAAATTGCTTTTTAGACAGAAAATGTAACCTGTGACATAATTGTAGGCAAAAATAGTTTTTAGAAAGGATTTTTTTAAAATAGTTTTTGCCCTTCCAGAGTACAATACGAATTAAAATGATGTAAAGCTTGGTTCCCTACTCAAAGACTTCAGGTTATCAAGTCTGTTTTCCTCTGTGGTTACCTGAGTTTACTGATTGAAGTAAATGTTTTTCGTGCTGCTCCTAGTATTAGCTATAGTAATTTACTGTTGCGTTCATCATTTTTTCTTCTTGCTAAGGATATTCCAGCTACTACAGATAATATTGCCCACAACCTTCACTTCTCCATTTGTGTTATAAAAGAAGTGCAGAAGAGAGTGACTGAGTTTTTATAGATGCATTTTTTTTCTGGATTATTGGGGAAAATCCTGAATACCATTATGAATAACATCATAGAAAATCTTTTTTAAAATCTACAATTCAGGGGAGAGGAGCACTCAGCATGATACCTCATTTTTTATTTATATGATATGTTTAGTACTGATTAAAGGTCCTTGCCTGTTTGGCAACCCTGAAGATTGTAGTCCTTCCACATGCTAGATACAGGCCAGAGAGTTACCATACCTGTTTCTTTCATCCTGCTTGGTCTGGGCCTTCACAATAAACTAGGTACCAACAATCAGGAAAAATCAGACATGTAATTCTGCACCAATGCAACTCCTCTGGTAATAGCAATGTTGAAAGCTGTGTGTATACAGGGCACAGACATTTTTACCTCTGTCAGCTACGTCTAACCGTGAGATGGGAGTTAACTCTACATGCTTATTCTGTCCTTGGCATTTCTGTTGAAAATGCTGAAAATTATGATCTTTTGGGATAGCTTGGTTTTTTTCTGGAATAGGTGTTTTCTAAAGCTTCCAGTTCTGATTTGCAAATAACTTTTCTGCAAGGAAGAATGCCATATAGAAAGGACAGTGCTTGAAAAATGTGCAAGATACTTATTAGCCAAAGGGCTATACACTAGAGACTGATATGAAAAACGAGGTGCAGGAGCCTACCAGCAAGCTCTAGATGGAATGTAGGTGAGAAGTCCAGGTCTCCCATCTCCCCTGCTGCTGGTAGGGCTCTGGGATTCCTGCCTGGGTAGTGTTCATGGACTCTGCTCCATCTGGCGTATCAGCCTGGCTAGCAGATAAATTTGAACCCACTGTCTCTCCTCCCTCTCCTTTCACATCAGCTTGGCTGCTGAAAACGAGCAAGGAGCTTTCTCTCCCCACCCCCCAAGCCTCTTAGCTGCTGCAGTTGGTCATCATCACTGGTTTACATTTTTCTCAAGCTTTTTGTGTGGTCGTTGCCCATGAATAACTTCATTGCTGCATCTCCTGGTACCTTTCACAAGCATCATTAGAGTAAAACTAATATGATTCTTGGCAATTTTCCTGTGGCTCATGGGTTTCTAAATAGTAATCATGAAACTTACCAGAGTTTTGATAATTTCACTGTTAGGGATGCTTGGGAAAGCTGAGAGGGATTAAAGGCACTAAAGCTTTCTGAAGACTCAGAAATACAGTACTGTATAGTCATAGCAGAAAGTTTTTCTTTGAGCATAAGGGTTAGAATAGCATTTTTTAATATAGATCCCACAGAAATTGATAGATTAGCCCTGCTTGCTAGGGAATGTTTTCCATTGGCGAAGTGAACTTTTCAGGTCAATGGAAGTCACACATTGTTTGTTAACCTTTTAAAATGTCATTAGTGTGCAATAATGTAACTTTTAAAATAAGAGTTTTCATTCAGTTTATCTCAAATGCCATTCTTTCCTTATTTTCAAGATGTCTTTTTATGTAGAACAGAGTTTCCTGCAGTGGGGTCTGAGAATAGACTTGTTTTGCTCACTTATGCAGATTACATTCTTAAACCCAGAGTTTGCAAAGACTTATACAAGTGCTTCAGTTTATGCACTTTGAGTAGTCGCAATGAAGTTAACGTGTATGTAAGACTTTGCAGGATTGGGGCCATAAGAACTCATGGGCCTGGCCTGGAGTGTCTTGTCAAGGCGGGTACTTTTCTTGTGTACTTTCAAGAAGCTATTGTAGAATTTGTACTTGTATTTAGCGATCTAAGGAGAGCTCCTCAATTGGTGTAAATTGCAGTAGATCCACTGAAGTTCAGGAAGCTAAGACAATTTACACTGGCTGAGGATGAGACTCCTGCTGCCTGTTTCTATCATTTTTTGTTAAAAATGATTAGCTCTTAACTGAAACTGTAAATCGGGTAAATACTAGTTTCCTTCCCTCCATAATTAAAATGGAATATCAAGGTAATGTAACAAGGCAATTCAGAGATGTAGTGTAAACGTTTACAACAAGTTGGCAGTATCTTTCTTTCACTTCTATAGTACTGTAAATGTACTTGAGCTTTATAAATGAATGGAGATACTTGTTGTCCTACCTATCAGGGTGTGGATTTGATTTAAATCAAATTGATTTAAATCACTAGTCAGGAAGACTCGATTTAATCATGGATTTCTACGTAAAAGTGCATTCTTGTTGGTTGTTATAACCTTAATACATATTCTTCACAACTCAGCGATAGATGTAGGTTTCATTTTTAGAAGGTACACACTATACATTTTTAAAGTGATTTATTTTGAAAACTTTTCAGATTAGTTTTACAGCTTTATCAGAAAATGAATGATTGTTTGGTTATTTCATTTACCAAAGGTAATTAAAGCAGATATTTATGAAGTCATTGGGAGATGAACTATCTCCAATTCAATAGGTTAATCATTAACATTTGGAGGATTTTCTTGCCATGCTGTATTAGGAGGAGAACATCACCAGACAGACTTTTTGTTGTTTTATTTAACTAAAACAACAATGTTATGTATTCTGGATTTTTTTCTTCAACAGCAAACATATAATATTTTAACAAAACAAACATATGAATTTTTGAATGTAGTTAAACATTCAAGTTTAACATTCAAGTTTGTTTTTGTTAAAATTGTTTTTAACTAAAATAGTTAAATGAAATATTTAAAAAAACAAAAACAAAAATTAAATAGACTGTCAGCCAGGTCAACACGAGAAGCTTAAAATATTGGCTTCTGCAGCTAACTCAGTCATCTTCACCTTCATTTTCCTGTTTGTTCATAATCTGGAAAAGAAAAACAAGCTTTCCTGCTTTTTCAGGTCCCAAATTAATTAGTGCAGAGGAAGAAGATATTCTTTCTACACCAGCAGAAGAAGCTACTGCTGTTAAAAGTGAGATTATCACTTCAACAGTCTCTGAATCCAAGTACTTAAGTGACTTCCACCAGTTCACTGGTGTGACTTTCTTTAAAACATTATCAGCAAACATCTATTTCTTGAATGGTTCATCCTTAGCTTTGAAGTTTATTATAGTTGGCATTATGGAAGGAAGATTGCTGGATGTCCATGTCATAGCCAACCCCTTTTCTTCAGCAGTTAAGGTTTGACCCTGGTACCGAGTATTGAGAATATTTGCAAGAAAATGAGCTGGAGATAGTGCTTAAGATCTCACTCAGTTCCTTCCAAATTTCAACAGCGTCAGCAATAAAACAGCTATTTCCCTGCATTTTGTTCAAGGCTACAGAAATAGGCTTCAGGGTACTCAGCATGTGTTCAACATTTCTCTTAAGCCCGATGTTGAGAACTTTCGCTGTGACAGTGCCATCTATTTTTTCACAATTTTGTTCACAAACTTTCATCAAATTAATCCAGTTCTTGATATAATGCTCAAAACAGTCCACTACTGAGTTCCATCGCACGTCTTGTGGGAGAGTTAGTTTGGTTCCTCCCACTTTTTTCAGAGCAGCTGCTGCAAAGTGGTTGTTACGGAAGTATTTTGCAATTTCAACAACATTAACCTTTATTTCTGGAACACTGAAGTCTTTGGTTAGGAGGTGCGTCAAATGAGCACGGCAACCGTATGTTATTAGCTTGGGACTCTCTTCTAAATTTCTTCTCATGGATACATTTGCAGCATTGTCTGTGACCAAGCTGCGCACGAGATATTTGAATTTTTTTTCACAGTTTGTTATAGCTTTTACTGCTACTTCTTGTAAGTATTCTGCTATGTGTGCATTTCCTGATGTATCAGTTGTTTCTGTAAGGAAGACCCCTTCTTCTGTTGTCACACAAGCACATACAACAGGATCATTGTGGACATTGGTCCACCCATCTAGACTCAGGTTAACAATTTCACCCTCTAGACCTTTTGCACACTGCTCAATTTCTCTTTCATACACTTTATCCAGCAATTTGCCTGCGACATCAGCTCTGTTGGGTGGACTGTATCCTGATCTTAATGACTGAACCATGTTAATGAAGTGTGGGTTCTTAATCGTACAGAAAGGAGAGTTTGTTGTATAAACAAACCGGGCAACTTTTTCATCAATTACCTCTTTTTGTAAAATGCTGGTTCTTATCACAAACTTATCTATGGTTGTTTCTGAATGATGGAGATTTTTTTCCCCTTTTTGCTACAGGTGATCTACTGTGGCTATGTGACATACATGATGTGACTGAAACATTGTCATTGGCAGATAACTCTGGAACTATAGAAAATGATGGTGATCTTGAAGGTGGATAGTCTTCAGAATCCTGTATGTTGAGGATGGATTCTCCTAAACAAAATAAGTCAATGCAGTTATTTAATTATTATTACCATACTGCTCATTTAGTATTACTCATTGCATTCACTGACACTCAGTACTACTTTAAAGGTGAAATTGTAAAAGGAAGATCTGCCTATTTCAGCTATTTATTTTTTCATCACAACTGCATCTAAGATGATAGTACCATAGAGTAGCTACTATATTTTTGATCAAACATGAGAATTCAAGAATAGTTCAGAAGGAAGACAGGCAGTCCTTAAGAAAGAAATATGAAATAAAAAAGTTTACAACCTGAAGATCCTGCATGTTCAGACATGTTCCTTTGATCATCTTCAACGCAGCTTCCTCCTGAGAAGGAACACTTCTCATTATGTTGTTTCATTTGGGCAACCAGGCCTTGCATTTCTTTGTTGCACTGTTTGCATTTTGCATGCATTCCTGTTTTACCCACAGGTAGGGGAACTTCATTAAAATATTCCCAAACTGGGTCTCTTTTATGGCCTGCTGCCATTATAGGTTTTCCCTTCTAGTGAGAGAATGGTATGGTAGATCTCAAATCAATGAAGTCTATACTCAGAAAGGCCTCAAGACTTCTGGAATATGCTGCTCAAACAGTTTCTACTGCCTGTTTCTACTGCCTGTCCCTCCCTTCTCACATTTATCTCCAGACTTCTTCTCCTTGTCCAGATCTATTCTGCCCCCAACAATCTTCTATTCATTGGACTTTTTGAAACTTTGCACTTTTAGAGAGAGGTGAGGGATTGACTCTGTGTACACAAATTTGCAGAGGGACAATAGGGTTGAGGTCTGTTATGTCTCTATCTATTATTTATTTATTTATTTATTTAAAAACATTTTGCTATTAACAAGCATGTTATCTCTGGAGAGACAAATCCACAAAACTAAGCATCTCTGATGGTATCTTCTAGACTGAGCACTGAGTCCAACTGTGTAGATAGAAATATTAACCTAAATAATCTATACAGAAGCCCCTGGAATCCCATAAAATTGGGTCCCTAATCCATGAACTATTGGAACTCATTTACAAAACTTTTCTTAAACATTACTTGAATATAGGTTTCAGAGTAGCAGCCGTGTTAGTCTGTATCCGCAAAAAGAACAGGAGTACTTGTGGCACCTTAGAGACTAACAAATGTATTTGAGCATAAGCTTTCATGGGCTACGAGAGCTTATGCTCAAATAAATTTGTTAGTCTCTAAGGTGCCACAAGTACTCCTGTTCTTTTTACATTAATAAATTGTCTCATACTATAGAATTACAATTTATAATGATGAGATATCTTTGAGCTATAATGTGTCTTAATTAAAACGATCTTTAGATAGTTTTTTTCCTCAAAAAGCATTTTATCAAAAAAATCCAATTGAAATAAAAAAAATCCGTTTGTTTTTTTTAAATCATTGATTTTTATCCATCCTGCTACCTATTTTTGTTACTGTCTACTCTTAAATTGGTTTCCTGGGGTGGATATATAATTTGTTGGCTTAGTGTTTAATTGTTAAATAATAAACTACTCCCAGGAGAACTTATTTAAACCCTACTTTGAATCAGACAAATCTTCACAGAATGAAAGCATAGTGTATTCAAAGGCCAGTTTGTAGACGCATGAATGAGAAGTAAAACTGCTTGGAAGTGCAAGCCCAGACATGAAGCTCCTGGTGATAGGCTGTGAATGTGATCTTCATTGTTTCTTTTGTTTTGACACATGAGGGTGACCACATTCTGAGAATGTTGTAATATCTTGGATATTTGTTTTGTATATAAGGACAATACAAAACCATGCTGTGGAAAAGCCACAAAAATCATGGATTTTTGCTGTTGTCTGAGATCTAAGCTTTTTTTAATTTAAATGAAGTTTCTAGCCTCTCTAGTTGCAAAGATGGTCTTCATGGTGTAAACTAGTGCATGGTTGTCTTGAGTTGCAGTCAGAGAAACTGAAACAATAGCATCAAGAGAGCTCTGAACTTCCCTCAACAACTTAAAGACAAATTAATCTTGAATCTTAACTGTTAATCACTTAATTGCAGGACGATGTACGGGATACATGTGCAGATGCAGATAGATGTATGTGCTGTTTCTGTTCTGTGCAGCTGGATATGCTGACTTGTCCTGCAATTTTATAAGAAATAGCTGCTGGATCAGCACTTTCACATTCTAGTATCAGTGAAGAAAGTTAAATGAGCACGGATAGCTGGCTCTGATCTTGGTTTTGTTGCAGATGGCACATGCTCACTAGAACAGTAAGTTGATTCAAGGTGGTGGAGAGGGAGTGGATCCCCTTAATACTTTTAACCTTTTATACAGGGTTAGAGGATACCACATACTTCAGAATTTTGCTTACTTGGAGAGTGACCCATTTAATCCTATACTGAACTAGTAACAAACCAAATTATCTGAACGCTTTCTTTTGGAATCCTTTACCAGTAATGTTTCGACAGTGGATAGCAAAACAAAGTGGGGGCCTAACTGAAGTTAGTTGTTAGCTGTAACATTTCATGATGCAGCCAGGTAAGATCTGTCAGTATGTCCTCAAAATCTGGTCACCAGGAGAACGTTGTTATATTTAATAGCTGAGGTGGATCTACTGGCCTAGTCTCAAATGACTCAGCGTATTATGAACTTCATGAAATGCACTTCTGTGAAAGAGGAATACAGGATTCAGGTAACTCCTCAAATCCAGTTGGCTGATCTGATTGCTTTAGACTGAGTTCTGCTTGGGCTGAAAATGTGTGTTACTGGAAGCTAAACTTCTAAAAGTGACTCCCTAAATTGTCCTGGGTAGTTTTAAAGGGATACTGGCAAGTTGAATAATTAAAAAAATCCAGTTTCTGTTAGAAGACTCCTTAAATAACAGTTCTGAAGATTTTTAAATTCCTTTGAAACCGAATTTTAACAAGGGCTTTTCTGCTCTTCTTGTGATCTTTCTAAGGATCTTTTCAGCAGAGGAAACCTAACTGATTATAGGGGTAAAACTGATTAGACACAGTGATGTCAGATGTACAAACTGGGGGAAAATATCAAAGTGTGTTTCATATAATAGTTTCAGTTATAGTGATCTGAGGTGATACTTGCTAACATAATAGGTACACTATTTTCTGATACGTTTATTTTTTTCCCAAGTTGACACTGTCCCTTTTACAGTCTGAACTTGTGACCCCATGGGTAGAAACATGATCCTGTACTATTGAAAAGCTGGGATTCCCTGTGCCCCAGTAATACATAGCATTAATTATTTTATCAGGCAGCTCACAAGATATGGGACCTTACAATTCCAAATAACTGATTTACAGAAAAGCTACTTTAGATAATTTATAGAGATTGTTATGCTGATGATCAGGAACCTGGCTTGTGGGATGCATATGACAAATATAATAAACATGTATCTGATTCCTTAAAAAAAATCTTTAAAAGTATATGTATAAACAAAGTTTTTATTGGTATTGTTAGAGATGACATGCATAACTCACTTGGGGCTTTGATCCTAATTTCTTTTGATCATAATACAAATTTTACATTATTCTCTATAGTACATTCTCATGATCGGAAACTATTAAACAGCTAACTAACCTAGAATCCCCTCTATTGCTATTTTAAAGTTATGTTAAGATTGTGAAATGACATTGAACATTAGTCAGTTTTTTAACCTGTCTGGAGTGTTTGTTTTAAAATGGTAGTTTGTGTCTTATGTACTGTGCATAAATCACTTTCCTCATTTGCATTGTACACTTTAATTAGGTGAGCTTCTATACATTATTTTATAACAAGCATATTAGTGGCAATTCTGTGATATATAGGAAAAATTAGAGACTCAAAAGATTCCAGAGAATTGTCTGTTTGACATAATCCTGGTTGGTTTTTATAGATGTGTAATCAGTAGTGTTTTTTGTTGATACATGCACCTAGCCATATGGGGTGAAATCCTTGCTCCACTGAAGCGATAGCAAAATTCCGATTGATTTCAGTGGACCGGGATTTCACTTGCGATACCTGTTATCAGGAGCAAGTTCAAAATTTTCATTTTTGGCTCATGACAAATCTATAATGAATTTCTCAAACCGAATACATTGAAGACTGAAAATTTCTTACACTTTGAAACAAGTTACTATATTAATTATCTTGATTTATAATGAATTTGTTACAGCACATAGAAAAAAAATTGAAACTAAATTTCAGAAGCTTTATCATTTGACTGGATGCATGAAACTATCAGTCTTCAGGTGTAGAAAAATGAGCATATGTTAGATGAATTACAGAAGTTTCATTACACAGTAAGCATTTCATACATGGTTACAGTTTCTGTATACCTCTCGTTGTGCTTGTGTTCACTGCAGAGTTAATTAAAGTTACAACTTGAATGTTGTCCCTCACTTGAGTCCTGTCCGTTCACAAAAACTCGTAACTCAACTGTGGTGGCGCTTTTTACTTGAGTTAGTTGGTGTGCCAGAGGGTATAGGCTATGTAGCTTGAGTTTTCACAACACAACTGCTAATGCTTTCACTCTGTGCAGCTTGAGTTGGCTTGTCTACACATGAAAGTTAATCCAGAATAAGGTAGGGCATGACTTTAAAGCATATTAACAATTCCTGATTAACTCCATGTGTGAACACGCTTATTCTGAAATAAAATGTTTTGTTCCGAATTAGTTTAATCAACTTCCAAAGTGGATTAAGCTAATTTGGAATAAGACACTTTTATTGTGGGATAAGAGCGTCCACACATGGAGTCAAAGAGGAATATCTCCCCTTGTGGAAAAGTCCTTATTTTGCAGGGTGGCTGCTCTTACTCAAGCTAGGCCAGCGGTAGGCAACCTATGTCACTCGCGCCGAAGGCGGAACGCGAGCTGATTTTCAGTGGCACTCACACTGTCCGGGTCCTGGCCACCAGTCCAGGGGGCTCTGCATTTTAATTTAATTTTAAATGAAGCTTCTTAAACATTTTTAAAATCTTATTTACTTTACATACAACAATAGTTTAGTTATATATTATAGACTTATAGAAAGAGACCTTCTAAAAATGTTAAAATGTATTACTGGCATGCGAAACCTTAAATTAGAGTGAATAAATGAAGACTCGGCACACCACTTCTGAAAGGTTGGCAACCCCTGCACTAGGCTAATCAAGAGGAGTTAACATGAGTGTAAATAACTCTGCAGTGAAGACATAGCCATTGGGTATAAAAGAGGAGTATATAAGAAATCAACAATAGAGGATTCATTTGGTTTTAACTCTTGTTTAAACAATAACAGAAGTGATATACCACATATGCTGCAATCCCTAGATTGGATAGGCTACATGTGGGATGAATGGCCAATCTTAATGCATTATCCTGTTTATTATCTGTTTAGGTATGAACTTAAAAAGAAACTGTTGCTTTTCAAATATCTTGACAATTTTACATCTATCATGGAAATGTTATCTAGAAATAGCTTTTTAATATAAAAACCTCCTAGTTGCTGAGGATGAAGACTTGCCACTGTTTTAGCAAGACACATCAAAAATATACGAACGTTTGAGTGTGCTGCAGCATTTAACACATGAATTGTACTTTCATTGATGCAAACAAAGCTGCTGCTGCACATAAAGGAAATTCTTCTTGTGTGATTACTTTTTCACAATGGCTGCTTTTCTAGTCCCAATGTTGATCAATTGTTTGCTTCTGTGCATTTCAACAAGGGGTCTTGGTCTGTATTCAGATCCACAATCTATTTCTGTTTTTGTAGATAATTGCTTCATTCCATCATGAGATACAAATCTGAAAATATAAACTTATTCAGTTCTCAGGAATTTAAATGCCACTATGTGTTTAGTGTCTTCAAGTTTTTTGTTAATCATCTTCTTTCTAGTAGTGGTAATGAGTTCAAACTTTGACTTGGAATAAAGTCTCTATAGGTACTTTTACAAGTCAGGTTTAGCATTAATGGCTTTCAAAGGGGGGGTAAATTGGGGCAAAATTTAGGAGGAATGTTTGTATGCCTCACACTAAGGGCTTGGCTACACTGGCACTTTACAGCGCTGCAACTTTCTCGCTCAGGGGGGTGTTAAAAACACCCCCCTGAGCGTAGCAAGCTTCAGCGCTGTAAAGCGCCAGTGTAGACAGTGCACCAGCGCTGGGAGCTTCGCCCCTCGTGGAGGTGGGGTTTTTTAAGAGCACTGGGAGAGCTCTCTCCCAGCGCTCTGCTGCGACCACACAAGCCACATTAAAGCGCTGCCACGGCAGCACTTTAACATTGCCAGTGTAGACTAGCCCTTAGTCAACAAAACAAGTCTTTGGAAGGACATGGCTGTCTCATTCTTAATAAATGCATTTGCAGCTGCCAATCTGTAATACATTTGTAATGAACTTTTGGCTAATGTAGCTGTATTTGATTTTCATGGGAACCTTCACATTTCTTCATGGAACAAAATGGACACAGATTTTGTTTTATAATTGCCTTTCATGCTCAGAGTCTACAGCCCAGATGGCTTGCTCTTTTCCTGGTGGATTTTCCAAGAAAAACCATTTTTATGTGTTGTCAAATGACAGAACCTGAATTGTGTTAATCCTTGTTGGATATTTAATATAAATGTAGTTTTGCCTTAGGTTTCTATTAGCATTCTATTTAAGATACATTCACTAATACCATCCTCTTCTTGCAGCACACACACTGATATATATATATATATAAATAAATCTTTCCTTGCATATTACATTCAGCCTGACAGCAACAGTCACCACAAAGAATAATAGATCTATTTAATGCTTTGTACATAAACTGATGATGATATAACACACACATTTTTATTTTACCATATTACACACACAGAATGTTTGTTTGAATTTGGAGACTGGGTGGAGTCATAGAATACTTAGCTTAATATTAAATGTATATAATTTAAGAGGATTAATAACAAGAGGCATGTTTGTTGTATTTAAAGGTAGCTGCCCACTCCTCAGCATTCGCTGCATGTAGGTGACGGGAGTTTAAATGAATTTATCTGATTATAGTAGAACTGCAGTTTGTTTGTTACGCTTCTAAATAGAATTTTACCTAGGAGAAAAGTGATCTTTATTCACCAAAGGTTGTGGAACAGGTTTTTGCACCCAATTGACTTATTCACACTAAACTTGACTGGACAGTGGAAGTTTTTCTTGCCCTAACACTCTTCTTCAGCCACCCCAAACCACAAGTTTCAACACATGAGGGAACATGGTTCTGTCAATGACAGGCCAGCTTTGCTAATGCTTCTCGGCTTTGTCTGAATTATATCTTTACAAGAATGTCAGGGAAATAGGCTTGTGTGTGGTGAGCACTATGCTAATGCTGCTGTTGCACTTATCTGAATTGCTCTTCCATTTGCTTATGCTGTGCTTACAGATTCTATTTGACCCTCTGTTCCAGACTGGGAGCAATTGGGATTGGTTTCTGACAGGGTATGGGAGAACGTTCAGCAGTAAGAAGCCTGCTTGTGTACTGTGTGGCAGTGGTATTCAGTTATATTTTCTTGAGGGCTGGATAAGGCAGTGCCCAAATCTTGGTCAGCCAAAGGGCACTCTGTAGGGCCAAAGGGCTCTTCAGGTGTTTGCAATCTAATGAAAGGACATTGATCGCTTTGTGTGGCATCAGCATCCGATCTGATTAAGCACCTGAGTAAAAGTGTACAACTGTAATTCGAAATGTATCAACAAAGTCTAGCTCCAGTGTGTTTAAATTAAAAGTTTCTAAATTAAATACCATTGAAGTCTGTTTATCGGAATTTCAGCTAACTGAAAATCCTGATGATCTGAACGAGCAGTGAGTTTCCCATGCTCGTTTGTGTAATCAGTGTTTTTGGCCCCCTAGGGTGGAGAGAGGAAAGGGGAGTAACTGCAAGAGACAGGAGCCTCTGTAGTACTGCTTGGGTGGAGGGAGCTGGAAGGAAGATGGGGGCAGTGAGGGAGCTGGGAGAGGCCCAGGGCACCTGGGGTTGACTCCCCCCCAGAGCATATACTATCCCTGCCTCCTGCTCCCACTGGGAGCTCCGCTGTACGACAACCATGCTACCTGGCTCCAGCTCTGCCCTGGGCTCCCGGAAGCTCTGGCCCCTGCGCTCCAGCTGCAGTGTTCTCGTCTCTGAGTGCTGGTGGGTGCCCTGTAGCCGGGGAGCCGAAGCTCCCTCCCCCTGCTTCCATATCCAAACCAGAGGATAGATTCTTCCAGGCAGAGTACTGAGTACTATGAAACTCTGCTTGAGAGTTGCCCTAGACAGGCTACAGCTATTTGCCCCTTCTCATGTTCCCTCAGAAGATATCATAATAGAGAATTGGGCATTTTCCTCCCATACATAAAAGATTAGGAAAGTATTGGGTTTTTGTCCCTTGATGCCACTGTGTGTCACCATACCCTAATGCCCAGGCTGTTGTTACCAGCTGCTGCAGGCCGTCATGCCTCACCCTGTCCCTCCATCTCCACCCCGCAGCAGCTGTCCATGGAGGGGACAGCCCAGATGTGGAAGAACAAGAAAAGAGGAAGGGGCCTCTTGGACCACCATTTACTAGTTTCTAGCCTGCCTGGCCTTCATTTGATAACACCACAAGGTTCCCCAATGTGCCAAATTCAACTTTGTGTCACTACTGAAGGCAACGTGGCTGTCTTCTCTAGTGGTCAGGGAGGGGGCTTATTCGGGTACAAGAAAGAGGGAAGCACAGCATCCACTGGTTGGGACATAGTGCTTTATTGATGTCTCAGAGCACTCTTCCTTCCATGGATAACAGACTTGTTCTGGTTCTGACAGTCAGTTTCTTATGGTATTTTCAAAACAAACCTAGGAAGAACGCCATCAGACTGATCCCAGAGAGAAAATCAACGTATCCATTCCTGGATAGAGCAAAGTTTCCTATTTCTATACGCACTGCCCTTCCAGGATATGATGAACACCAGGCAGAAGTTGGATTAAGCAGAATGAAAAGAAGTATCTTCATTCATGTTAAATCAGTTTGGTGGGCTGGTGATCGACCTCTTTGCATCTGGAAACAACAAAGCACCTTTGGCCTCTCCATATGTCATCAGGTCTCTGGAGATGAGGTGATGGATGCTCTCTTGCAAAGATGGACGAGATTTCTATTTGCCTTCCCACTTTTTCCACTGCTTCCCAGGAATAATACAGAACCGGAAGGAGAGAGTGCCAGTGATACTGCTGATGTCTGTCTGGCTGAAGAGGCTGTGGTTCTTAGGCCTGATTAACGTAGACCTTTCAATGTGCCTACCTTACAGAGAAGGTCTGTTATTGCAAAAACCAATTCTCCATCTAGCATGAGGCAAATTGAAAATGGATACTTGGATGAAGTGATTATCACGCTCATTATCCTAGTAAGAAGTCAACAAATAGAAGTTACTGGCTGAAGCAAAGTCCATATTTTAACTGACACATTAAACAAGTGAAATATAGCCTTGAATCCTCCAGGATGGCTCTAATGTGGGTGCAAGAGAATGTCAAAGGAAAGTGGTCAAGTCTCTGTACTATAATGTTCTCGGAAGGTTCAAGAAAAGGACATTTTGTATAAGCCCCAACATTAAAAGTATTCCTAGGGCAGCTACTCTGATTCTAGCTTTCCAAGGTAGTATAGAACACAGACTGAGAACCTTATTCTGGTTTTTACAGCACTACCCAGATTTAGCTCCTCTGGTAGGTGTCTTCATTTTTTCCTGTCCACTGAAGCTTCCTGATAACTATCTTAAATCAGTCAAGTTTATGAAGTTCGGAAATTTCTTAGATGACACTCAGCATTGCACTCTTAATTCAGACAAGTAGTCCTCACAGCTGTCCAAGCATTCATTCTCTAAGTAAATTTAAGAATAATTCTTCTTTGGTTGTGCATCAAATTTTAGTCCTAAGGAGCACTGACAATCACAGGACCGAGAAATCATGTCTCCTGTAATGAGAGATGCCCTGCGGCCATGTGGCCATCAGTGCATAAATTCACCAAATTGGTCATCCAATCTTTAGTCATTTTTCAGCTAAAGTAGTCTTTGTGCTTCAACGCTCAGGATGACTTTCTTCCCTACCTGGAGGCACACTGTTGTGAAATTCCCATTGTAATGAAACTGTGGACCTTAGTACATTGAAAAATAGGAACATTTATCTATGCAAACCTGAAAACTTCCTTTCTTGAAATAATAAAGTCTACACACATCCTGCCAACCCTGAAGAGAAATGGATCATCCAAAATAGAGATGGAAATTGACATTCAAAGATTCAAGTTTATTTCATTAGGAGGAAATTATCCTCATACTTTGCAATAGGAGAAATAGTTGTGCTCTTTCCTCAAAATATAGTTAACAATCTGTAATGTAGGAAAGTGGGATGGAATTATCCTGGATCTGGAAGCTGTCCCAGTTGGAGGGAATGTCAGGAGATGAGGTATTCTCATCCTGCCTTTGACATGACAGGTCTGATTCTGCCTCCAAGCTGCAAACGGGCTAGTGTATGTATTATAACTGATCTGTGGACCTTACTGTACAAAGACATTTTCAGGGAAACACAGAACATTTTTCCTATTAAGCAATCTCTCAGTAGCAAACACAGAAAGAGAAGAGAAAATTATGGAAACCACTACAGATACTGTGCTAAGTTGCTCCATGGAAGTCAAATAGCAGTTGAAAAAAACTAGAGGAGACAAACTAGATGAAGCTTAAAGGGAAGGCACCATCAGAAATCATAACTTGAGTCTATGCATGAAATAATTATGGAGGAGAAAATGAGATGGTGGAAGAATGTGACCTCTAAGACAGGGTAGCATGCTGCTCCTCATCCTTGGGAGGAAATCCCACTAAACATTCCCAAATCTACCTTATTGTCTTCCTTCCACCCTGTCCTCAAAACTCTCCTTTGCCATGGTGGCTACAAAAATCTTGACCATGGTTAGGCTGCTGGTGTGCTTGACACCCCTACCTATTGTGCTGACCAGTGTTGTCTCATGGTTTCCTTGTGCTCTCTGTTGGTCTGTTTGTATACTTCTGTTGACTCTTGTTGTTATACTTAACTTGTAAGCTATTTGGGGCAGGGATCATCTTTTTCTGTGTTTGTACAGAACCTGGCACAATAGGGTTTCAGCCATGGCTAGAGCTTAGGCTGTATGATAATACAAATAATAACACAGGGGAAATGTCTGTGGTGCCCTTTCAGTCTAGTTAACTACAACAGAACGATCATGATCAAGAAGCAGGCTCTGAATGGGAGCCTTTATAGAGAGAGAAGTAAGTAATCTTGATGGATGAGTGCAGAATCTGGCCTGAAATATCTGTGACTCTAACTAGGAGAATGTAATGATAGGTATGCTGCCTCCTGTATGATAGGGTAGGATGTGTGACAGGAGTAGAAAACTCAGGATTTACAGTTGAGATTATATTCCAATTGTCTGTGCAGGAATAAACTAGATTAATAAAGGCAGTTTCAATAGGATGATTTCAAGGATCTCTAAAGAATCTCTAAACATGAGTGATCTTTTCAGAGATATTTTTCATTGCCAAGCAAGATTGAAGACCGGAGATGACTGATGTTGAAGAGCAACAAATTGATGTGCTGGTTGTGTAGGGGAAAGGACTTTGGTTTCATAGAACACTATGTAATACCTTCGCTGAGTATTGGAGATGTTAATCTGCTCATTTAGGAAGAGTACCAGATTCTTCAGTTTAAGACTGGGAGGTCTTGTTAGGCAGGCTTTAAACTAGTTAGGGTGGGGCGGGGGGGAGTTTTCTGTTCAACAGCAACAACAACAAACATCCCTGACAAAAAAGACATACGCTGTAAACTGAAAGTATAATACAAGGCAGCAGCTGGAATTATGCAACTCAGAAAGGAGACAAATAGTGGTATATTAAAACCTGTATAAACAAATTGAAGGATTATGGGAAATAAGAAATAGAAGTGAAACTAAATAATGGAGATTTGTACGATTAAATCTGTTGGGATGATTTTTATAAATGGAATGTCAACATTGATGGTGAAATCTACATGGGACAGACAGATACAGTGGGAGGAGACACTTGCATTTTTTTTTGTATTTCATAAATGATTTCCCCCAACTTTCTAATCTTTTTTGTCTCTTCTCTTAACGCTCTTGATTTGTGGATGCCCTTTTACAAGCTGTCTATGTATTGTTTAATTACCTGTTTTGCTCATATATGCCTTTTAAGGAAAGGAAAGCTTCTCTCTCTCTCTCTCACATTCTGTTGGTCCAATAAAAGATATTACCTCCCCCACCTTGTCTCTCTAATATCCTGGGACCAACATGGCTACAGCAACACTGCATATTTGAAGGAAAGGGTTTGTTCTGCAGTTTAGTGTTTTTCCTTTAAATTAACTACAAATGTTTTCTTCAATGAATATTTAGTAGCTGTGATAAGCCTGCTGTAGCATGGTGGTCTCCAGATTGTGATTAATTTTACGGGCTCAATCAGATGTGCTGCACTACCAGTTCATTTAAGATGGAATATCAAGCTTAATTTGAAATGTTGTTGCATTTCTGGGACTAAGTTGGGCATTTAATGTTGCTTACCTGTAGTGCTTTGTAGTTTTAATATTACCTATTTAGCTATTTTACCTTTATAACTGTGGATTAGAACATTTAAATGATTAAAACCCTGGGTATTAATATGTAAAGTGTGAGGGTTTATTTGGGTAAGACTCTAGTTTCATAACCAGAGGTCTAGTTGAACATATTCACATTCTTGTGTGTGTATCTGAGTGATAGTTAAACAATGTACCATAGTTATAGATTTGCACAGGCAATAGCAAGGACAGATTTACAAGTACTTGTAAAAGCTACTATTAATAGAACCGGCACGCTGTTTAACAAGACAATAATCTTGTTCCCCAGTGAGGGGAAACCTGAGGGTGGAGTAGTTTATCCTCATAAGGGAACCAGATTATTGTCTTGTAAAACAGAACACCGCCCTTTTATTGCTGGTAGATTCCACGTAGACATATGAAAAAAATAGAAGAAAACTGAAGCTTTCAAATTGTAGAAATACTTGGAAAAATTATTAGCAAACAATATTTAGCTGGCTGCCAGTGTTTTGTGGGATTTGAAATGTGACTCTTTTTTATAACAACCAGTTGTTATATTTTTATATGTGTGGTTATATTGAACTTGGTGCTATTGCTATACATCTGCATTTGGGACAATCCAGATTTTATTTACTCATGAGCTCATTACTAGCTGCTATTACTTTGTGGGTAAAGGTTTTTGGGAATGTTTTTTAAAATTAAGGCCGGTGCAAGAGTGACTTAATTAGCCCAATTCTTACGAGGGGAGAGATCAGAACAGCTGATGATGCCAATTTTAGTATAATGTATCCTATTTCAGTGAATGAGTAATGTAATAACAACATGATTCAGGCTCAAATCTAAGTAGAAAATACTTTATATGTGTAATGACTTTATTTGAATTGCCTGACTTAAATTAATTTGTGGAATGTTTATTTTGTCTGATTGCCCTAATAATTTAGGTCACATGTTGTAATAGGTTCACATTTATGACTTTAAAACTGTCCACACATTCTTAGATTGATCTGTCTTTTATGTCTTTCACACATCTATGGTGATCAGGGCCGGCTCCAGGCACCAGCCCAGCAAGCAGGTGCTTGGGGCGGCACATCCGACTCTTCGGCGGCGGGTCCCTCAATCCCTGTCGGAGCAAAGGACCAGCCGCAGAATTGCCGCCGAAAACTGAAGTGGCGGCGGTAGAGCAGATCGCGATCGCGGCTTTTTTTTTTTGTTGTTGTTGCTTTTTTGTTGCTTGGGGCGGCAAAAACCCTGGAGCCGGCCCTGATGGTGATTGGGCTAAATGAGAATAAACTGACCAGATCCCATCAGCAATTTGCAGGAAGTGATGTAGAAAGCAATAAAAGGATGAGTTGCCTAAATAAAATGAGATCCTGGAGACAGTATTTTTGACATTTCCTGTCTTTAAAGTGCATGAAAAAGAAAACAACTGCTACATTAAGAATGCTTAAGGTTAATGTGTATTTAATGGTGCAAATCTTTCATAGAAAGAATGAAAAAAATAAATCTGTTTCATGTTTTGCCTTTGCTCATTTGTTACGATTGTTTTCACCAGTTTAGCTTCTCAATTCTGAGAAGCTTTTTACTTTTGTCCCTTTTCATTTTGAAATATTTTCTATTACACTGCTCTACAGCCAAAATGCTTCTGAAATAAATGTAGTCAAACTTTACTAATTCTGGGTCACTGAGAACGAAAATGATGCTTAAAATTGTTGATTGGCTCTAGTTTTCAAGATATGCTATTGGGTCAGTATATACGACCCTTGACTTGGGAATGGCGGAGGATAAGTGAGTTATAAAGGGAAGGGATCTCAATTTAAACCAGAAATGACTAAAATACATCTTTGACTGGATCTATGAATAAATCTATGACTGGGTTTGGACAGTACTTGCTTTTTAGGCAAAACAATGAATGATGCAATCTGAAGCTGGTATTGCGTCATACAGGATATGAATTGCATCATGTTATTCCTAGAAGTCATGGATAATGCAATCATAACGAAGCTTACATCACTCTGCTGAACAAATTGCCCTATATCAGCTCTAGAAAACATACAGTGTCGTGCTCTCTTATTTGTCAGTGTTTGATTTTGCAAAGGGACACATTTCTGTTTAGCCAAAGTGAGCAGAGATGCCTCGTACTTGTGTGAACAGTGCAGATAACTTCTGCTATGTTTGTGGTGAAGTGACTTTTGCATCACAAAAGCGCAGTATAACCACTATGGTTAAGAAAGCCTATCACCTTTATTTTGGCTGCAAAATTGGAGATCAGGACAAGAGGTGGGCCCCACACATATGCTGCAACACTTGTGCAACAAATCTTCGCCAGTGGTTGAACAGGAAAAGGAAATCTATGCCTTTTGCAGTGCCAATGATTTGGAGAGAGCCAACAGATCATACCAGCAATTGTTACTTCTGCATGGTGCCTCCAGTTGGGAAAGGTGTGTCAAAGAAGAAAAAGTGGACTGTGCATTATCCAAACATTCCATCAGCTATACGCCCAGTACCCCACGGAGAAGGACTGCCGGTTCCTGATGCACCAGAATCATTCTCACTTGAGTCAGACGAGGAAGAGGAAGAGGATGAAACTTCTGGTCCTGAACCATCAATGTCACAGGACCCACATTTTCTCCCATCCTCCTCCTCTGAACCACACCTCATAACACAAGGTGAACTGAATGACCTTGTCAGGGATTTGGAACTACCCAAGAGTAAGGCAGAGCTGTTGGGCTCCAGACTACAGCAGTGGAATCTCCTGGCAGGTGATGTTAGGGTTTCCATGTTCCGTGACCGTCAAAAGGATCTTGTCCCATTCTTCTTCATGGAAGGTGATCTTGTAGCCTGCAACAACATCGATGGTGTGATGGCAGCCCTCAACATCGTTCACGATCCAGATGAGTGGAGACTGTTCATTGATTCATCGAAGACGAGTCTTAAAGCTGTTTTACTGCATAATGGCAATGTTTTGCCATCAATTCCAGTTGGTCATGCAGTCCATATGAAGGAAACCTATGACAACATGAAACAACTTTTGAGGTGCATAAACTATGACCAACATCAGTGGCAGCTTTGTGGCGATTTGAAGGTTGTTGCTCTCTTGCTTGGTCTGCAGGCTGGATACACAAAGTACTGCTGTTTTCTCTGCGAATGGGATAGTCGTGCAAGAGATTCCCACTACATCAAGAAAGATTGGCCACTCCGACAGTCATTGGAGCCTGGGAGGAAAAGTGTTCAGCATCCACCACTTGTTGAATCAAGGAAGATTTTGTTACCACCCTTACACATCAAGCTGGGTCTGATGAAGAACTTTGTCAAGGCCATTGACAAAACACAAGCAGCTTTCAAGTACCTCCGTGGAAAATTTCCAAGGTTAAGTGAAGCTAAGATAAAGGAAGGTGTCTTTGTTGGTCCTCAGATTCGTGAACTTCTTCGAGATGATGCATTTGACCATGCACTGCGTGGCAAGGAAAAGACGGCATGGAAAGCCTTCCAGTTAGTGGCAATAAATTTTCTCGGAAACAACAAGGCACACAACTACAGGTTGTTGGTGGAAAACCTCCTCAAGGCATACAAAAGCCTTGGTTGCAACATGTCACTAAAGATACATTTTTTGCACTCTCATCTAGATTTTTTTCCACCGAACTGCGGAGCAGTGAGCGACGAGCACGGCGAGCGATTTCACCAGGACATTGCAACAATGGAGAAACGCTATCAGGGCAAATGGAGCCCATCAATGCTTGCAGACTATTGCTGGACAGTGACAAGAGATGCTCCATTTAATGAATACAAGAGACAAGCCAAGAAGCGCCGAGTAGACACTGAATAGGACTAAACTATGTACATAATAGTTTTTTGCCTTTTGTTTCATAATAAATTTTATTTATATAACCCTTTTGCTGATTTTTAAAGTGTTACATAAACAGGACAGGTGAAATATTATCATGTAAAGCAACCATAAACACATGAAAAGACCTAGGATTACAATTTATGATTAAAACTCTACTATCTACACAATACACATAGACATAAAATGTAAAAAACTTAAATATCTTAGAAACAGTAGCCAATCAGTTGTTTTAATTGTCATATTTGAATTCAGCACATCAAAATACATAATAAATATCACATTTTATCTCTGAAGCAGACGACTTCTCAAAAATTGTAGACCAGTGTTATAGGAGTGACATCCTTTCCCTGGGATTGTTATTTGATCACTTTTTCCACTTCGGATCCTTACAAAAATGAGCAGGACTTATATCTGCCCTGAAATGCAGAGGCAGAATAAACCTTATACTGCTTAGTATTCATCGTATTAAGGGCCTATTTATTCAGAGATAAGGCAGGCAGCTGGCAATAACCATATCATTCATGACGGAAAAATTCTTGTGTAGTCTTATGTTCCTATTGCCCACCAGCTGTGCACAGCGTTCCCACTAATGTAAATGGGAGTTGTGTGTGAACAGTGGATAATATATGGCATGCCGAATGCACTTTGTGGCAGGTTCCTCATAATACTTCCTGTGGTGCAAGGCCTTGGTATGGCCCAAAGGCAGAGCTTGTAGTGTGCCAGTACATAGGTTGCAAAAACTGCTGTTGAGTGAATAACTGTATTTTTATTTCTAATGAGCTATGCCAACGTGCATTTTTGGAGATAAGTTACTAATATGAAAACATCTTACACACTGTATATTAAATCATCTAAGAGCTTGATTTATTACAGTTGCAGGTTAATCGTTTGGTTGGTTTTTAATTTGTGTCATAAAACAGTTTATAATCTGAACTCTGGCAGGATTCAGACTTCAGTTTCTCGTGTGTTCACTGTTAGCAGTTTGCATTTCCTGGCTTTGTGTTTGCTTTGGACTGGTGCTTGATAGTTGTATCAAGGGGATTAAAAAGTCAGCAGAAAAAGAAGCAGGAACTTGAATGTGGAAATGGAGGGTACATATTCTGTAAAAGTTTCCCGCTTCCTGCAGCTCCCGTTGGCCGGGAACGGAGAACCGCGGCCACTGGGAGCTGCGGGCGCTTGTGCAAATGTAAACACATGCTCTGGTGGCCCGCCAGTGGATTACCCTGACGGGCCGCAGGTTGCCCACCACTGAGCTAGATAGCTTGTGGAGAGCTGTATAGTTCATGGAGGGCAATAAAGCTTTGCGAACCAAGTAAGATATTTCAAAATTAAGAAATAAACGCCAGTAAGAATCTCCTGTTTACATGTATAGCAATTTTTATTAAAAAAAAAAAAAAAATCACATACCTGATAAACAGCTGTTGATCATGTTGCTTCTAAGCGTAGGTGCCTTTTTCAGCAGCTGTTTCTCATTTTTTCTAAAAATTTTTTGTACTAAGCCAAGTATCCCATCTGAGTAATAAGAATGTCAAGCCCTGGAAATTGACTTGGCTAGATTAGGTTTATTGGCTTACACAAAGATCATGTTCTTCAGCATAAAGAGAACAAAAATAATCAGAGGAGCGAAATCACAGTATAAGAATGTTGGCCAGGAAATAGACCTAAACAATAATCATGAGCACTATGTTCTGCATGTGTGTTCCCTGCCAATCCACCTCTCCATGTGTTCTGGTGAGGATAAGGTACTAGACCTTTTAAGAAGCAGTAACCACCCTAACTCCCAAATAAAATACCCAGTGTATTATATATGCAATTCAGCATACATCAAACTATCAAATTGAGAGACAGCACTGTAAAAAGACCTTTTAATGTCATACTTGGAATATTCTTTTTTAAGTTCACCCTTATTTAGGAAATTATTACCACTAAATTGACTTTAAATAATTCTGTTGCTTTTCACATAATTTTTTCAATATTTACATGTTGGAGACATATTAGTCAGTCTTGGACTGTGTTCGTTAGAAAAAAGAACACGGATGATTTCACTGAGATCTGTAAGATCCTGAAAGGAACAGCTTGATTCTGATAAGCTGCTTGAGATAGTTACTATTTTGAAAGCAAGAGGTCATGGACTCAACTTGAGGAAGGGACTAGCATAGCATATAAATAGTTTAGGCAGAATTTCCTCATACACAAGCTGGTTGGAATAGGAAACAAACTGCCAAAGTTAACGGAGTAAACTAACTTGGCTGAGAGCTGAAGACACGTTTGGAATAGTAGGAAGTGCTGGATATATTTACTAATTGGATTTTTGGAACACGATTTAAAACTGGATATATTTTATTTCCTAGTTCTCTATACTTTTTTTCCTTTCTGTGTGCCCTACTTAGAGGTGTTATCTTGGTTCTTTTATCAAGTGCTAGGTATCAAACTTATCAAGTAGTGGCTGAATGTGCTGTCATTTTACACGAGAGAGATCAGGTTCTTAAAGGAGGAGATTATCTCAGAATCTCACTGATATCAATGTGAAGGATTGCTACAGATCAAGGGTAGAATATGGACTTGATGTACTAACTAAACTTTGAACTGTCATTATTTATTACCTGTTCTGCACTTTGACATATTCAGCATTACACAGTGAGAAAATCATTAGATGATCCCTTTGTTGATGGAAGGGGTTTTACAATGATGTAGTTAATCCACCTCTTCCATCGACCTAGCTGGGTCCCTGGTGGGGGCTCACTCTCCCCCACCCTCACTCATTTTCACCGGGCTGGGGCAGGGGGTTGGGGTGCAGGCTCTGGGCTGGGGGGTAGGGCTGAGGAGTTCGGAGTGTAGGAGGAGGCTTCAGGCTGAGCCTGGGGCAGAGGGTTAGGGTGCAGGAGGGGGTGCAGGATGCGGGCTCTGGGAGGGAGTTTGGATGCGAGGGGGGGGCAGGGGTTGGGGTGCAGGAGGGGGTGCAGGATGCGGGCTCTGGGAGGGATTTTGGGTGCGGGAGGGGGCTCAGGGCTGGGGTTTAGGTTTCAAGGGGGTTGAGGCTCTGGCTGGGGGTGTGGGCTCTGGGTTGTTGCTGGGGATGAGGGGTTCGGAGTGCAGGAGGGGGCTCAGGGCTGGGGAAGGAGGTTGGGGTGTGGGAGGGGATGAAGGGTGCGGGCTTATATCAGGCGGCTCCCAGAAGCGACCAGCATGTCAGGCTCCTAGGCTCAGGGGCAGACAGGTGGCTCTGCGCACCGCCCCCACCTGCAGGCACCGCCCTCGCAGCTCCCATTGGCCGTGATTCTTGGCCAAGGGGAGCAGCAGAGTCGGCATTCGGGGAAGGGGTAGCGTGCAGAGACTCCCTGGCCGCCCCTGCGCCTAGGAGCTGCTGCCAGACATGCTGGCCCCTTCTGGGAGCCATGCAGAGCTAGGGCAGGTAGGGAGCCTGCCTTAGCCCTGCTGCGCCGGCGACCAGACTTTGGCCTATTAAAATCTCCCGGATGGCTTTCAATAGCCACTGGGAGATTGAGGCCGATTCCGGGAGACTCCCAGCCAATCTGGGAGGGTTGGCAACCATAACCATGGCTCTCAGGGAGCAAAATTTTTCACAGCCCTGAGCAGTGTAGCTAGGTTGATATAATTTTTTTGAGTAGTCTGGGCCTTAGTTATAGTAAAAAGTCACATTTTGATAAAAATTTGCCTTTTGAGGAAGAGCGCTCACATTGCAGGCACTTTTGTCACAGAAATGAGATTTATAATAGAAAGTAAATTACTATAATTGAGATGAGTGCAAAGCCCAACATTTAATCCGAGATTGAGAAAACAAACAACACTGAGAATCTGCAAACAACACTCATAAGAATTGGGTTTTGGTCTAGCTTTAACACAGCATCCATTCTTATGTGGTCACCACATTGTTTCTGTTTGTTTCATATACTTAAAGCTTTAAAATATTGATGATAAAATAAAATATTCTTGCTTTTTACGTTCTATGTTTACTGTAATTTGTAGCTGCAGTTATTGAAATCAACCAATTATTTTAAATAAATTGGAAGATTTGAATCTTGTTGCTTTGTGTATTTAACCAGAAGTCAGCTTGTTAAATTGGAAAGCTGAAGTTTTTGACTGAGGGTATGTCTACACTAGAAATGTAAGTCGACCTACATTAGCTGACTTACAGCCACTGCAGTAATTACTGATGGTGCATGTCCACACTACCCTCCTTTGGTTGGAAGTGCACGTCCTCACCAGGAGCACTTCCACCGACCTAAAAGGGGCAGTGTGGGAAGCTGAGAGCCTGGTCTCTCTGCTCAGCTGTCAGCTCCCTACCAGGAGACTGGCTGCGCCACAGGCTCCCCCTCCCTCTGCTCCCCATTCCCCACCAGGATGTGGGGAAGCCGCCCTGGGCTTCTCGTCTCCCTGTTCCCCACCGGAAATTGGGGGTAAGCTGCTCGGGGCCTCTTGCCTCCCTGTTCCCCACCGGGAGCCGGGCAGCCTTGTCAATTTAACGGCTCAGGGAGACCATGTGGTGGGCGTGGGGTGAAGGGACCACCCGGGCTTCTCACCCTGGCTTCCAGCCGGGAAGAGGGTCCAGCTGCTCAGCTCTCCAGGAGAGTGGGGTGCAGCTGGGCTTGGATTCCCAACTTTCTTGTCAATTTCAGCGCAGGAGCCTGCCCTGAAATTGACAAGACAGGATGTAAGTAACACAGCGTCTACGCAGACGCTGCGTCACCCTGACTACACGGACATAAGCCTTATGCCTCTCGTGGAGGTGGAGTAGTTATGTTGATGTAGTAGGGCACTTAGCGCTTGTCTACATTACCCGCTGGATCAATGGGCAGCGATTGATCCAGCGGGGGTCGATTTATCGCGTCTAGTCTAGTCTAGACGTGATAAATCGACTGCCAAGTGCTCTCCTGTCGACTCGGGTACTCCACCGGGGCAGGAGGCGCAGGTGGAGTTGACGGGAGAGCATCAGCCGTTGACTTACCGCAGTGAAGACACAGTGGTAAGTAGATCTAAGTACGTCGACTTCAGCTACGTTAGGCAACTTCAGCTACATGAATAACTTAGGTCGATTCCTCCCTCCTCCCCCAGTGTAGACCAGGCCGTACATCAACTGGAGGAAGGCTGTAGTGTAGACACTGACATAATTAGGTTGACGTAAGCTGCCTTACATGAACCTAACTGTGTAGTGTAGACCTGCCCTGAATGTACAGTATATATGCTTGCACAGCATATGCTCTGCCACACTAGATTCTGAATGTCCTCTGTTTATTCACAGGTCAGGTGTAGTACAGATCACTGAAGTGATTATATGTCCATGTACTTCATGAGATCTAAGGAAACTACTCTTCAGAATGAAAAGTGTTTCAGTTTACATGCTTCTTCAGTTACATATCTATAAGCAGACAATGCAAACTAGGGTAAGTGCTATCAAAACTTGCAGGCTTTGATGTAGAAAACATTTACTTCATATATTTTGTCAGTTCTCTTAACTAGTAACAGCCAAATAAAATTTTAAGAATCTGTTCTCTCTTGTGCTCGCTATCTTTTCTTTATGTTAAATATTCATTTCCATGCTAACCCATCAGAAGACGTAAGAAAATAAGGGCTGAGGCTGTGATACTGGAATGCAGTTTCTTTTCAATCACGTTTCCTGATGTTAATTTAATATTTCAACACTTGAAGAAATTTACTTAATTTATTGGAATCTGTAGTGCTGTCTGGCTGCCCTACTAGGATTAGCACTATGTTCTCTGATTTTTAGGATATCAATTACATTACATTCTCCCTACTGTCTGGAAGCAGTTCATTTGATTGTATGATGCATACTGTAAACTAGATAGCTGAAGTGCCCAAATATTTAGAAATTTAAAATTTAAAATTCTAACATAGAATTTTAAATTTTAAATATTAAATTTAAAATTATTATTCTATTTATAATTCTAAACTAGAATTTGAATGAATTTCTACTTTGCTGTCCATGCTGACTGCGTATATTAACACTTATGTTTGCTTTTTTTATAGCTTGTTCTTCCTAATTGGATTTTTCCAGTTCTGTTGGATGTTTAACTATAGCTATGGCAACAAGAGTAGAGATCAACTCTGCTCTATCATCCTTAACAACAATACCTGACTTAAATGAAATTACAAGTGAGGATAAAACACAACGCACATACATCAACCCTCTTTTGGATGCAAGTAATAAGGCTGGTCAACCTTCTAATCCTTCGGCACCAATAATTCTTGAAGAAAAAAACAAATTTGGGAGCACTTGGAGACCAGCAACTATGCCTACTCCTGGATCAAGGCCAAGGCTTTCTCCAAAGCCATTTTCTAAGGAGAAACCTTCAGATACTTTTGCGAATGTGAAACCTCCTGTTACTGCTCTCAAACCAAGTAATTTTGTCCCCAAGTTCTCTGTGTATGGACAGCCTACTGAAGAAATGACATCTGCTAAGGTGTTAAGTGGAGATGTCCCTCTATTAGTAGATCAAAAACTAATTGAAAATGAAAGTAAAGGCAACAATGAATTAGTCACAAATGTGGCCTTTTATTCCAGTCCCAGTAGAAATACTGTGATTCTTTTTGAAACAGCTAGCACTGAGAAATCCAAGGTAAATTTAACACAAGGTAAAATATCTGTTGATGAGCACAGAACACTTGGCACTATACAGACAAAAGAGTGGCAAGGTAATGCAAAGCCTGAGATGATATCTCAGCCATCAGTGACTTCCAGAAAACCTGAAGGTGGTCTACATAGGCAAATATCTTTTTCATCAGACCTCAGACCAGTCTCCTGGAATCCTCACCAATCTGATGAAAAAAAAGACACATGTGAAGATCCTATAGGTGAGAGAACCAACGATGTTGCAAAATATGCCAACAGCGAAGTTGGCTTATTAACTGAAGTGCAACGAAAGCTAAAACATAGACCAGTATCTGCTGTTTTTCTGGAATCGTTAAAAGATCAAAAGCATAGCAATTTGGAAGTCTCCGAAGAAAAATCTCCTACAGAGAAATCATGGGTTAGAAAACCAAGGCCTTTATCCATGGATCTAACTGCCAAATTTGAAAATAAAGACCTTTCTCTGTGCAAGAAAACTTGTCCATCTGATGAGATTAAGGAGAATGTACCAGTAATTCACTTCACTGACATAGGCTATCAAGAACAGTCTGAAATGAGGTCTAAAGCTGAAGAAATAGAATTGAATAAAGGTGATCCCTCTAAATCAAATTTGAAATGTAACAATCAGGACATTGACTTTCTTGATGTTAAAAACAAATCTAGTGAGCAAAACCAGAAAGTCTTTCCAAAAGATTTAGACTCATCCAGCCCAAACTATACAAAAGACTTGATACAGATCTCTGCAAAAGATAAAAAATACCCTTGGGAAACTAAACAGAAATCTAAAGATGAACAAAATGAGAAAAAAATGGACATTGCAACTAACTTACATGGATCAGAAAAAAACAAGGAGATGGCTAATAACAAAAGCAAAACAATTAAAGAGGTGGAAATATTGGCTCAAAAGGAAACTTCCAGAATTTTAGCCAGTGAAAACTCTACAGATTCCTCAAAAAAAGAAAACAAGACCTTGAGGGGGAGCGTTAAAAAACACATCCGTTTGTTTGCTGGCTCAGAAAGCAGCACTACTCCAATGGATACCGAGCCTCTCCTGGCAGCCACTGAGAGGGAAAACAGAAATGTGAACATCCAACAGAGAATCAGAGAACTGACAACAGAAAATACAGATGTTAAGCCCGGAAATCTACGCAGATCACTCAAGTCACGACCACTTTCTGCAGACTTAACAAAGAAGTAAGTTACAGAAGAGACGTCTAATACTCTACTCTTTTCAAGTTTTCAATTAGTACAAATAAAAAAAGTCAGATATCACAGTTCCTCACTTGTAATCTTCAAACATAATTTTTCTTAGAATTCTGCTTAATCCGTTGCTCATAATGTATCTTGACAGTGGCTGCAAAAATACACTGTCAGTAATATTAATTCTTGCATGCTACCTTAGCAGTCTCTCACTACTGCTTGAGTTTTATTTACATGTTTTGAAATCCAGGTATGAATAATATAGCTCACACTGTCATGTATTTCCAAAGATTCAAAATATAACCCAAGTTTTCATTTGTTTAATGTGCTCTTTTTACGTCCATTGTGTTAGTCTTACTATTTGCTTTTATTTTATTTTCAAAATACTTCTAAATAATTTTTTGCATTTGGCACAAATTAGGGTAGACCTTTATCAGTGTCACCTCAGTGACACTATATACTGTCAGGTTTTGCTCCAGATTGGAATTTTATTTCACCTTCATATCAAGGTCCACAGATCCATGATTCTGCATCTTTTTCTGGAGGAAGCAGGGAAGCAGATGAGAGCTGTTACTTGCAGAGCAGGGCTTAAGTGCCCTCCACCTGATGTTTTGCCTGTTTAGAGCAGGCAGACACTGCAGAGATCTGTGGTGTAGAATACTATTTGAAATAATAATAATAATAAAAAATAATCATAAAGGAAACAGGGGTTTTGAGTTTTAGAAGTACATAGCGATCCCAGTTTGGCACAGACTTTATTTTGATGAATCTGGGTGCCTTTCTTCTTACTGATGAGGCCTACTTCTTTGGTGCATGCCTCTTTACATCATGTCAGGCAGTCCACTAAGAAGTGGAAGTTAAAACCCTATAGATCTTGCTTTGCTCTCCTAAATAGAGTGCTTGTAATATTTTTGAGAGAGAATATCTTACTGGCTTTATATGCTCAAATTTTCAAGTGGTACAGTTTAACAAAAAGAAATCTGAAGTACATATTCCAATGTGAAATTCGCTTTCCAGTATAAAGTTGGATTTTTGATGATGATTATTGATTTGTTTTTATGTGGGGAAGTGCACTAGGGTTGGGGATGGTGTGGCGAAGTCAACACACCTGAACCCAAGGCCAAAATCACAAAGCAATACCAATCGAATGGTCCAGATTCTGTACAAGACAAAAAAAAGTGGTTCAAATAGTCTGAGAAAAGGGCAATATTAGGCACAAATACTTGATGTAATCAGTGCAGCATAAACTAGGGTAATAGAGGAAATCTTCCCAGAGGCTATTCACTATGAAAATGTGAATACTGGAGACTGCATAATTTTTCAGAAGAATTTGGTCCTCAAATACTTCAATGATGAGTGTGGGATAAGAGCCTGAACCAAATAGAATTTAACGTAACAGTAAAGTTTATGTAAGAGACAGTGGGAACTTCAACCCATTTTTCAGTAGTCTACTAACTAAATTATGTCCTAAATTCTAGATAATTTTTTCCCAAGATAGAAAATAAACTATATCTAACTTGTTAACTGTAGAGAAGGTTTGGGCATTGTCTGCCAATAGTTCAGGCATACATAAACCATTGAATCAAGATAAGATTTGTGCTGTGAAATAATGTGATTTCTCCAATAGCATGTATAAGAAATTAATTGGAGCATTTTAAAATTGTATGAAAAGAAATATGTCAAATATTGTGCATTTGAAAAATATGCATATTGGGCAACTAACTAAAGTTGTTTAATGTCATCCATACTTAAAAGAAATAACAAATTTTTGCAACAGGTTTTCAAGCCCAGCATCCACCAATGAAATTAAACCTGAGAAACCCACTGAATTGAATAGTGATGTTACTAGTGAAACACAAGAAAATCAAAAGGTAAGAAAGTGGCACTAACAGACTTGGTCTTCCAAACAGAATTGTATTTATAATTTATATAGCACTATGCTGTGTCACATATGGCTATAGAAAGCAACGAGTTAGAAACTGCCATTGTGGGTATTCAGAATAGCATAATCTTAATAGGCTTACCTTGGTAATTCCTTCTTTAGGTCACCCTGGTAATGTACAGAAATCATGTACATGTTTGGTTAATATATATGTGTGCAAAACTATAGACAATGACAATAGCCTTACACATATTAACTTCTTATGAAACTTCTGAAGTATCCTATATTAATTCGAGCTTTTATAATATATCATTATATTAAACATGCTTTGCATTTTCTACCAACTCCTCCTGTAACATTTAATTCTAATGGTCAATGACAATACAGTGCTACATAAAGAATCTGGAGTGTCTTATTCTGGCCACTTTTAAAAATTGATGAATATATACAATAACTTAGTTTCTAAGCATAATACTTAAGTTGTGCAAAATATAACTTTTCTGCTTAAAACTATAAAATCGTTGTGTATATGAAGATTTAATATTGTTATTTTAGGCATATTTTTCCTGAGTCCCTTGATGTTTGGGCATGGATCTTTTTTCTTCTTCTCTTATTCGGTCCTGGTTACAGCACAGTACTACTTTAAAGAAAAACGCCAATTTGATATAAGAGTCTAATGAGTTAATTTTGAAGAAGAGTAATTGAACAATGAACAAAAAATCCAAACTTTTTTATAACTCTTTTGGTTAATGGAAAGCTACTCTCTTCACAAGTTGACCTAAAGTAGGACTGAATAAATTTGCTTTGTCAATTAGAAAACTCAGGAAATCAGAAAGTTTAAAAGATTTATAAATAAGTTCCACAGTATTAATTTTTTTTAGCTCATTGAACTAAAACTTTTTTTAAAAGGTTAACTGAAAATTTTAGAACTAATTTTTTTCAATGCTTTCATAGTGCAGAAATACTTACTCTATTTATCATCATGTACTTCCACAGTGAAAATTACTAAAATGTAGCCTTTATTGCAACAACAGATACAATCACTGAATGTAGATACTGGAAGTGACACTAAACTGGGAGGAGTGGTAGATACGCTGGAGGGTAGGGATAGGATACAGAGGGACCTAGACAAATTAGAGGATTGGGCCAAAAGAAACCTGATGAGGTTCAACAAGGACAAGTGCAGAGTCCTGCACTTAGGACGGAAGAATCCCATGCACTGTTACAGACTAGGGACCGAGTGGCTAGGCAGCAGTTCTGCAGAAAAGGACCTAGGGGTTACGGTGGACGAGAAGCTGGATATGAGTCAACAGTGTGCCCTTGTTGCCAAGAAGGCTAACGGCATTTTGGGCTGTATAAGTAGGGGCATTGCCAGCAGATCGAGGGACGTGATCGTTCCCCTCTATTCGACATTGGTGAGGCCTCACCTGGAGTACTGTGTCCAGTTTTGGGCCCCACACTACAAGAAGGATGTGGAAAAATTGGAAAGAGTCCAGCGGAGGGCAACAAAAATGATTAGGGGGCTGGAGCACATGAGTTATGAGGAGAGGCTGAGGGAACTGGGATTGTTTAGTCTGCAGAAGAGAAGAATGAGGGGGGATTTGATAGCTGCTTTCAACTACCTGAAAGGGGGTTCCAAAGAGGATGGATCTAGACTGTTCTCAGTGGTACCAGATGACAGAACAAGGAGTAATGGTCTCAAGTTGCAGTGGGGGAGGTTTAGATTGGATATTAGGAAAAACTTTTTCACTAGGAGGGTGGTGAAGCACTGGAATGGGTTACCTAGGAAGGTGGTGGAATCGCCTTCCTTAGAGGTTTTTAAGGTCAGGCTTGACAAAGCCCTGGCTGGGATGATTTAGTTGAGATTAGGTCCTGCTTTGAGCAGGGGGTTGGACTAGATGACCTCCTGAGGTCCCTTCCAACCCTGATATTCTATGATTCTATGATTCTAAGTGTCAGATCTCCCTATAATTGTTTTGAAAATACACATGTGTAACACTATTCCTCTTCTAACAGTGGCTCAAATTGTGAAATGTGGTCAGAATTGCTTGCCCCCCCCCTCCCCCCCAGCCAGTAGCAGCTGTTCTTCATTATTTCCTCAAACTGCAATTCCTGATTATTTTATTTTTTATTCATAGCCATTAGTAAAGTGCTCTTTGCCATAGTATCTGTCTCTCTCAAACAAGAATGAATTAATGCTTGCCACACCTTGATGAGAGAATTATTATTTCCCTTTTTAAAAAGAAAAATTAAGGCACAGAAAGGTGGTGTGATTGGACCATGGTTACACAGGAAGTCAGTGGCAGAGCTGAGGATGGAAGCCAGATCTCCTGAGTCCTATCCCTGTGGCTCAGGCAGACCATCTTTCTTTCTCCTTATTTCTTTCTACTAGCAAGTTCTGACTATCATTCATGAGCCTTCCATCCCTTACTGGTCTATACCCAAGATTCCTGAGGTCTCTTGCATGGCAGTATGGAGTACTAATCATTTATTCATTTAGCTAGCCAGTAATACCATATCTTTTGGGAAAAGCTGGCTTTTACAAAATATGGTATAAATATTTATATTCTACTGTATTTTGTGTGGCAGTGCCTTTTCTTGAGTATAACTTGGCTTCAAGTAATCACTGCAGATTAAAATATATCATGAAAGTCTGAATCCAGGAATTCTTCATGCATTTAATTTTAATTTGTTATATTAAAAACAATCAAATGGTAAGAGATTCTGATGTAAAGAGGGCTTATCCTGCGGTTTGCAAGTTTACCTTACACCAATATTTGAATCTGTTTGCTAGTTTGCTTAGGGAATAGAGTGTGTGTGTGTGTGTCTCCCTCTCTGTGTGTGTATAATACATACTAGATACATAAATACATACTAGGTAGTACAATGTTGCAGTTCATCTCTCTTTTTTTTTTTTTTTTTTAAATCAACTTCTAATTGTTGAATTTTTTTTGTTTAAGAGTAAGGAGATGAAGCCTCCTCCTGGAACAGATTGTACTGAGACCTGTGCTATTGGGAATCAGTGGAAACCACAACAGACAGTAAAAATATCAGAGAAAGCTGGTCAGATCGAAAGAAAAGGAAGCTTTCTGAGAGAGAGGCAAAATTTCTCTTTGCAGGGTGAAAACTCGGTGTCATCCAAAAATAACTTTGAAAAAAAATTAAAACCCACCACTCCTGCAGAAAAGACACATTTAAAAACTGTCCGAGCCACCATGTTTGACCACAATGTCCAGAGGCATAATGTTGCTGCTGGTCACCCTGTATTTGATCCTACACGAAAGCTGACTAATGAATTTGAAGGCAAACATGATGTTGTGACTTTACTAGGCCATAACAGAAGATCTGGGATGGAAAAAGAATTACAGGAGAAAACTAGTTCAAAGAGAGAATATCACAGTCAGTCTGATGTATCAGGATATGTAGCAGATGCAGAAAAACGTGGAAAAACAATTTATCTAAATGAAGACAAGAAAATTGCTCATGCAGTTCCAGTGGAAAAATATTCTTCATGTGAGAAATGTGAAAAACCCACTCCTAAGCATGTAGAGGACTCTCTAATTTACCAACGAATAGAGCCAAGATATGAAATCCTTCAGACTTTTGGTGAAAGAGCACTTAGTGAAGCTATTACAGTAGTTCCTGAAGATAAGGCTGTGACACTCAGAACTAGAAAATCTTCTGTGAAAGAGAAGATTAAACCTGATGGGAATGTCTTACATGCTGATCAGCTGTGTGGGCTAGATAATAAAACTGACCCATTGAAAGAAGGTAGTTTTATTTCAGAAACTAAAGACACGTTGGAAACTTCTACAAAAAAGTTTACTTCTAGGGAACCTAAAGATATCTTCAACAGCAAATGTACTTTCCATGAACAGATAACAGAGTACAATAAAAATCAGAGCAAACTGGTATTTGTAACTGAGAAATCATCTTATGCTACAAACAAAAGTAAGGATTTGGGGATAGCAAATGAAAAAATGACACAACTGCATCCTGAAATGCAAAAAGAAAAGAATGAAATCTCTTGCACAGATAAAACAGCGAGCTCTAATGTGACCAAATACTTTTCTGAGAGAGCTGGTATAAAACCAGTTAGGACAGATGGCTATGAATCCAGAGCTGACTTGGGTCAAGATGTTATTTCAACCAGTGCCAATAAACATGGGAGTCAGATTTCAGTGCCTGGATATAGCCAATTGTATAAACCCTCCATGGACCAGCATCCTAGCACAGAAGTAATAACTGCTGATAAAGAGAAATCCAGAATTTTTGGATTAAGGAAATATCCAGACTCAAATTGTGTAAGAAAAGATTTAGGCTTAGATGTTGCAGCACTTGAAAATGAAAGAGACAAACTCAGATTAGTAGAACCAGAAGAAAAAGTCAGAAGAACCAGTAGTAGTGTTTCTGACCTTAAAATTTCAGACAGATGGCGAAGGAAGACCTTGCCTCAGGACTCTAGCACGCCAGAAGAAGTTAGCCCACTAACTCAAGAAAGTATTAAAAGGCTGAATAGAATAGATTCATTGCAATTTGATGAAGGTGCAATAAAGAAAAAAAGTAAAAGAAGCAAAGATGGGATAGAATCAACGGAGGTGAACCAAACAATTTCAGTCAGTCCTGATGATTATTTGAAGAAGCAGGTTTCTCCCTTTGAACCAAAGGCAACCTATTTTGCAGTTACGTATCAGATTCCTGATAAAAAAGAAAAAAGCTCTGTAAGTACTGTTAATGCAAATGAAAATAACCAAATTACTACAGCAGTTGAAAGTGCACCAATTAATCTGAACTCTAGTTCTTCCAGAAGGTCCAATCCTACATCTCAGCAATCCTATAAAAATGTACTGAGTACACATTGTAAAGATAAGTCCCTAGAGGAATGTGTTAACAAGCATTGGGTTAAAGAGGAAGAACAAGATATTCTAAGTTTAAAAAAAATATATCCAGTGCTTGGAGAGGATGATAATAGGTGGTCTTGTGAGAGAGGGCTGGATCATGCTAAAGAGAAAATTATAGATGTTGATGCTTTCCTCTTAAAACAGGGCCTGAAAAATACTATTCAAACTGATCTTAAAGGTAGTGGAGGAAAAGTCTCCTCATACCATGAGCCAAAATCCACACTACCCTTCAGGCGTTTACACAAAGACAGTGAACTATTTACACAAAAGAAGTTTGGGGAAAACAGTCGTGATGTGTTCAGAGTAAAGACTGAAGATAGGTATAGATCTAGAGTTCTTGATATTGATGCTCTTATGGCAGAATATAAAGAGGAATACATAAAGGCCAGTGACATTCAAGAAAAAAAAGATGACCAGTTCTCTGAAGATCAGAGTATGTTTTATTGGGAGAAGTCAAAGTACAAAAAGAATGTGGCTGATAAAATTCCACACAACTATAACTGGAAAGATTGGAAGAACTTGGATCAATCTGCTAGTATCACTAAACAAGGTACCTGTGCAGAAGAACACTGCAGGCCTGAGAACTTAACTCTACATGAAAACAGCAAAGAGAAACTGGAGTCCTGTAGCCAAGAATGGAGTAAGCAAAAGTCCAAAGACAGAAAATTCAGTCCTCCCCATTGGGGAAAGCCTAGTTCACTTTCAGATAAACTTATAAATTCACCTGCTGACACTATTGGTACCAGAAAAAAGACGTTTATTATTGATGAGGATCAAGGGAACAATTTAACATCTAGGCTCCAAAATGCAAAGTACACAAATAACAAGGTACAGCCTGCAAATCTAATTAGTGTGGACCAAAAACTGGAAGTCAGTTTAACTTCTAATTCCTCCCCTGATGGTGGTAGCGGCGGCGGCTTATTACGGAAGAAATTGTTCACAAAACAGCAGTTCACAGAGATGTCTGTGGATGATAACTGGCACAAAAATATAACGAGGAGCTCTGTAAATAAGAATAAAGAGAATGCAAACAAAACCTCACATGAGAGTGACTTTTCCAATATGAAGAGCAAAGCTGAGTGGAATGACTATACATCTGGTTTCGGAAATGCACTTCCAGATTTGAAACGATCGTACTCAGAAAAAAGCCGTCCTGCTAAAGCAAGAGGCAGCATGCCTCTGATGCAAGAAGCAAAGGAAAGAAGGGACCAGCACCAATTCAGGCAAAGCTTCCCATTGGAAAGTGAAGAAAACAGACTGAAAAAGAGGAGTGCATATCAACAAGAATCTTTCTCCCATGAAAATATAAAGGTATTTACAAGGCAGTATTTGTTAAAGCACCTCTTATAACTGTGAAAGTGATGAAGATATTTTATCATGATTGCTTTCAATCTTGCTGCTTCTATGTTAGAGCCAGATGCTTAGCTGGTGTAAATCAGCTTTGCTCCGTAGATATTGGTACCAGCGTAAGTGTATGCCAGGTGAGGATTTGGCTTTTTGAATATTCTTTTTCTCTTTAATTTCAAAAATCATAGTATTACTCCTTACAGGGAATATCTCCTTTAAGAGCCAATACTGTAGTAGATATGTAGTATTCTTTAAAAAGTGGCAAATTACTTACTGACAATATTAAACTACAGCTTTCTTTTGATGTAGAAGTATTGTTTATAAATTGAATTCTTAATGCTGTAGGCACTATTTGTTAAATCTTTATAGTCACAGCTTTATAAGTCAATAAATGTAACATGTTTTGAATCGGCATCTCAACTGGGCTGGGGTTTTTGCTTCAGTGAAGGGGAAAACTTTTTTTATAGATGAGTTGGTACTTTCCCTCCCCCAATCTCCTCTCCAGCTACCACTTTTGTGGTCTATTGTTCTCTAAGTGCTGGCAGAGGGAAACCTACTGAGGGTTCTCCTGACAAAAAGGAATTAATGTGCATCACATGCCCATGCAGGGGTGCTGGAATTAGGTGTGCTGGGAATGCAGCAGCACCCGCTGGCTTGAAGTGGTTTACATCATATACGGGGTTTACAGTTTTGTTCAATGGCTCTCAGCATCCCCACTATAAAAATTGTTCCAATGTCACTGTGCCCATGTAAATGTTGCGTAGAATAAAGTTTTTCTGCTTCTCTTAGCCTTCCTTGTTTTGTCTGCTTTGTGAACCAACGTTGAGCTTTCTCTGTAGTTCTCATATTTGAAGTAAACAAACATTTTAAGTGGTATTTTTATGTACTCCTTTGAAACAGGACTCTGAAAAAGAATGGACCAAGCAGAATTCTGACAGATCAGGTGGGAAAGACTTGACACTAGTTCCTATCCAGAGAAGAAGCCATAGCTTTTATAAGGACCGAAGAGCACATAACTGGACGGTAGGCTATTATTTCTTTGCATATTCCACTCATAATCAGTTGTCTTTTTTTGTAACATTGAAATACCAACTACTCAATATATCAGGACTTCACAGCAGTAAGAGCAAATACACTTGTAACTTCCTGTGCAAAATTTTACATCAGGGTAATGTTATTTTTCCCATGGGGTATCTTACTGCTTTCACATTTGTGTTAAATCATGCAATATATGTAAAGTGCATAATGAATTCCTTTCTAGATTTTAAAGGGACACTTTTCAACTTTTACACCAATTTCTCATAAAACCTTGGATTATTTAAAAGTAAATGGATTTTTAAAATTTTTTCACCAGTTACTCTTTGTCCCTGTTTGCCTTTTATTTCTCAGCATGGACAATGAAAATCAGTTAAGTAACTTTCACTTTTGTTTGTAGTCCATTTTAATTTCACATTTTCAGTGGTGTTTTTGTTCAAAAATGTTTTGTTGAAATTTTAAAAACAAAAGTTGTGGAAACATTTCTGTTCTTAGGTTTTTAAAACCGGATTTTACAAAATTAAATTTTAGGTCATGTTGAAGTTGAGTGTCCATTTAAAATAAAATGTTGTTTGATGCATATAATGCTATCAATATAAAATTATTATAAAGTACATGTAGTGTAACGTAAAGTATCCATGTTGGTCTGTCAACCAACTCGAGGATGTTTTTAAGGACTACAATGATGGGAGGAGTTTGAAGTAAGAAAGAAATGAAAAATTAGAAAAATTAGAATACAGCAAGAAGAAAGTACACAATGTAAAAATCCAGATGACTGCTAAATTTCTATTTCCATTGCTTCATAAATTATTTTTTTTACCAGTAAGTGACTCCTGCATTATTTTTAACATCATACAACTAACCCTCTAAATAGCACTGACAATGGTTTTTTTTTTTGTTTTTTTTTTTAAACAAACCTGCTTTTTCCAGAAGTTTGACACTTGGTTATCTTTTTAAATTATAACTGGCTAAAAAAAGTTGAGATGTTCTGCCTAAGGACATAATTGTGCAGTGTTTTGTTTGGCAAATGGACAGTGTGGGTTCCCATGTGGTCAGATACATCTTGCACCTATTTTCCTTTCTTGAATCATTTTCTGCATTTTCTGTTCTTTTATATCTTTCCCTCCCTGTTTCTTGATAAATTTAATAAAAAATGTCATGGAAGTTAAAAATACCCATGTTTAATAACTGGAACAAAAATAGATTGATTTTTAAAATGAGACACTTTTTTGAAAGCTGGATTAAGAAAATTAGAAATGATATACATATGGGTACATGGTACTCAGATTCTCCATGTGGCTAGTATTTGATGTTCTCATTATTCCTGTTAAGCTTCCCAATGTACACCAGGACACCCACTACCTCTTAGTACAACAAATGCAGGATCCTTCAAGAAGACTGTAAATCCATCTGATTCCACCATTTTAGGGAGCTTAACCCTCTAACTATTCTTGGTCCCTATTATAGTCTCCAAGATCATCATGCAGCCCTTAATCCTTTTTTGTATGCAGTGTTGAAACCTTTTTTATAAAATTTAAGATCTGTTCAGTTTTTCCTTTGACTTTGGAAGTCCCTGCAGCTTCTAGTTTAGTTTCCACCTGATCAAAATGGAATTCCAGGTTATTTACATATGGGTGAAATTCACCCCATGCAGGTGGCCAGCACAAGGCCAATATACTGTTCAAATCTTATTTAAGGCAATACCAAGATCTGATAACCTCTCGCTGAGATACTGAAGTTATAGCCTATTAGGGTGACCAGATGTCCCGCTTTTATACGGACAGTCCCGATTTTGGGGTCTTTTTCTTATATAGGCTCCTATTAACCCCTGTCCTGATTTTTCACATTTGCTGTCTGGTCACCCTATAGCCTATTGCAGAAGTGGGTGGGTGAGATTCTGTGGCCTGCAGTGTTCAGGAAGTCAGACTAGATAACCATAATGGTCCCTTCTGGCCTTAAAGTCTGAGAGTCCAAGTTTTCTATAGGCCTTGTGCTGGCCCTTTGCAGAGAGTTGAGTTTCACTCATATGATACCAGATTATAAAATTTTAAGCATAGGGTTGCAGTTGTGCTGTGAACTTTACCAAAATGTCAGTTTCAGAGAACAGTTCCTGAAAAAACTTGGTGTGTCCTTGTCCCATTGCTCAATCAATTTTGTGTGTTTCTCCTAATGAAGATGGTTCTCCTTACACCTTTGTGCTTGACATCTTTGTTAATCTTTGTTTTAATTAAGCTGATTCACCTTTTTCCTTGGTTTTAATGTGGTATTCTTGTCATAAGATGTTTTAAGGGTGAAATTTTTCCTTCTCCCCCCACCAAGCCAAAGTAAACAAGCTGTTTGTCAAGATCTAAGTGTAAGTTTTGGGGGTGAATCTCCTCCTCATCTCTCCAGCTCCCAACACCACCACTTTAGGGGCAGGCAACAGGCTAAAGCACTTCTCTGTGCACACGATGTTGAAGGTAATCAGCTACTCAATTCAGATAACCGTGGATCCAGCATCCTTCCTTTGCTCATAAATTCAGTGCTGCTTTCTGTAGCCTACGTGCAGCTGGCACAGAAGCAACTGCTGTGGCATGTAGGAGTAGCAGAGACTTGTGTTGGGATTGTTCAAGTATCTGATATCTTCTGAAATGTCTGGCTTTATGTGAGTCTCTCCAGGAGTGAGGTTTTTTTACTATTTGGCTCCACCCAGAGAAGTGGTTTTAAGGTCACTTTGCAGCATTACATTCTTCCCAAGTGAGTAAAAGCAGCCTTTTGATACCAAGATTGCTCTTTAAATTAAGATTATAGACGGTATAATAAAATGTAATTACTTAGTTTATGAACTGTGACCTTGTCTACATTTCTCTTTAATGAAAAGTTGCTCATTGTAATTAAAAAGGGGAAATTTCTTGGTTAGACACATTTTGCAATTTCAGATGTCTTGGATTTTTTGTTAATGAAAATCTTAGATTTTCAACCAGTTTACTTTTCTTGAACCACATGCTATTTCTTTTTCTTCTAAGAATGTGCTTTCACTCTGAGAAATTACTCAGTAAACATGGTATAATGAGTTCATGTTTGTTCTCAATTCCATATTAAATGTGATTAGTTCACAAACTGATTTCTAATCACCAGCCCTGCAAACTCAACGTGTGATCTGAAAATGAAGCAGAGTTATTCCCTACTTGTGCTTAATTGCCTATTAGTAAAGGTTGCGCAGGCCAAATTCCACCCTAAATGACACCTGCAAAATCCCAATGTCCTCAGTAGGCTTGTACAAGTGTAACCAATCAGAACTTAGTAAAGAATTCTGATACACAACAAGCAAAAGTCTACACAGTCTCTTATCTGTCTTGGGTCTTCAGGGCTAACAGGAGTACAAACTGATTTTGGTATTGAAGTAAGGTATAACTCAACTCTCCAGAAGCTGATCTGTTGAGTAGAGGTTCTTTTTACATTTCAGAGCAGAACTCTGCTTTAAATAATCGTATTCAGAGACTTGTAAGGACAGACCCCCAGCACTTCTAAAATAGGGGCTGAAAATGTTTGGTTTAATTTTTTTTTTTTTTTGCATAAATCATCTAGACTACTAGTTGTGTCAGGAGTCGCAACTGACTTAAGAATGCTTCTCCATAGTCTTACAGGGCCAAATCGTAAGTTCCTCTCTCAGGTAACCTCCCATTTAAAGTCAGTAGGAGTTTGTCTGCTGGGCTAGTAAGGACTTCTGGGGGCCAAATCCCCAGAATATGCTTTATCTGGAAATAGCATCTTAGGGTATGTTTACACTGCAGTTAGACACCTTTGGGGGGCCCGTGCCAGCTGATTGGGGCTCACGCTAAGAGGCTGTTTAACTGCGGTGTAGATGTTCGGGCTCAGGCTGAAGCCCAGGCTCTTGGACTCTGTGAGGTGGGAAGGTCCCAGAGCTCTGGCTGAAGACTGAGCCCGAACGTCTACACCACAATTAAACCGTCCTTAAGCCTGAACCGGCTGGCACAGGTCAGCTGCGGGTTTTTAATTGCAGTGTAGGTATACCCATAAGGATCCTGATTACATCGTGAGGAAGGAGAAAGGTACACTTGTTCACATTCATCAGGATGGTACTTTACTTATTCAAGTATCAGCGGGTGGCCGCGTTAGTCTGTATCCACAAAAACAACAAGGAGTCCGGTGGCACCTTAAAGACTAACAGATTTATTTGGGCATAAGCTTTCGTGGGTAAAAAAAACACTTCTTCAGATGCATCCTGTTTGTGTTGTAAAAGGCAAGCATCGCTACGAACACATTGCTGGTTTGAGATACTGAATTACTTATTCAGTATCTCAAACCAACAATGTGTTCGTAGTGATGCTTGCCTTTTACAACACAAACACAAAAGCTCTTGGAATCTTTTCCCCATAAATTTCAAGTGTTCCACTATATTCTGATAAGAAAGGATTGGAAAAGTTTATAAATAACAAAGAACCCCTTGCTTGCTTTTTTTTAATAAAAGGTAATTAAATACAACACTGGAGCATCAAAAATAGTCTTAATTATTGAACTTTTATAGTGTCCCCTTACTGTGAAAACATTTTGTTGAGTAACTGCAAATGATGTATTGAAAAATGTAAATAGCTTTTAATTCATTAAGGCAATAGACACGTGCCTTTTTGAGAAAAAGCCTATCTCATGACCCTCTCTTTCATAATCTCATGTTTGCATACCTACACTTTGAGGTAAAGATGTGGGGAGATCCAGGCTTTCAAAGTTATACTTACACAGGTAAAACATGAACAAAAGCTACTATCATTTGATACTGTGAACCATACCTATAATCAGAAGATTAGAGCCCTGTATTCATTGGTCCTGTTTGTATAATACCCCCCCCATGTGGTGACTAAATGCATCACATCCATTCTAAGATACTAGTTTCTTTGTGTAATTATTGGCAATGCATAGCTATGGATCACAGAGATCTGTTTGACTTTTTGTGACCACTGAGCCAACTAAAAATCATTATCTGGATTCTTTCATGTTGTATTTTTAGTGAAGAGAAAAAGCCAAACTAAATTACTTCTAATTATGTCTTTGAAAAGGAACTTTTTAATATGAATTCCAGAAAACTAGAAAATCAAGTCTTAAATATTACAATGCGAGTCTCAAACAGAACTTTATAGAATGGGCAAGGAAGCGTCTTCAGTAATTGCTTTAGGCACTGCTTTTGAGAAGGGGGTTGGGAGGATGGTAGCTGGTATCTTAAAATGCTGAGAGGTTTGGAAGGGATGGTTAGGAGGAAAATTTGCCAGGATTTTGGAAATATATATATTTAAACAAAAACATAGGGCAAATTTTGGGCCTGCTAACCTTGGTAGCATCCTAATAGCCTTACCATTTAAACTCTTAAAACATTTGTTTTTCGGGGTAATTGGGCAAAATATAATGGTCGGTGTCAGACTAGATGGTGTATTGGTCTCTTTTAGCATTAAACTGTATGAATATATTGTACATGGTTTTCACGACATTCTGCTACTGCTGCTTGAACCTGAGGAGCTTGCACTTATCTATACTAATTTGACTTCTGGACCCTCCTGAAGTGAGAAACTGCAAAGGTTTTTTGTTGTGCATTAGTTTTGTAATACCTTTGAACTGTAATGAATAACACAGGCTCTCCAGGGTTTGTGTGTGAACCTTTCCTCAAGTGCTGAGGAAATACATGTCTGCTAACTTTGTTGATAGTAACTTCTTTCTTGTTTTACTTAGCATTTCCATGTGGCTTTTCTCTGTGTTTTTTCAGATACTTCTCAAAACATTATGCAAGCTATAATTTTAATCTAAATCAGCTCTAGCTTCTACATCTATAGTTAGAAAGCTATGGAACTTTTATTTGTTGATACATATAATATCAAAATTATTTTGTTAAAGATGTTGCTGGTTACTTTTGTCTTAATTTTTCTTTGATTTTTACTAGAACATATTGCTCAAATAAAGGGTGAATCTGAAGCAAAGTAATCTAATTTATGGGTTGTCTTCTTATTTGTAGTGTAAGAGGAGTAGTTTGTCTGTATTTAGAGTTTAATTTCAGCTTTGCATGTAACTTAATCATTGGCAAAACAGTTAGTTGGAATCAGTGTAAGTTTCGTATCTGCCTATGAAATAAGGAAAGTGATTCATGCAGGAAATTATTACTATTTTAAAAAGATTTAGTTTGTTAGAACTGCCATACTATTAAAAATAGAGAATTACAGCAATGGTCTGAGTTCTACTGTTTTAATTTAGAAACTCCAGAGCAGAGTGTTTGTACCATTTTTGATTATCTGTATGGATCTCTAACCTCTGTTTTCTAGCATGACATCCTCTTGACATCCTCTTCTGAGCAAGGGTCAACTGTAAACAGCACCAATTTACTACAGTGAGAGTCACTTAGCTTGCAGCAAATTCAGTTTCTGGTGAGATGTATATGTTGTAATATAGGGATTCCTCCAAGTTGCTTTATTTCTGGTAATTTAGTGTGTACAGTGCATAAACTACAAGGATTGAGATCTGCAACAAAGCAAAATGTTTCCTTATAACTCTTGTACGGAAGGGTACTCTGAACCCTTCTGTTTTCATATTCTTTTGATGTCAGTATAGGTTTGTGATCCTATACCTTGCTGTAGGGCAACTTGTTATTTTTGGGAAACAACTGTTACATACACAATCAGATCTTAAATACAGCCACTAACTGCAGTTTTCTTCGCGTATTGGAACAAATTAAATAATTTTAGGATTAAGAAAATTTCTACTAAGGGGATAAGCGAAAGGCTCTAATTTAAGCAGATAAACAGTTTCCCATCTGTATTTCATTAGCAACTTCCCCCGCCCTGTTTTAAAGATTAATTCTTCATTAACTTAGATTTTATACATAGATTTCTTAAATCTTGTGTTTTACACTGTGGCGTACATGACAGTATCTAGAGGCCTAAAATAAGTTTTATATATTGTGGATATTAGATATTTGCTTACGACTTATGTTCTTTTTGCTGCTTCATTCTTAGCAAAAACTAGGATTTTTGGATTATAGAATTGGCTGCAAATCTATCAGTCTCCATTGTCAAGTGCCTTACCACAAACACCCAGGCTGTATAGCATAGCTTCAAGTTTTAAAGTGCATTTGGGCCCTCCTTTTTTAGACTTTGCATGTAAAGTGAAGGACCTTGAGTCCTGAATCCCCTCTGCTTGCTTATATGTAAAGTGCATTTAATGATGCTTGCTCATCTTGCAGCGAGGTAGTAAGGTTTAGAGTTTGTTAAGCAATTTGAGATCTTCTGGAAGATATGCTATAACTGCGAAGTATTACGATAAACCATTTGAATGTTACAAGGGCTTCAACTGTAAGATGTTTTCTCAAGTGACGGAAGTCATTATTTGCCTGATTTTAACAATCAGGGTTTGTGGCCTAATTAGTAATCTGTACAACCTGGTTCTCCTAATGGATCTAGAAGTCTTATGTATTTCAGACCAAAAAAAGTAATTGCTGTTTCACTTAGGAGTGAACAGCCTCGTAGCCACCTCTGGTGACGGAGCAGCTTCTGATCAAACCACTAGTTACACAGTGTGCATGTAAAAACAGAAACAGGCTCTGGGTGGAGTCTGGAGTGGTAGTGAGACTGGCCGTATGTAGTCATTCTTTGAATTCTTCTTATATTTTTATTATCTAATTGATGGTTTTACAGTCCCTTGCCAATAAAACTGATGTTCAAAGTAAAATGATTAAAGAAATCACTTACTTGACACTATAATATATAGGTGGGGATGGGTCAGCTAGTTTAAAAAAGTCATGAACTGACCTCTATCAGTTCTGAATCTAGTAGAGTTTTGGGGAATGTACTTTGGGGAAGAGGGTGTACATTTTGGAAATGGAACAGATGCCCTCATAATTCAGGTTGTCATGGATATCCCTTCCAGTTCTAGTCCTGGCCACTAAAGTTCTCTCCTGTGTCCCCACTAGGGGAGCCATTTCTCCCTCCCTTTATTGTACCAGGTGTTTAACTTCAGATCTCTAGTCTCTCTTGACTGCCATTTTTCTCTCCCAGACTGCTTGGGACCAAAAGCATTTTGTATGCAGCAAGCTCGACACTTCGGGCTAAAAGAGCAGTTTGCATCAGTCTTGCAAAATCAGAACAATTTACCAGCTCTGCCACAAAAACGCCCTTGTTTGTTCTTATGGTGGTGATGAAAAAACTGGTGATATTTTACTCACCCATCCAAAATCAAAGTGTGTCAAGCAAAGAAGTGAGTAGACATTTGCAAGGCTGTCTAATACCACTCTGTGATCCCTCTACTCCACCTAGGGTGACCAGACAGCGAATGTGAAAAATCAGGACGGGGGTGGGGGGTAATAGGAGTCTATATAAGAAAAAGACCCAAAAATCGGAACTGTCCCTATAAAATCAGGACATCTGGTCACCCTAACTCCACCTCTCTGGATAATGAAGGAGCATCAGTAACTCGGTCTGAAGAGGGCTTTGAAGGAAGTGTAAAGCGGAGCTGAGGGAATCCCTTCTCGTGCAGGCTCCTGTCGATTGGTTCCCCTCCCTACTTTAAAAAAGGGCATAAGACAGATATGTAGAAAATTGTTGGGAATTACTTGCTCCTGCTCTAGCTGTTCTCTGACTTCACTCAGTTTTAGTGGGGAGAAATGTGCTTACCATTTACTCTTGCATTTCTAGAACTAGTGACTGAAAATGCTGATTAATAACTTCTAGTATCCAATCTTTTTTTCCTTTTTTGGTAGCATTGGCTTACTGATGCTGGAAGTGATCCAGTAGTATGTAAAAAGATACATTGTGGAATCTGAGTGCCCATTTTCTCACTCAAAGGAGCATTTTTTATATTAAAACCATGGTCTTCTCTTACCTGCATCTCATACAGCACAGGGAAAATAAGGTCAGCTAGCAATCCAAACCACTACTGTGGCATTAATAGCATTGTATAACCTGAGCCTCTTAAACAGCATACTTTTCGTTTTTTCCCTTCAAAATGAAGTTTTTATTCTTGTGAAGAGCAATCCAAACTACTATTACTAATTCTAGGCTAACACTTGTGCTGTGAGTTAACTATATCAGAAAAGTTTGAGCAGTTAGATGCTAATAACAAGCGGTGAGTCATCTGACATCAGTAGCTCAGCTGCTGCTTAAAAGTAGCTACTACGCTTGTTAAAGGCACAGTGCTCCATACGGTAGTTTATATCCTGTTACGCAGACCTTGTAAATTATTCAGGTTGCCTTTAATGTGTTTGGTCTGCTTTTAAGTTCTACTGGAGGAAGGGAAGCCTCACTCTCTGAGAAAACAGAAACCAATAAAGATGGTGTTGCAGTAACTATGTGCTTTGAAAGAATGGAGTACTATTACTGTCCAAGTTTGTTAAAGTCGCTTCGGTATCTGTGGGTGAGTGGATTCTTTAGTTTAAACGGTTGGTGCTTAGTTTGACATTTTAATTTAATTTCCAAAAACTTCCCCTACAAATACTAAACTGTAGAGAACAGTTACTTTTCAGATAGACTGGAAAGTAACATTTCATGTTCTGGGGGAGATCTGTTTATTTTATTTGAAAATTTGGTTTCCTAATTGGAAATTAAAGGATAAAATAAGACATTATATGCACTTTTAATGATTCTGCAAATGCTTTAGTAACTGGAATTTACCTCTTGTTTATGTCTAATATTGAAACTATCAATGAACATAGTTTTGCTAATTGAATATCCATAAACATTCCTCCCTGCTTACTTAAAAGCTATCCCTAAACTCCTAAAAATATTGCTTTCAAAAATATTCTTTTCTAGCTGCCAAGCAAGGCTACTGCCCAATATTTAAACATTATTGTATGGCCAGTGCTGTTGGGTGTAGAATTGCACTTGACCATTGTATTTTAACAGGTTTCTTCCCTGTGAAGTCATTAAGGCCTAAATTTACTTTCTTTCTCTCATTAAACACCTATTCAATAAAATTTTAATAGGCTGTTTTTACTGTGGTATTCTACTTGCCTTAAATGCTTGCTTTTGCTCTTTGATTCTAACTGTTAATTGTTTTACCCTTTTACAAGTTTGACAGTGTTTGAATAAAAGGAGTTAATTATTGCGATAAGCCTGTTACTCAATTTCAAAGGAATGCAAATTCTAACATAACATTGAAGCTTTTTTTAACTTATACCAATATATTATCAAACAGAATGGTATGTTTAATCAAAGAGTTAGTCCCTTAGAGCATCACCTTTTTCATTTGTTTTTATAGATTAGTATACATGGCACTGTCTTCGTTAACCTAATGATGTTTTCAGCTGTAGGATCTAAATATGTTAATAAAGATGCTGATCTGTTAAACCACTGAATGTTTGTTGCTTATTGAGTTAAACTTTGTTTAGAAATAGGCAGCAGATAATTTGCTTCCCTCATTTAAGGTTTAATTCAGCAATCCCTGAGTAGTAGTTGCCCACATGAGTAGCTGAGTGGGGACTACCTTTTGTAAGAAAGTGCTTTGCAATTGAATAAGGAAGTAAGGATGGCAAAAGTGGGCCTTTTCTGTGTGAAGCACTAATTGCAAGCTTGTTTCTGATAGGCATTGCTACACAATACAGCATGCAGACCTTCAAATATTTCTTTGGTTTAGTTCTTTAGTTGTATAATTATAGATTCTTAAAAATCAAACATTCTTTAAATTGCATGCTTAAAAAAGTTGAACGACTATAATAGGCTTTTGTAAGTAGGTGGATATCCTTTATAGTTATCATTTCTGGCAAGCTAATAGATTTGTGTGAATGGCTTTGCTTTTGCAAATGTGTGGCGCATGTCTCAAAATAGGGTAATAAATCTGATTTTTGGATAATCCAAAAAGTGGGGGAGAGCTTTCATAACATGTAACCTTAGTTTGCAGTAAAACAGACCTCCATTGTATTTTCAGGGTATGTCTGTGTTACCATAGATATCATGCATTATTTGTTATATATATTTTGATAGTTTATTACGTTATACTCTATTAAGAACAGATATTTGATTTCTTTAAGCAAGTTTAATGTAATGTATTTTAAGCTGATGTTTTATCAGAAAGCTCTTCCTCCTGTGTAATTTATTACTACACACATTAATCATACAACTCTCTCCACCTATTTAATTTCTAGAGAATTATACTTTTGTTTTTGATTATTACTAAACATCTAATGCAGATCATGATAATTTCTCACCCAGTTCTTCTGCTGATGTTACAGGTGAAGGCTACTAAAGAGATAATGTGTCCGTTCTCTTTGTATATAATCAAGAGTAACTGGAGATGTCTGAATTAGTTGTCAAGCTTTGTGTAGAGTTATTTAATCCATTTTAGGGAATTGATATAACTTATTCATAAGGTGACCTACTTTAAGAAGTCATAACTTTTATTTTTGTAATCCTTCTATAATCACATTTTTTAAAAGGTACGATCTAAGAGTTACTTGCAGTTTCTTCCAGTGTGTATGTATTTGGTATAATTACTTCTGGTTAGTGGCAGAATCATCATAACTGAGTGTTCTAGGAAGTAACAGTTGTGAAATTCAGTGGGTCTAATCACTGCTTCCCCTCCCTTTTGCCATCTAACAAGAAGTTTAATTCTTATTTATTGTTTTGGTGATGCGTGGGAAAGCTGTCAGGAATGCATTTTACATTTTTCCTGAATGAGGCAAGGTCCATGGTCACTCGGAGTACTCGGAGGAACGATTGGTGGGCCAGCCACCAAGAAATTGTTTCCAAATACACTCATGAATGTAGTTAAGGCTGACAAATCTAGGTTCCTGAGAAACATAGCTGATGTGGGAGGTGGTGTTCCCAAAGAGAAACATTCTCTTAAGTACAGTCAAACCTGCTTAAGAGACCACCTCTGAAGAGAGACCACCTGTCATGAGTGACTATTTGCAGAGGCCATGGAACACCTCGGCTCTTTGGTGTGCAAACCTTTGAAGAGAGACCACCTCTTACAAGTGACTATTTTTCTAACTCCCATGAGTGTTTGCTCTTGGCAGGTTTCACTATATATTAGTCCAAATCCATGCAGAGTGTTGGAGATTAAAACATGAAGTTGAGTTGGCCCTCAACAGGGAGCCAGTGTAGTGAGTGGAGCATGTGCTCTTGGTGACCTGTATAGCTTAGGCATCGTCTACACTACAAACTTATGTTGGTATAACTATGTCACTCGGGGGGTAGATTTTCCATATTTAAACTAATGTTTACAAACTAATATTGCAAAATTGAGCATCTTGTTAAACGAAATGAATTACATAATACTTGGGGGGGAGGGGTGAAGTATAACCCAAAGTGTGTTCTGACCACCGGACCTTACAGTAATTTTCTTTTTAAACCTTTATGTTAAGGTCTCTTCTTCAGATGGTCCCAAAGGGAGAGTCAGCTGGTTAAGGTGCATGCTTACACTACATGTTACAATGACAACATCTTGATATGTTAAAAGAAATAAAACTACTGAAGAGTCATTGTTCTAGAACCATAATATAGAAAAGTGCAGCCCTTGTAAAATGCCAGCTATAGTAGCTACGGCTACAGAGATTGCAGATATTACTACTGCTGGTTTCTGTTATAAAGACTGACTAAGCTGCTTTTTCATTATAGGAGGTCCAATCCTATAAAATAAACTTAGTTCTGTCACCTACATCCCTAGATGTCTGTTCTCCACGCTGCTGATCTATATGTATCTGTCTCTCTCCTGTCTTTTCTCTCATGTCACCCTGTCTCTTCACCTGATTGGGAAACCATTTTATCCATGCTTTAAGAAAATATCAGCTCAGCTCTATGGCAAATTCATGACTTAGCAACAGCCGTGGTATACATATCCACAATGAGCCTCCCAAAGCGTGCAACTCATCCCTTCCCCCACTAAATTAGAAGAGAAGTCTTCTCATTCCCGTAGGGATGTCTTTTTTGTGTATATATTTACTGGCTCGACTTTGTACATGTTCTGATACTTAGATCACACTTGAAAATTAAGGTGTTCATTCGGGCTGCCTACTGTATTTGTGGATCATTCTCCCTGTATTTGTGGCTGGTACAGTATAGAGCATATTTCCTCTGCTTAAACCTAATCTTGGATTCTCCTACAAGAGAGACAGTGTCTCTCCCTATGCACAGCTGCTACACTTGGGAGCAGAAGTCTTCATCTGGAGCTTTTTTGGTACATAAAAGGGAGTTGTTGGCAGAGTGTTCTCGGAGAGCCCCATGACTTTGGAATTCACTCTCTTGTCCCTGTCCCCAACTTGTCCAGAATAGTATGAATTTGTTGACCTTCTGGGCACACTGCCTAGCCCATCTCTTTAAAAAGCTGTTTTTTGGGGGGTGGGGCTATTGTAAGAATCTTAAGGGTGGGGGAGATTTTATTCTGCTTTTTTTTTGCTGGCTTATGGTTTCCTGTGTGTGCGGTTTTATTATTGTTAGCTGTACTTTTGATGGCAGGGTGACTGAAGGCTGAGATAGGAGACTCACGTTTAAGTCTAATATAAAATTATCAATATCCATATAGCAAAGCAGTATCATTGGTATTAGTAAGACAATAGTGCCAACAGAGGTAAGCTTCCCCTCACATAAATATGATTAAATGAAGCACTGTCATACAAACTAAATTTTAGGAGCTGTTTAACAGCTGATTTAATTTGTGTAAAATCCCTCTTCCAACACTTAGCTAGTGATTTAAAGGTGGTGTGGAAGGAAGTGGAATCCTTGGAAGACATCCGAGTCATTGCTAAAAATAAAAATAGATTTTTGTGTAGAACTTATTTAATTATTAAGCAAAACCGTTTTCTGATTAGAACACAAGAGAGCGCTGTTACGCTACAATAACTAATGTCATTGCTGGCAGGGTTCCACTCATTATCTATTTTAATTGGGGAATTTGCATAAGTAAAAATGGAGGATCAAGCCTTTTTGCTATAATTGGGAACAATATTAAGTATAATTTCCTGTACACTTTTGTATAAGATACACAAAACTCTCAGATTTGCTGTAACTCAGAGTGACAGTTTTTACATTTAAATAAGATAAATGTTTGTAAACTAGAATGTTTGTAAACTAGAGATGAGGAGAAAGTATGTGTGGCTTTGTTTCTTTTTCTTTTTTCAATGTTCTAGGATTGGAAAACAAAAAAATTAAGAGCACACTTCTTATCCTGAAACAAATTTTAAAAAATGAATTATTTAACCTGATTTCGATATCTATGTAACCTGATTTCGTCAACTAAGACTTTGATCTAAACTTGTTTTGACTCTTTTTCTGCTTTCCCAGGCTGCTGTCTGTGCCATTAATGCTGGGAGACAGCCAAGTTCCCACTATTGTTTCTATTCTCTCAGCAGATTTGTGACTTGTTAATACAGCCAGTACATGTTTACTGTATGAAAGGAAATGGCATTTTAGAGAGCTACTTGAGCGTGGTGAAAGTAGTTCTTTGTATTAGACTTTCCTCAAAATATGACAAAAGTTCATAACGTAATGCAAAGTTGCCCTGAAAATGTAACTTTAGCCAGATCCTGGAGCCTTGAGTGAAGTTTGCAAAAACAGTCTGGTTTATAAATAAATGAAACTGCACTTTTCACAAAGCATGGCAGACGTTAATAAATGTAAGGTATATTCCTATAGCTTGCTTATGTAAAATTACAGTTCGTAATAGGTAACCAAGTACTTAACAAATTTTGTAAATACAGAACAGACATTAATGCAGCTGCATCTGAAGTAGCACATAGTATCTGTTTCGTACTGCTTAACATGACTGCCTTAGAGTTGAGGAAAGGAAATAAAACCTATCCAATTGAAAATGCTGGAAGAATTTCAGTAAGCAGAATAGCCTTCTAAACTAATATTGGGTCCAGACATCAGAGCAAACTATGTATTTATCCTAAAAGACATAAACTTCGTCACTTTTGAAAATGTTATCAATCTACTCCAGCTGGACTTTTTTTCCATATAATGAGTCTTTCTTTAAAACATTTGTAATTATAAAACTTTCCCCAGCAATGGTGAGCATTCCATGGGCAGAGGCTGTATATGTGTGTGAGAGAGTGATACCAAATTCTTCAGCCAGATGGCAATAAAAAGTCCCACTTCTTGTCTTGATATCAAGGAAGGTTTAATGCTTCTTAAATAATGCAGTTAAAAAGTTTGGTGGGTTTTTTGGCTGACTGGTTTTCAGTAATTATGTCCAAACCATCACATAACATAGCTTGTTCCAATAAAATGTGCAAGATTATCTTTTATCCTTCACTGCTTGAGGTTAAGCCATGATTGTGTCATAGAAATAAACATGAATTGTCAATATTCCTTGAGGAAAGAGTAGGCTGTTTTCCAATACATTTACTATATGCACACTGGTGCGGATTTGCAATATGATAAACAACCAGTAGTTAAAGCTGGGCAATAAATTGTATGAAATTTCACTTTAAAGCTGTACATCCTATTGCTCCATGGAAAACAATTATTTGAAATAGATGGGAGGATTATGCAGGTTGCATGAGTTGTATTGGCTTTTTTTATCCATTATTCAAGCTATAACTCTATCTGTCCAAAGGCCTGTTTAATACTTTTACATATACATGTGTAGGCCAGGTCCTGGCCTCAACATCATCTGCTTATCTGTCTACAGTAAGGAATCCCTTGGCATAGGGGAATTTCCAGTTGTTGTAGGGTGGGCCCAGTGACTTCCAAACCACCTGCTCGCTACTTGTATTGACTGTTTCTGTGGTGAAATGCAGCAGTTGTTTAACAGTGCATACTAACACTACAAAACACTTCAGGGAAGGAAGTGATAACCTAGATAAATCAAAACGACATGATGGAATTTTAGGGAGACAGAGTGTAATAGTCCAAACTGGAATTTTTCCTGGATGCCAGATTTAACATCCCTTCAATTGCAAAAAAAAAAAAAAAAAATTGTCAAGGGATTTTTAATGATTGTTACTACATGGGCCTGAATTAGCAATAACACTTGACTCATATCAATCAACTTGAGATGATGCTACTGTACTTTGAATTCCTGTCCTCCTTTTGCTTATTGAGATGATTTGACCTTGAGCCTCTATGTATAGCAAATCATTTTAGTAGTTTCTCCTTTTGTCTTCTGTTGTAGTTTTAAACAGAAGTAATTTATACTGCTGTTTCGTCTTTTCATTCATCGTTCGCCTTCCTTGAGATGGAGGAGGAAGAGGATTCTGTAATCTTAGTTCCACGTTCTGCCCTCCAAAAAACATGCTCAGCCCCTGTTGTAATCAATGAGAATACTTTCATGTAGCCAAGGGCAGAATTTGGCCTTCAGCATTCCTTTGTATAGGTTCCTTATGCAAATAGCTCTTTCAATGCCTGTTAATCTTCTATTGTATTTCTTGATGACGTGTGTTGTTGTATCTCAACCTGTGAGTTATTTATAATTTCCAGCGTAGTCTCTTTATGCTGAATCAAGATGCATTAATGCTGTGTGCATTTTCTGAATAATACAGAAGGGAGGGAGACCTTGAAAATGTTCAAATCTGATTGTTTTTTCTCCTTGCAGCTTCCAGCCCACTATTGTGGGGAGAGATTGGATTTACCAAAGCAAAGTATTAATATAAAAAACTCCTACCTACACAAACAGCAATAAAAACACTTGCAGATCTCTGTGAAACAATGTATTTCAAAATGTGAATCTAACGCTAGATCTCTTAAATATAAACATTTCTGAAATTGTCCTCTGTTGCATTTACAGATCTGATATTTAAAGGAAATAAGGCCGAAAGTATCTGTTCGCTAGTCTTTCTTCTGGTAATTTGAAGTGGATGCCATGCAATGATCTCACCAAGCAGAGCAATAATAAAACGGGAGTGGAACTCCTTCTATGAAATTAGGATAACTCTAACTTAATAGAAATCTGAAAGCAAATGCAAACCCTGCTCTTCCACAGACTCCCTATATGAGTTTGGGCAAGTCCCTTAGTATCTCTGTGCCTCAGTTCCCATCTGTAACATCTGGGGATAATAGCACTTTCCAAACTTGCAGGATTTTGTGACAATAAATAAAGATTGCGAGGAGCTCAGATACTATGGTGATGGAGGCTTTTATTTTGTCTTAACTGAAATATCGTCATTTCCTTCAGATAACAAATTCATTGACATCAGCTGTCCATATATATGCAATTTCCCCTGTTCTCCCTTTTTGATATTTGGATTTTCTCTTTTCCTTTTTCCTTTTCCTTTCCTTTCCTTTATTATAAACAGTAATAAGTCACCCAGACCAGATGGGATTGACCCAAGAGTTCTGAAGGAACTCAAATGTGAAATTGCAGGACTACTAACTGTAGTCTGTAACCTGTCATGTAAATCAGCTTCTGCACCAAATGACTGGAGGAGAGCTAATGTGATGCCAATTTTTAAAAAGGGCTCCAGAGGTGACCCCGGCAATTACAGTACGGTAAGCCTGACTTCACTACCGGGCAAACTGGTTGAAACTATAGTAAAGAACAAAATTGTCAGACACAGAGATTAACATGATTTGTTGGGGAATAGTCAACATGGTTTTTGTAAAGGGAAATCTTGCCTCACCAATCTACTAGAATTCTCTGAGGGGGTCAGCAAGCATGTGGACAAGGGGAATCCAGTGAATATAGTGTATTTAGATTTTCAGAAAGCCTTTGACTAGGTCCCTCACCAAAGGCTCTTAAGCAAAGTAAGCTGTCATGTGATAAGAGGGAAGGTTCTCTCATGGATTGGTAACTGGTTAAAAGATAGGAAACAAAGGGTAGGAATAAATGGTCAGTTTCAGAATGGAGAGAGGTAAATAGTGGTGTCCCCCAGGGGCCTGTAATGGGTCTAGACCTATTTAACATATTCATAAATGATCTGGAAAAAGGGGTAAACAGTGAGATGGCAAAATGTGCAGATGATACAATGTGCTCATGATAGTTAAGTTCCAGGCAGACACTGAAGATCTACAAAAGAATCTCTTAAAACTGGGTGACTGGGCAACAAAATGGCAGATGAAATTCAGTGTTGATAAATGCAAAGTAATGCACATTGGAAAACATAATCCCAACTATACGTATAAAATGATGGGGTCTAAATTAGCTGTTACCACTCAAGAAAGAGATGTTGGAGTCATTGTGAATAGTTCTCTGAAAACATCCACTCAATTTGAAGCAGCAGTCAAAAAAGCGAACAGAATGTTAGGAATCATTAAGAAAGGGATAGATGATAAGACAGAAAATATCATATTGCCTCTATATAAATCCATGGTACGCCCACATCTTGAATACTGCGTGCAGATGTGGTTGCCCCATCTCAAAAAAGATATATTGGACTTGGAAAAGGTTCCGAAAAGTGCAACAAAAATTATTAGGGGTATGAAACGGATTCCATATGAGGAGAGATTAATAAAACTGGACTTTTCAGCTTGGAAAAGAGACAACTAAGGGAGGATATGATAGAGGTCTATAAAATCATGACTGGTGTGGAGAAAGTAAATAAGGAAGTGTTATTTACTCCTTCACATAACACAAGAACTAGGGGCCACCAAATGAAATTAATAGGCAGCAGGTTTAAAACAAACAAAAGGAAGGATGTTTTTCACACAATGCACAGTCAACCTGTGGAACTCCTTGCCAGAGGATGTTGGGAAGGCCAAGACTATAACAGGGTTCAAAAAAGAACTAGATACATTCATGGAGGGTAGGTCCATCAATGGCTATTAGCCAGTATGGGCAGGGATGGTGTCCCTAGCCTCTGTTTGCCAGAAGCTGGGAATGGGCGACGGGGGATGGCTCACTTGATGATTGATTCTCTGGTCTGTTCATTCCCTCTGGGGCACCTGGCATTGGCTACTGTCGAAGACAGGATGCTGGGCTAGATGGACCTTTGGTCTGACCCAGTCTGGCCGTTCTTATGTTCTTATTATTACTATTGCATTGAAAAGTTTGTGAGGTTCCCCAATATACAAATAAGGCTACTTGGTGCCTGCCTCAGAGCTTACATTTGAAATGAAGGCAGGATGCAACAAAACAGTAGAGGAGTGTTTGAAGAGGGACAGGTTGACAGCGATAAGATTATGTGGATGCTGAGGAAAGACTTGTGCATGGTATGGTGGAGCAGAAATTTGAAAACGTTTTTTTTAAGTGCAAGTAGAAATAAATAAATGCCATTGTCTCCTTTTTTATTTTCTCTCTACCAGTTTGTGGTTAGTTTTCTTTTGCATTTTTTTAAAAATAGCGATTCCAGGGGAAGTGAGCTTTTTTTCCTGTTCAAAAGCTCCAGAAATGTTTTGACAGATTTATTTTACACCACATGTACCTTTTAATCCTCAGTTTCCACACGTGGTGGACATAGGACAGATATACAACAAAAGGAACCTTTCACCCAGTTTTTTCCCCTCTCTGTTCACCCTCTAAGCTCCTCCCTTTGCTTCCTGTTTCTCCCAATTATATATCCTCCCCATTACTAAGCCCATTAGCCCAACAATTGCCACCAAATGTCAGTAATCCCTCCCACCCTCCATAACAGGTTGGTTGATTCCAATTAAGCCTGCAGCCTTCTCTGTGCTACAGCTAGTGGTGTGTCATGCCTACCTCAAAGGCCTGGTCTACACTACGACTTTAGGTCGAATTTAGTAGCGTTACCTCGATTTAAGCCTGGACTCGTCCACACAATTAAGCCCTTTTATTCGACTTAAAGGGCTCTTTAAATCGATTTCTTTACACCACCTCCGACGACGGGAGTAGCGCTGAAATCGGTTTTGCCATTTCGAATTAGGGTTAGTGTGGCCGCAATTCGATGGTATTGGCCTCCGGGAACTATCCCACAGTGCACCATTGTGACCGCTCTGGACATCAATCTGAACTCGGATGCACTGGCCAGGTAGACAGGAAAAGCCCCGCGAACGTTTGAATTTCATTTCCTGTTTGCCCAGCGTGGAGAGCACAGGTGACCACGCAGAGCTCATCAGCACAGGTAACCATGATGGAGTCCCAGGATCGCAGAAGAGCTCCAGCATGGACCGAACGGGAGGTACGGGATCTGATCGCCATATGGGGAGACGAATCCGTGCTAGCGGAACTCCGTAGCAGTAAAAGAAATGCAAAAACATTTGAAAAAGTCTCAAAGGGCATGAAGGACAGAGGCCATAACAGGGATGCACAGCAGTGCCGCGTGAAAATTAAGGAGCTAAGGCAAGCCTACCAGAAAACCAGAGAGGCAAACGGAAGGTCCGGGGCACAGCCGCAGACATGCCGCTTCTACGCCGAGCTGCATGCCATGCTAGGGGGTGCAGCCACCACTATCCCAACCCTGTGCTATGACTCCGTCAATGGAGACTCACGCAACACAGAAGCGGGTTCTGGGGACGAGGAAGACGATGATGATGAACAGACGGGAGATGGCTCACAGCAAGGAGGCAGAGAAACCGTTTTCCCCAACAGCCAGGATCTGTTTATCACCCTGGACCTGGAGCCAGTAAACCCCGAACCCACCGAATCCCAAAGCGTGCTCGCAGACCCCGGAGAAGGGACCTCTGGTGAGTGTACCTTTGTAAATATTACACATGGTTTAAAAGCAAGCGTGTTTAATGATTAATTTGCCCTGGCATTCACGGCCAGGACAGCTACTGGAAAAGTCTGTTAACGTGTATGGGGATGGAGCGGAAATCCTCCAGGGACATCTCCAGAAAGCTCTCCTGGATGTACTCCCAAAGCCTTTGCAAAAGGTTTCTGGGGAGGGCTGCCTTATTCCGTCCGCCATGGTAGGACACTTTACCACGCCAGGCCAGTAGCACGTAGTCTGGAATCATTGCATAGCAAAGCATGGCAGCGTATGGTCCCGGTGTTTGCTGGCATTCAGACAACATCCATTCCTTATCTCTCTGTGTTATCCTCAGGAGAGTGATATCATTCATGGTCACCTGGTTGAAATAGGGTGCTTTTATTAAGGGGACATTCAGAGTGCCCGTTCCTGCTCGGCTGAACAGAAATGTTCCCCACTGTTAGCCACGCGGTGGGGGGAGGGGTGAAGTGATCATCCCAGGGAATTGGGTGTGTGTGGGGGGGGGGGGGGGGGTTAGTTGGGTTTGTGCTGCACGTTAACCCGGCAACCGCATCCCTCCCTCCTTTTAAATTGCCATACCATTTTAAATGGCCAACCCAACGGCTGCTTGGTATGGAAAATGAGGGTGCTGCTGTTTGAAACCATTCCCACATGTTATTAAGGTTAAAGAAGCCAAAAGACTGTGGCTTACCATGGCTGCCTGCAAGCCGAATTCTGTTGCCTGGCCCTGCGTGAGTGATCTCTCACACCAAATCGGCAGACCCTCAATATAAATAGAGGCAAAATACGACCTTGTAACGAAAGCATTTGTGCTATGTAATGTGAACAGCAAGGTTTAACGGGAAAGAGTGATCCTATTGTTCTCTAAAATGTGTCTTTTTAACTACCTATCTCCCTTTTCCCCCACCAGCTGCAAATGTTTCTCCTTCGCAGAGGCTAGTGAAGATTAGAAGGAGGAAGAAGAGAACTCGGGATGAAATGTTCTCGGAGCTCCAGACGGCCTCCCACGCTGACAGGGTTCAGCAGAATGCTTGGAGGCAGACAATGTCTGACTGCAGAAAAGCACAGTTTGAACGCGAGGAGAGGTGGCGGGCTGAATCGCGTGCTGAATCGGAGAGGTTGCGTGCTGAATCGCGGGCTGAATCTGAGAGGTGGCGTCAGATTGAGAACAGAAGGCAGGAGTCCATGCTCCGACTGCTGGAGCATCAAAGTGAGATGCTCCAGCGTATGGTTGAGCTGCAAGAAAGGCAGCAGGAGCACAGACCGCCACTACAGCCCCTGTGTAACCAACAGCCCTCCTCCCCAAGTTCCATGGCGTCCTCACCCAGACGCCCAAGAACGCGGTGGGGGGGCCTCCGGCCACCCAGCCACTCCACCCCAGAGGATTGCTCAAGCAGCAGAAGGCTGGCCTTCAATAAGTTTTGAAGTTTCTAATTTTTAAAGTTTTAAAGTTTTATAGTGCACGGTGTCCTTGTCCTTCCCTCCTCCCCCACCCCACCCAGCGCTTCCCTCCTCCCCCATCCCTCCTGGGCTACCTTGGCAGTTATCCTCCTATTTGTGTGAATTAATAAAGAATGCATGAATTTGAAGTAACAATGACTTTATTGCCTCTGCAAGCGGTGATCGAAGGGGGGAGGGGAGGGTGTCTAGCTTACAGTGAAGTAGAGTGAACCGGGCGGGGGCGGGGGGGAGGTTCATCAAGGAGAAACAAACAGAACTTTCACACCGTAGCCTGGCCAGTCATGAAACTGGTTTTCAAAGCTTCTCTGATGCGCACCGCACCCTGCTGTACTCTTCTAATCGCCCTGGTGTCTGGCTGCGCGTAATTAGCGGCCAGGCGATTTGCCTCAGCCTCCCACCCCGCCATAAACGTCTCCCCCTTACTCTCACAGATATTGTGGAGCGCACAACAAGCAGTAATAACAATGGGAATATTGTTTTCGCTGAGGTCTAACCGAGTCAGTAAACTGCGCCAGCGCGCTTTTAAACGTCCAAATGCACATTCTACCACCATTCTGCACTTGCTCAGCCTGTAGTTGAACAGGTCCTGACTACTGTCCAGGCTGCCTGTGTATGGCTTCATGAGCCATGGCATTAAGGGGTAGGCTGGGTCCCCAAGGATAACTATAGGCATTTCAACATCCCCAACGGTTATTTTCTGGTCTGGGAAGAAAGTCCCTTCCTGCAGCTTTTGAAACAGACCAGAGTTCCTGAAGACGCGAGCGTCATGTACCTTTCCTGGCCATCCCACGTTGATGTTGGTAAAACGTCCCTTGTGATCCACCAGTGCTTGCAGCAGCATTGAAAAGTACCCCTTTCGGTTTATGTACTCGCTGGCTTGGTGCTCCGGTGCCAAGATAGGGATATGGGTTCCATCTATCGCCCCACCACAGTTAGGGAATCCCATTGCAGCAAAGCCATCCACTATGACCTGCACATTTCCCAGAGTCACTACCCTTGATATCAGCAGCTCTTTGATTGCCCTGGCTACTTGAATCACAGCAGCCCCCACAGTAGATTTGCCCACTCCAAATTGATGTCCGACTGACCGGTAGCTGTCTGGCGTTGCAAGCTTCCACAGGGCTATGGCCACTCGCTTCTCAACTGTCAGGGCTGCTCTCATCTTGGTATTCTGGCGCTTCAGGGCAGGGGAAAGCAAGTCACAAAGTTCCATGAAAGTGCCCTTACGCATGCGAAAGTTTCGCAGCCACTGGGAATCGTCCCACACCTGCAGCACTATGCGGTCCCACCAGTCTGTGCTTGTTTCCCGGGCCCAGAATCGGCGTTCCACGGCATGAACCTGCCCCATTACCACCATGATTTTCACATTGCTGTGGCCCGTACTTTGTGAGAAGTCTATGTCTATTTCCTCATCACTCTCGTCACCGCGCTGCTGTTGCCTCTGCGCTGCTGTTGCCTCCTCCTCCTCCTCCTCCTGGTTTTGCTTTGACAGGTTCCGGCTATGCATATACTCCAGGATAATGCGCGTGGTTGTCATAGTGCTCATAATTGCCGCGGTGATCTGAGCGGGCTCCATGATCCCAGTGCTATGGCGTCTGGGCAGAAAAAAGGCGCGAAACGATTGTCTGCTGTTGCTTTCACGGAGGGAGGGAGGGAGGGAGGGAGGGAGTGGGGGCCTGACGACATGTACCCAGAATCACCCGCGACACTGTTTTTGCCCCATCAGGCATTGGGATCTCAACCCAGAATTCCAATGGGCGGCGGAGACTGCGGGAACTGTGGGATAGCTACCCACAGTGCAACGCTCCAGAAGTCGACGCTAGCCTCGGTACTGTGGACGAAGTCCGCCGACTTAATGCACTTAGAGCATTTTGTGTGGGGACACACACAATCGACTGTATAAAAACGATTTCTATAAAACCGACTTCTATAATTTCGACCTAATTTCGTAGTGTAGACATACCCAAAGAGAGAGTGTGTTAGTGGAATTTTTCTCTTCCAAGCAGTAGCAGCCTCTTGCAAAGTAACATGAATATTGACTAGGGATGTAAATATTTTAAAAAGTACCCATTTAAACTATTAAAATTATACCAGTTAACTGTTTAGTTCACAATCTACCCCTGGCTTGGGGGGGTGGGAGAGGTGAGGAGGCTCACCCTGTTCTCTCTCCTCGAAGGTGGAGTACAGTGGGCTGGGGGATTGTTTGCATGCACATGGCTGGGGGGCGCTCCATGCCTTGCTCTGATCCCACCCCTTGCTCTCCAAGTTACTAGGCACTGCAATATATTAACCGTAAGACTAATACTTATCAGTTAACCGGTTAATATTTTACTTTATCTTCTTGTCTGTATTACGGATGTATGTATATGAGGTGTATTATTGCTAACCTAATCTTTATATTCCACCTTTATTAAATTTAACGATATAAAAATGTGTGTGTTCTGTGTCCTTGTGGGAATGTGATGATCTAGATAATTACACAAATCTTCGAAGGAGAAATCTTCTTAAAATTCATTATGAATAAGTTTGGAACCTAGCAGTAAGATTTTTAGGAAATAATGATTGCTTTGGAGCAGACACTTGAAATTTGGCATTTGATGGCATTTGTATCAGAAATGTACCTTTTGCTGAATCCATGAAAATCTGCCCAAATTTGGCCAACCTTCAGAGATTTTAGCTGTTAAGTTCTAGCATGTGCAAACTGCAATTTTTTTTCAATGGCAGGGGTCCTGTGAATAAAAATAGCATGAAATCATGTAATTGAAGACTATATCATCATGCATATGCACAAGGGGGCTGAATTATGGTTGCACAGATAACCTTAACTGTGGCATTTCCTAACTTTTGAGTGCCCCCCCCCCCCACACTACTATCTTGCCCCGTCACTATGGTATTTAAGTATTTTGGGGACGTTAGATATATGCACAAGGGAAGTGTAGATGTGTACCGCACAATCAAGGCTTATGTCGAGGGCATGTTCCTGTGGATTGGAAGTTCTCAGTGTAGATGTGTGTTCTATGTGATCACTGCACTCTATGCAAAACGTTGTTCATTTATCGAAGAGTGGCTCATGTGCTTACTGTTTGTTTATTTATTTATCTGTATTATGGAAGCTCCCAAAAGCCCCAGACAGGTTCAAGACCCCTTTGTATATGGTCCCTGCTCTAAGAATTTAAAACTAATTTTAAACAAGGTTGAGCAAGTGAGTGTAACAAACCAATGAAGGGAATCTTGGAAGGAAGACTGCGAGGGGTAGTAAGGCCACCTGGTTGCATTGTTTGGCTGTTGCACATCTCTCTAGTTCCAGATCACACTCCTGTTCATTCTCATTTGTACAGTAACTCCTCACTTAACGTTGTAGTTCTGTTCCTGAAAAATGCTACTTTAAGCGAAACGATGTTAAGTGAATCCAATTTCCCCATAAGAATTAATGTAAATGGAGGGAGGAGGGTTAGGTTCCAGGGAAATTTTTTTCACCAGACAAAAGACATTATATACATATACAGTATACGTTTTAAATAATTTTAAACAAACTATGTCATGCTGTACTCACCAATGATGATTGTGAAGCTTGGTTGAGGTGGGGCGTAGTGGGGTCGGGGCGCGGGGGCTTGCCCCACTCCACCCGTCCGAGCTCCTGCCAGGGAGCGGGGTTGGGGGCTTGCCCGCTCCCCAGCTGGAATGCTGGGGGGCGGAGTGGGATACGCCCATGCACCGCGACCCTGCCCCCCAGCTGGAATGCCAGGTGGGTGGAACAGGGCAAGCTCCCACTCCCCGACCCCGCTCCCTGGCAGGAGCGCCGGGCGGGCAAGTGGAGTGGGGCGAGCCAAACAACCTTATAACGGAACGTTGCGCGACTTTAAATGAGTGTGTTCTCTAATAGATCAGCAACCTAATAACGAAACAATGTTAACCGGGACGACTTTAAGTGAGGAGTTACTGTATGTACACTCTTGGACAAAACACTTAATGGTGGGTGAGCTGACTAAATATGAGATACAGTTGAAATATTTACAGTTAAAATAGTTTCTGACAACCCAAAGAAGCCTGGAGATTTCATAAAGAATGTTTGTTCTGAGTGCATTTTGTTGGACAAGTTTTGGACCAGCGGAAAAAATGCATAACTAAATTTGTCTGGACACCTTAACCTCTTATAAACAAACTTCAAGACATTCATCTTAATAGCTAAATGAATACAGAACAGTTAAGCAATAAGAATTCTTTACACTGACAAAAAAACTTGTTAAATATTTTTGGCAAGTGTAGACAAGTTAAAGGCTATTCAGCTTTGAAAGCAACAGGTGTTGTTTCATTAAAAATATATCCCTGTAATTAAAACGAGGAATGACATTTCATATTAACGTTTTCTGAGTCATGTCAGCCACACTTCTGTTGGGATGTTCCATCTAATATTGACCAAGTCAGAGTAAACTTAGACTTCTAGTGCATTCAGAATTTCTTATTTAACAAACCACCCCAATTTCCAATTCTGGGATTTAAATATCAGCATTATAGCAATTGAAGTAGTTAACTTAAAATCCAGTGTGGCTTTCTTCAAAATGCTGTATTCTAGAATGTTCTTCTGACACAGGGTTTGTATTTAATTTCCTTGACTTGTGGTGGTGATTGGTTGTCTTTGTATTTTGTAGTGTTCACAAGTGTGCCAGATATGCTTCACAAAAACACTAAGACAAATCTTGGCCTCAAAGATCTCATAATTTAAACAATCGATTTAACAGGCAAATGAGGTTACAACATACATCAGGAAGGGTGGTGGTTGCTGGGTGGGGGTGGAGCAGAAGGCAGAGTTGCAGATCACAAAACACAGAGCAAAGTGTGTGACAGCCAGAGACAGAGTATTCACAGTTGAGGGAATCCTGCTATGGAATGAACTTCCAGAGAAGATTAGATGAATCCAGAGTCTGTCTTTAGGAAATGCTACAAAAATTTCCTTTTTGATAAAGCTTTTCCACTATGACCCAAATGACATTGACATTATCAGCTTTCACCTTTATTTGTTTTGCCAAAGTAAACAAATCATACCTAGAGTTAAGATAGAAATATGTTTTCCAAAAATTCCATATTTTTGACATAAGTAGCCTTCTTTTATAAATGTTTACTGAAAGACACAACCTTGAGTGTTTTATCAAATAATACTTCATATGACAACAGCTTCCCCTTAGAATATTACATGCACAGAAATGAAACTTGATTGGAAAACTGTTTCAGAAAGTTTTGAAAAGAAAGTAGAAAAATGCTCAGGCAACAGGTTTTTTAAAAGAAAAGTTTCTCATCTGTTTACAGAAATTCAATAGGTAACTAAATAACAAGAAGAATGTTCTCTGATTTGTTCCCAGCCAGTTGTCAAACATCTTTGATTTCGTTTGTGCCAGCCCTTCAGTCAGGAGACCATATAACTGGTTGTGCTTTCAGGCTAGGAAATACTTTACAACTAGGTGTTTTTGCTTCCCGTTCCCAGAGACTGAGTGTAAAAATTCTTAAGTGAATTTAGTGCTGGGGTGAAGTGTTGAATTGCCAGCCACGGACACTGACATTCTGTAGTATTGATGTACTTTGGTAACAGTTTGCCAATTAGTGTTGGTGATGGTGGATAGTTTTGTGATGTGGACAACTTCCTGCTAAGCATTAGACTCAGATGAACCCATTTCATGTATGCTGACATGCATTTCTTTAGCAACTTGGGGAGGGGGGGGGGCGGGGAGGAAGGAGATGATTGCAGGGCCCATTGTCTGACCCTTGTTTTCTTGGTTAGTCCCTTTGGGTGTGTGTAACTGTAGAGGTGCACTTGTAAAATAGGAAGATGGTGATGCATAACACTCTGGCTGCACATCGTTGGATCATTATTATTATTTTTTGGAAAGGTGGGGGAGGCAAGGGAGAGAAAAGTAGAAGCTCTTCGAATGTAGAAGCAGTTCTGGTACTTGTGCATTGAAGGTCCTTATCAGTTTTAATATTTTAACTCTTGATATTCTTAACTGTTAATCCTACTGTGACTGGTAGTGATTCTCATTGTGAGCTGAGGAGTGTTGCTGTTTTCTGTTCTTTTCTTTCCTTAATTACTATTGTCTTGCCACTCCTTGTTCCTTCTATTGTCCTCTAATTTCCAGCTGATAACCCTGTAAATATGCCTAATCACAGTGAGATATGGCAGCCAAATCTGGGCGGTGACCACAGGAACACTGTATTTAAAGTCACCAATGTCTGCCTTGCAATTGCTCCCTGTAGTGAGGAGTTTGCTTGATGCTCTTCTTTGCCTCTAGCAGGGAACTCTTCCTCCACCCACCCCCCCAACCCCCTCCGCTTTTTTTACACATAAATGGAACACAGTCTCAACCCACATTTGGGAGAAGAGATAGAGTTCCAAAGAAGTCTCCTTAAAGTAGCAATTTAGTGGCCACTGGTGCAAAGGATAAAACCCTCCTTCCCCTTTCACTGTACCTGAGGAATTGTGTTGATTTGGGGCATTCTCCATTTCTGCCTACCCTGGGAGCAAATGATACTTGGGATTCAAATGACCTTTCCCATGTACAGAGCCGGCCTTACGGGGTGGTTAACCACCAAGGGCACTATGGTCACCACTCCACCTGCTGCTGTTCCATCTGTTGAGCGGCCGCCCGGTGCTTGAGGAGCAGTACTTAAAGGGTGCCAAAGAAAGTTCTCCCAGGGCGCCATTTTCCCTAAGGCAGGCCCTGTACTATGTTGTGCTACAGAATGATAGCTAGGCATGCCCAGTGATGGCTACGGCTAATGCCTCTAAAGTGTGGTTCATGACAGCTCCAGTCCTTCTCCCATCCCCTGATGCTGCTAACAAGGGTGCCTGGTCTGAGGTGGTATTTTGTATGTGGACTAGTATCTTGCCTAATAAGAACTGGACCATTTCAGATGAACACTTAACAATATTTTGGCCACTGATGTCCTGGTTTGGGTTTGAATTGATGGTTATGAAAAGAAATATCGTGTAAGCTATTACAAATCATGTGAGCCGTCAGATCCCAAATTAGTGTTCCTACACTACGATAATTCCATTATATAGGATTTTATTGCTATTATGATACATTTTCCCTCAAGTGTTAGAGGAAAATGAATTCTGGTAATCTGGGTAAACATTTTAAAGTACTTGAGTGTAAGCTAATGATGTTTACATTGTTTTAAATATAAGCCATTTCCTGTACCTTTTGAAAAGCTTTATCATGATCACTCTAAACTCCATTACATTCTTTTTGGGATGCTAATACCTTAGGGAGTATTATTGTAGCCCTCCAAATAACTATTCAGAAAAAGTCCTATAATTAGAAAGAGCTAGTTGTTTTTTAATAAAATATTTCCCCACCTTTCCTTTTCAGCTATTTATTTGTATGAATGTGTAGACGTGCAAGATTCCTGAACATTGATTCATAACCTGTTGCCAACACACTCTCTCTTCATCCACTGGTCACTTAGATGCTGGCTGTAGAATATAATAATAATAAACCACATGGGGAAGGAAAACCAAAGCCATCCGTGGAAACTGCTGCCTCTGATTTGTAATTGAGTGCAAAAAAAAAAATTGTAGGTGCATTAGTGCTGTGTATTCAGCCTTTTTTTTTTCCATTTTAAGGACAGTAAACTGGATTTAAAATGTCCCAAATGGGCATAATTGAAAACTAAAACCACAAATCTAAAATCTTCAATAGGAAACTAAATAGAGATAGAAAACAAGCATTCTGTTTAAACATTACCAGAGAGAACCACTATTTCAGTTTACACAAGAGATTCCATTGCAGGTAGGTGCTGAACAAAGTCCTTGCACTCGAATTCTGACCTGAAAACACCACTACTGTTCCACTCCTCGGCCTTTCTTGAGCAGGTGTTGTCACTTGTTTTATGTGGCAATTGTAGACAAGGAGATAGATAAAAATAATTTGATGTGTGTCCTATTTTGTGTATATTTAGTGTTTGTTGCATTACAGAAAAGATCCCCTAGCTTTTGTCTGTGCTGAACTCTGTGGATTCCTTCTTGGTGCCTGAATGAGCAAGGTAGTGTAAACAACTGAAGACAGGACAAACACAGGGAGAAAGACCACACTGATAATTAGTCTAGATAGGAGGGTAAGTGAAACTGCTCTTCTTTTATGTCAGTATAACCTGGGACACTGTAAAGGAGTCAGAATTCTGTTTGGAAAAAGAAAATAGACAAGTACAGATGCCTGAAAATGCAGGATCACAAACAATATTTCCAGTATGTTTTAATTGCTTGGGCCTAAGTGTAGCTCTTGGGCTAACTTTAACAGCAAGCAAACTCGGGCTTGAAAATGTTAACAGAGCAGCTACTTGCAGAAAGTATTGCTACATGGCCAGGTAAAACCTTTGTTTATTCGATCAGTGAGTCATCTTAAAAAAATCATGAAAGCACATCAGACTTACATTGTTAGCCATGGAGAGAACTTCTGTAATTCTACAAAGCGCCTAGTTTCCAATCAATGACATGGGATTAGACCCAACATTTGGAGACATTTTATATTACTGGCATCTATAGCCTGGTAAAACATGGTGTACTTACTTAGCTTGGTCAAAACAGCTTCCCCTAACCTAGAGGTTTCTGAGTCTTCTTCTCAGTGGTCCTGATTTTTGTAGCCTGTCAGGTTGAGGAAAAAACAGAGCATTAGAATTAGCAAGAGAGCATAATAATTCTAAAAAAACCTGAATAATACATCTGATGTAGAAGAAAAACCATCACATGTTGGCTACAGGCCCTCATTATATTACATTAACCTAGTTTTGTTCAGATTTTTTTTTTTAAAGCAATTTAGGCCTTTTGGTGTGGACTGAAAAACTGAATTCTTAAACTATGTTTCTCTAGCAGTTCTTGCAGTTTTGCAGGTTTCACTGTTGTGAAAGGATATGTGCATATGTGGGGCGAGCAGTAGTGGTCAGACAGGTATGAGGAACAAGAAATAAAAATGAGGCTGTGAAAGGGAAAGGAGATCTATTCACAAATTTCAGGCCATTTGAAAGTTTCTAAAATATTTGGAGTCTTATTTCATTTGTCAGAATACTGAAGTAATTTTTAATTCATATAACGACTTAGAGTGGCAAATATTAACATTATGGGATGTTATATGTTGTTGTTGTTGTTTGTTATTAAATCTAACCTGGGACAACTGTCAACAGTATTGACAGTTCCTTCGTAAATGCAGAGTGCAAAGTATCTTGTAGACATGGAAGAGCAGAGTGCCAAAAATAAGGGGCACCTCAAAATATCTGCTAACTTAGGGATTTGTTGCATATGTAACAGACTGGCTATAGTGTGTGCCAAATGCAAAGTGAACCAGGAGATGTGCTGCAAAGTCTGGCACAGTGTTCTAATTGTTTTTAAATAGTCTGCAGTGTCAAAAGCAGCTGGTTAAACTAAGTACCATTACTAATTAAAGAGAACCAGAATCAGTGTGGAGGAATGCAAGATCACTGCAGCCTTACAAGGGCAGATTTAGGTCTTGAACAGTTTCTGGAGCCAGAATGTAATGTAGTCAAAGAAACAAACAGAGCCAAGATGGAAGTGGTCTTTGCCAATATTTCAGCACAAAATTAAGGTTTGGAGACAGGCTGATACCTTGGAAAATGCTTAAACAGTAGATAAATAATTAATAATAAATTAATTGTTTAGCCACTGCTGTTTACCTAACTAGAGAGCTGATGGTGAAATTCTGGGTCATGACCGGGGAAACAGCAGGGGAATGGTTTTAGTTCTGGCTTTACCCTTACACATGCTACAAAAGCTGAGTATCTGAGTTCCGCCAGCCACTGAGGTTTTATATTTTTGGTATGTTTCATCGCATGCTGTGCTGTACGCAAGCCTATTCTAATCTGACCTTCCAACTCTGTGTAAACATTAATATAATTGCCCGTATTTGAAGGCGTGCAAGAACTGAGAGTTGAAAGCAGCTTTTGGAAAAATGTAATTCATATATCTAGAATTTTGTTTGCACTGTGGGCAGAAAAAGTGGGGATTGTTATTTCTTTGCACACAGTTGTATTTGTGAGTTGTAGGTGGAATAAATGTTAATAAAAGAAAAATGGGTATCCAACAATGTCTGAATAATATAGTCACTTGCACTACTGTGCTAATTAGTCATACTGTGCTATTTAGAAATGCATGTTCATGGAGAGTGTTTTCTGGAATTGCAGACCCTTGGCAAATCCAGGGTGACTTCAGCATGAGATAATCATCTTGTGCAGTACTACTTGTTGTGTTGGAACAACTCCTTACTTAGCTAAAGAGACTTCTGTACTGAAATGTTTGGAGGCTGGAAACTTGGCATTCTCAGAGGGTTTATAGAGTGGCAAGCCTTGTACTTCACAGAAAAAGCTTTAGAGAAAGCTTGTGTAGATTGACCAAAGGGAAAGTAAACGAAGCATGCATGTAACCAAAACAATGGCTTTAACTGAGTTGAGAAGCACACATAAGGAGTTGCTAGCACAACGTATTTTGGTAGGCCCTGAATCAGTAAAAACAAGTTAACATTTCTCTTCTATGTTCAGAAGATCCCTTCAGTATCAACACACTTTTATGGTATGCCATTCTCATAATTAATTCCATATATTATTACCTTTACTGTGAAGGTGTTTTCCGTCTTCTCTTAAATTCTATTTTTAATAATGACCTGTGTGCTTCTTGCACATATGATGTATTTGCTTGGTTCAGTGTTTTTCATAACTTAAAAACATAAATGGTTACCCCATGTCTCTTCCAGTATGGAAAATCACAGCTTTCAAAATCCTCTTCATGTATATTTTGAAGCTTTGTTGCATTTTGGTTGGCTGTTGTAGTGAAGTTCTTTCAAGATCAGTTGCATCTTTTTGCTAAGTAGAATGGGAGGGGAACGCAATCCATGTAGGAAGGTAAACACTGCCAGGATCAGTCCTGTCGCTGGCAGTGGCAAGTGGTGGATGTTTCTGAGGTAGGCATTATGCTTCCACTCCATATAGTGCAGTGTAAGTTAGATGTCACTAGAATGCTCTAACCAGCGTCATATTTACTCAGATACTGAAATACTCCTGCATCTGATCTGCCTGCATTAGTCCTCATTACTTATTTTTACTGGTAAAGATGAACATGCTGCTGGGAGGGAGACTGAGACCATGAATTAAACTCCAAATCATGCATTTAATTTTAAATTTAAACACAAGCATAGAGTACACTTTGTGCTCCATCTGCTGCTTGAGATTGAATTCATTTTTTTCCTCATCTTTAAAGTAGCAATAAGATACTGCTTCTACTTTAGTTCTACAGACTGTTTCCACAGTTTCAAAACACCACTCTATTAAAAGACTGCCGTTTCATTCTCACTGTATGTGTTTGCTTATAAGATAGGAATAGATTCTCTTGTACACCAACTATTTTTAACTAAGGCTAATACGCTAGTAAACATTCTCATATGTAATGATGATAGCATGAGTTATGGAGGTGTCCTGAAATAGATAAATATGACCCTGTTGTGTTCTGTGCATAAAACATTGATGAAGATAATACATTTTTATATAAACCAGAACAAAAGAGGTTCTCAGATTTTTGTTTCTAGAGAGAGAATCTTGTAAAATTGTTTCTACCGTAATGAAAGCAGTGGAAACACCTGATACTCGGAGGAAATATGTTGAGCTTTTATGAGCTTGTACAGTACTTCCAGTTAGCTACTAAGGTACAAGCACTAACCTGGATGTCTCTTCCCCAACAGTGAGGATGTCCTCCTGAGAATGTCCAAGGAAATTAAAGTATATTGCAAATGGATAGTTAACAACACATTTTAATTACTTGAGTGAGGTGATTCACTGCAATAATTTTAATTTACCCCTGTTTATTTGAGTTTGGTGTATCTTGATCTTTTTAAAGCTTATTTAATAGTAATTATACAGACCTAAACACTACCAGCTGTGCAGCTAACAGACAAAATGAATTATAGATTCTTGGAAACAGTTACATATATGCTTTAAAGCAGGGGTTCTCAACCTTTTTCATTCTGAGGCCCCTGCCAACATGCCATAAAAACTCCATGGCCCACCTGTGCCACAACAACTGGTTTTCTGCATATAAAAGCCAGGGCTGGCGTTATGGGGTAGCAAGCAAGGCAGTTGCCTGGGGCCCCATTCCACAAGGGTCCCAGCGAAGCTAAATTGTTCAGGCTTTGGCCTCAGCCCCGGGGTGGCAGGGCTCAGGGCCCCAGGCTTCAGTTCCATGCAGTGGGGCTTCGGCTTTCTGCCGTGAGCCCCAGTGAATCTAACACTGGCCATGCTTGGTGGACCCCCTACAACCTGCTCACGCCCCCTCAGGGGGCCCCGGGCCCCTGGTTGAGAAGCACTGCTTTAAAGGACTTTTTATAGCCCGCTATAGAAGCAGGAGCGCTGCCAGCTTTTCCGGCACCCTAGGCGGCGGAAGGTCCCGCCCCCAAAATTCCGCGGACTGCCGGGGCGCTGGCGCCCCCCAAATAGCAGCAACCTAGGCGACCGCCTAGGTCGCCTAATGGGTTGCGCCGGCCCTGTATAGAAGCTTCAGTTGCTTGTTCTGGGACTACTTCCTGTCAACACCTTGTTTGATTAAGACATTTACTTAGTTTTCCTTCCATTAATTACATTCTGGTAATAATTAGTTCTTGCATATGTGGGAGTAGTACACTATTATGTCTAGTAATGTGTTCATATGTGTGAAATTCCCCAGGGTGCAATGTGGACAGCTGTGTCTTCTTAGCTCTTCAGGCTTTGATGCCTTGAACACCGCTTTGCTGGTGAACAGCAACCCCTCCATGTAAACTCCCTCTCAGCGGAATACATGAATCTATGCTTTGCCATCCATGAATTACATACAGGGCAACACCAGCATATCCCCAGTCCCAGTGTCGCTGCCCCATAAATGTGCAACTTACACTGTTCAGTGTCCTCCTGGACAATGTAAGCTCATAGTCATGTTATTGCAACAATGGATAATGGTTACGCACCAGGCTTTTTGACCTAAGTAGAGTTTCCTAAGAACTTCAACCAAAACACAGTGATTTAGATAAAACAATAAAACAAGTTTATTAATTGGAGAAAGATAGATTTTAAGTAATTACAAATGATAAGACATAAAATTCAGAATTGGTTAAAAAGAAATAAAAGGATAAATACGCAAGCTAATTCCTAAACGTTACTAAGGCTAATAGGTTTAAAAGCAAGAAAGTAGTTTTTCTCATCAAAAGCCTATTGTAGCCTGTCCTGGCTGGAAAACTCCCCCAGTTCAATAATGCTGCTTTTGTTTTTCAAGTGATATTGCTGCTGTGAGTAGAAATGGAGAAGGAGCAGTGATGTGGAGGTGTGTCTTATTTTTATACCCTCCTCCTTTTTATGAGGGTTACCCTATCCCAGGGTGCAGACAAACAGCCTCCTGAGTACATGAGGTTCGAAGTGTTTCTGGGTTGAAATGTAAATTATTTGTTTATACTTTCCCCCCCGTTGGTGGTTGGCCAGTTAAGCAAGGTAATGGCTCTTTAGCATCTTGTTGGCATGCCAGTGTGTCTTTGTCTCTGAGAAAATGGTTTGTGGGCATTACCCAGAACTAAGGCATGTTTCAGTAATAACCATATAGCAAAATCTCATAATTTTACATGCAGTTATGTTACATTTCAACAGGATAATAATCAGCAGATTATGAGTTTTCAAATGATATCTCACAAAGCACACTTTGTACAAAATATATCAAAACCATATAAAAGTGGTGAACATGGGGTACAGGGTGTCACAATATGACAGTTAAAAGATTCTAAATTCAGTGTTGCAGATAGACTCTCAAATCAGTAATGGCACTGGTTTCTAAGGACAAATGCAGTAAAATATGCATAATAGCTTATTAATTTTTAAAGCCTTACTATAAAACAGAATGGACCAGATTCCCTAGAGAGCTTACAGCGCCTTTATGTCACACAGGCAGCAGAAAGGGGCAACAACCTGGCCACAAATGGTCAGCAGAGTTCCTCTGGCAAAGGGAATCTCTGCTGGAAACTACTGAGCTGGATCTCAGTCTGTGCACCTGCCTCCTTCCCGACACTGGCAAAGGTGGCTTGTCAGGGGCTTGGTGTAATTCAGCACCGCTATGCCAATCCTCCATTGGTGTATGGCTCATTAAGTACCTGTGTCAGCAATATAACATGGAGGTGCCCAACTGCAGTTTTAAGTTGGTTCAAAAATTCTAGCAGAACTTCAGAATTGGGGAGTTGAAGGTGTAACCAGCTCCCTGATGGGGGCTCCACTTTCCTGCACCACATAGAGTTCTGAGGAGAGAAATTTGTCCAATATTCACAACACATTTGTACTTTAGCATTTAGACTAAACTGAATGTATAGAATGTATAGTAATAGTGTAAGGTTCCTGCATTGTGTACAACAATTTACATAGTGTTTATAGTACTAAATTTTTACTGCCATAATTTAAAAACTATTTTGCTTCTTACTTTTGAAATGGCAGTAATACACGTTAGTCCCTTACACTTGTGTGTGCAGTTAAAAAGAAAATCCCAAACTTTTGGTTAGACAGAGTGTACGTACACATGTAATTTGTTTTAAAGAAAAAGCTATGTAAATATAAGAACGCTCTTTCTCTATAGGTTGAATTGTCTTTCAAAACTCAGAAATAGTATTAGACCTCTATGATGAGAACATACTTTAAAAAACACAAACAAAAACCCCAATATTTGCTGTGTTAAGAGATGGTCTCCATGATGTGGGGGCTTACTTTTGCTAACACAATTTCATTTTGGTTGTGGCCTAAAAGTAATCAGTGTTTATGACTGGCTTTGGGAAGTCTGAGATGTAAAATACTTTATTAAGTGCAATAACCACATGTAAGTTACTAATTATATCGGTATTACATTCTCCGTTTACACTGAGCAATGACCCTCAGACATAGAACTTTTCACTACTCTTGTGAAGCCTGTACACTTACAAATATAAACTAATGCCTACAGGAGGAATTTAAGGAGATTAGTGTCACAGTAATCATAACTTTATTACTCTTTCATGCAAACTGTTGTAGGAATAGCCTTTAGGCTCTCTTAGGGTAGTTAAATAACCAGAGTAGTGAAGTTTTGTTTCTAAAATACATGGTTTAAAAAAAATTTTTAAAGGAAGGAAGGCTGAAAGGGAAGAGACCAAGGAAAGCATATACTAAAAGGAATGAAGAATCAGCTTTTCCTGGTAGACAGAAACACTTTATTTGTAAAAGGCACCAATCACATAGTACTGATGCTGTCTTTATTTGCCTTTCATGCTTATGATCTAAAGTTTGATATTAGGTCCTTTATCTAATATTAAAATCATAATCTAAAATCTTAACTGATTCCTGGCAAAATACGTACTATTGTATTACCTTATTGTATGCAAGAGAGAAGCATTGTTAATTAACATGATATAGTTAGAATAATCCTTCAGACATTACTGGCCCTATTGTCTGTTGGGACTGAACATATGAAGACGATGGAAATCCACATGGCAACACTCACTTTTCCTTTTCTGAAATTTAAAATGATCTCTAATTCTTAATGTGTTCTGAAGCTTGAAAAAATAGTTGTAAAAGCAATTGTTCTTAAAATGACTAAGATCATGTTAAGATTTTCAAATATCTTGTTTAGTTAATGAAGCTCTTTCACAGATTGATACTAGTTCAGAATATAGAAATGAAATAAAAATTCAGCCCCAAATAAGGCTGTATTATTAAGTCATGCTTCCTAGTTAACTAGGAGAGGCAGGTAAAAGAATGATTTTTGTAGTACTGATTGTCACACAGTCATGCATAACTAAATTAAACTAGACAGGGTGGATTTGGTTTAAATCATGATTTAAATCACTAGTCAGGAAGACTCGATTTAATCATGGTTTTCTACATAAAAGTGCATTCTTGTTGGTTGTTATAACCTTAATACATATTCTTCACAACTCAGAGATAGTTGTAGGTTTCATTTTTAGAAGGTACACACTATACATTTTTAAACAGTGATTTATTTTGAAAACTTTTCATATGAGTTTTACATCTATATCAGAGAATGAATGATTGTTTGGTTATTTCATTTACTAAAGGTAATTGAAGCAAATAGTTCACTTCCCAATGACTTCATAAATATCTCCAATTCAACAGGTTAATCATTCATATTTGGAGGATTTTCTTCCCATGCTGTATTAGGAGGAGAACATCACCAGACAGACATTTAAATTGTTTTATTTAGCTAAAACAACAATGTTAAGTATTCTGGATTTTTTTCTTCAACAGCAAACATACAATATTTTAACAAAAAAGCATATGTCCCTCGCTTCTCACATTTATCTCCAGACTTCTTCTCCTTGTCCAGATCTATTCCGCCCCCAACACTCTTCTATTCATTGAACTTTTTGAAACTTTGCACTTTTAGAGAGAGGTAAAGGATTGACTCTATGTACCCAAATTTGCAGAAGGACAATAGAGTTGAGGTCTGTTATTTCTCACCTCTATATATTTATTTAAAAACATTTTTGCTGTTAACAAGCATGTTACCTCTGGAGACACAAATCCACAGTTTGAGAACTGCAAAACTAAGCATCTCTGATGGTATCTTCTAGACCAGGGGTAGGCAACCTATGGCATGCGTGCCGAAGGCGGCACGCGAGCCGATTTTCAGTGGTACTCACACTGCCCGGGTCCTGGCCACTGGTCCGGGGGGCTCTGCATTTTAATTTAATTTTAAATGAAGCTTCTTAAACATTTTAAAAACCTTATTTACTTTACATACAACAATAGTTTAGTTATATATTATAGACTTATAGAAAGAGACCTTCTAAAAACGTTAAAATGTATTACTGGCACG
>QXTE01000013.1:2889389-3036573 GCA_003942145.1 Platysternon megacephalum | reverse complement strand
GTGCCGAAGGCGGCACGCGAGCTGATTTTCAGTGGCACTCACACTGCCCGGGTCCTGGCCACCGGTCCGGGGGGCTCTGCATTTTAATTTAATTTTAAATGAAGCTTCTTAAACATTTTAAAAACCTTATTTACTTTACATACAACAATAGTTTAGTTATATATTATAGACTTATAGAAAGAGACCTTCTAAAAACGTTAAAATGTATTACTGGCACGTGAAACCTTAAATTAGAGTGAATAAATGAAGACTCGGCCCACCACTTCTGAAAGGTTGCCGACCCCTGTTCTAGACTGAGCACTGAGTCCCATTGGGTAGATAGAAAGATTAACCTAAATAATCTATACAGAAGCCCCTGGAACCCCATAAAATTGGGTCCCTAATCCATGGACTATTGGAACTCATTTACAAAACTTTTCTTAAACATTACATTAATATATTGTCTTATACTATAGAATTAGAATTTATAATCCCTATCCATGATGAGATATCTTTGAGCTATAATGTATCTTAATTAAAACGATCTTTAGATAGGTTTTTTCCTCAAAAAGCATTTTATCAAAAAAATCTGATTTAAATAAAAAATACTATCCCACTGTGCAACTGGCCGCAGGGTGCTTTGGGAAGGGTTTGCAATGCCTCATGGGGCAGGTACAGCAGCACATGATGCAGGTTTCTCCTCCCATCCTTCCAGGGGCATCCAAGTAGACTGTCAGCTGCTTTTCAGCTGAAAGAGGGGTGGGGGGGGAGGAGAGTGGTGTGTCTGGGGCGGGGGAGACAGCAGGCTGACTGATCTAGCCTGAGGCAGGGGGAGGGAGACACCCTCCCACCCCCACATCAGCCCCTGGCTCTCCTTGGCACACTGGTCTCTCCTGAAGCAGCCCGCTCTGCCTGCCTGTGATTCTGTGATTGGTTCTGTGATTCCCTCCGAGTTCTCCCACAGCCGCCTCAGCTGCGGGGGGCAGCATCCAGAGCTGCTCTGGGAGCTCTCCGTGCTGAGGAATGTCAAAGCATTGCAGCAGTCCTGTCCCTCCGCCTCCCTGCAGCAGCAGTCTGCCTGCCACTGTGCTCCTGTGCAGGGCACAACAGGAGCCTTCCACCTTAATGATTTTCTCTTTAGTCCTCCCAGCTGAGCAGCACGCTCAGCTGTCAGATACTTCCAGGAACTTTAAAAGGGGAGGGGTGCATGCCAGCAGAGTGGTCACAACAGGCATGGTGGGATACTGGGGGAAGCAGTTATGTCGACAAAACAAACAGCAGAGTCTGCACTGACGCTTCGTCGCAAAAAGCTTTATGCCTTTTGTTGAAGTGGTTTTGTTTTGTCGGCAAAACAGCAGAGTTTTGTCGCCAAAAGTAGCTTTATAGTGTGTATACCTCCCCTGTTTTGTCGGCAAAAGGCAATTTTTGCCGACAAAACTTTGTAGTATAGACAAGGTCTTAGTTTAGTTGTTGTTGTTGAGCCATAAATGTATTGTGAAAATCCCCGTGACTGGACAAGGTTTAAGACTAGAAACAGGTTGACATGGCTGGATCCAAGTAACATGTTGAAATGCAGTCCCAATAATACGTGTTTTGAAGAAGGAGAAATCCTGTTTCCCCCAATAAGTCACATTGGTTCCTTTTGTGGCATTGTGTTGTGCTTTGTTTGTTTGTTACACATTCCTCAAAGAAAGGTCGAAATAGTATTTTTCTGTCATTGTGAAACAGCCTGCTGGAAGCCATGTCAGGAAAATATACAGAAACTGCTCGTTTGTCAGTTAAATATGCATTTCATAATCTTCCTGGAAGGACTGCACCAGAGAGAGAGAGAGAGATTAAATAAATTGCTAGTTTGTGGTAGAAACAAAAAACAAGGAAACTTTACAGTTAACACCCATTCCTTGTCTTAATACTTGCATCTTTCCTTTTCAAGGTGAATTACAGTTATGGTCTTAACTTTGAAGCCCTTGGACATGTAGTTTGTTAGTTTACTAGAACCTTTGTATTCCTTATACGTAGTTATTTCTACAGTTCTTTTGAACTGATTATTCCAGAATTTCCATCCTGAGCAATGAACATTTGACTTCCCAAAGTTACATGCTGTCATTGTTGGTTGTGAAAATCTGACACAGATAAACCATTACATGTATGTGAAATATCCCAAATTTATCCATTTGACATGGTCAGCAAAACTTTTCCCCTGTACTCTTACTGGTCTTCCAATTTTTTTCTGGAAATACAGTGGAAATTAGTATGCACATGACACCCCTCCTCAAACATCCGAAGGCTCTGCTGTCCTAAAAGTCACTCGATTTTTGTTTTGGTAGTTCTTGTTTTGTTTGAAAGTAGAATCTAGAGTTTCCTTGAATTGCATTTTCTAACATCTTGGAATTGATGACCTTTAAATCCTATCAGTACTAGGGTACCTCCTTTGATGTCAGGATTTTTGAGAATCTTCAAAAGTATAGATGGGAATGTCAAATGGGGAAACTTACTTTGTTTTTGTCTAAGAAGAGAAATTTGTGTAACAGTTAACTAAAACTAAACTCAAAACATTATTTCTCATCTAATTCATGTAGAAAACTATAAACCAAATATATCTTTGAAGCTTTTCTTTGATACTCAGGGTTAATCATTATCTGTTATGAATGTTTCATATTATAAGAAAGGTCATTAAGCAAAAAGTAGTTTTTAAAATTTGTGAACAAAAATAGTGTGTGGCAAGTACTCTAGAATTCTTAAGATTTATAGTGCCTGCATTTATAATGTGATCTCTGTTTATAGTTTTCTGCTGCTAGGCTGCTGCATTTTAATGTACAGTAGTGTCTTTGGCGGTTTACTAAAATGTCCATTCACTGAAATGTTTCTATCGCAGTTCTAGGGAAGGGTTAAAATCTGTAAGTACACGTGACATATGCAAACTATGAATCATTCCAATAGATCTGTTCAACTCTCCTGCCTGCCCAGGCAGCAGGCAGATGCTGTTCCCTTGGTTGCCATGGCAATCCTGCCTGTACTGTAATAAAGCCCAGCCCAGATCCTTCCTTAGGCAGACCTCTGCGGCTGTTTCACCTAGCTCATTGTTTTTTCTCTCGAGGAGGAGGAGAGAAAGGGAAGGAACCGAGTGAACAGGATAGGATACCAAAGGCAGCAGTTTTTCATCTGCTTATAGCCTCTTGAGCCTTCTTCAGGGAGAATTCAGAGCATGGCAGGCACTTGATTTGTAAGATTCAGATGGGCTTGCAGGCAGCTGTGCTAGCCAACAACATCTTCAAGAGTGTATTTCCTAGTGGTATAGAGAGAGGAGCGAAAGTGTGTAGCGACTTGTGATGGGGTGGAGAAAGTCTCTCTGCTGACTACTTGTACAGCAGTTTATCGTTCCCTGCTACGTTCCTCCGTTCTGAAGCCCCCTTCTAAGAGGAGAGCTGATGTCATCCAGAAGATCTTTTGGCAGGCTCTGAGCAACCAGCAAGTCCAGTCTTGAAGGCAGCAGACTTAACACAGTTCCCCTTCAGCTTCATTTTGCCTGCCTATCTTGGGATTTGTGTGCCTCCGGAAATGAAAATCTCCTAACATGGTTCTGAGGATTAAGTGTGACCTGTGAGAAGGGGATTCTGTGATCACTGATACCTGGCTTCATAGTAAAAGACCTGGATTTATCGGTCAGAAGACCGTATCACTTTGTCCAGTGAATGGATTGTATGAAAGCATCAGAAATCTGTGAAACATACTGTTGCCTGAAAACCTGCCAGGCCGGAAGAATAAGATTCCTTCTAGAATTCTAATATTAAAAATATACATATATCTTGGCTTTAAAAGGAGCTGTTTTTTCCTGTTCTGCAGTGAGAAAGTAAGAGAACAATTCTATGCTTGTAAATACACAAACTGTTTGCAAGTAACTATTTTCAGAAGTTAAACCTTAATTTTCTTTTGTTTACATGGCTGATAAAAATTAAATTTATTTTGATGAGGTTCTTTGGTAATTGGAAATCTGATTTGTAAGTAAGAAGAAATTACATTTTATTTCTTTTTTTATTTGAGAAATACCAACCTCCACCACACATACCTTCTGTTATTTAAAAATACTGACGTCTGTTTTAGTCTAGTGCTATTTATTTACACTAGACTCTGTCGGAAAAAAAATTATAGACTGTTTTTCTGCAAAACAAACAGCACTGTAAGGAGTATAGAGAATTAAAAAGAATAAATTGACATTGAATATTGATCCCCTCCTTTTTTTTCCCCCCTGGAACAATGGATTACCTTGGAGACAAACTGACAGTGGCACAAACTCACATGACCCAGTGGATGGGGACAGTGCGTAGATCCTTACAGGAGGCACTAAATTTAGTCACAACTGCAGTTGCTCATGAACGGACTAGCGGGGAGGGTGGAAGCAGAACTCCCTTCAAGCGAACCTCCTCCTTCAGGCATTTTGCATCCCGGAGCAGAGAATCATTTCGAAGGTTTTCAGTGCGGAGTCAGCAGAGGTTCTCCTCGCTGAGGAAGAGGCAAGCCAGTTCAGAGCCACCAGACCTTGTAAGCAATGCCCCCTGTTTAGTTCTCTGAAGGTAGATAACTTTTATGATAAAAATGAAGGAAGTTGTTCACTGCAGCATCTTGGCCAGGAACACTGATCTGTGTCCTGTCAGCTTTTAAGTTTAAAAATATCTTCCAAAACACTTGTAATGCTGCCTGTTTGTAAATGAGCTGGGCTTTTTCTGTAGTGCAAATAGAAATTTCCATTAACTCTCATTGGTCAAAGTTAATTTACACAAGTTTTTGACAAAAACTAACTTTGGTGTTCTCTTAAAACTAAGATAGGACAAAGGTCTAGTCTGTAATTGGCAAAAGTTAGTCTGAAGCTGCTTTGTATTTGGTATGCAGATGGGGAACACATTTGCCCAATGTAACTTCTTACTTGATGTGTACATTTGTTCTTTTCATTTTTAATAACCATGTTTTAGGTGAAATAATTAATGTAGACTGGTAAAAAGAATCAAGGTGTTGTCACCTTGCAGCTAATAGTAAGCCAATAATATTGTCCAATAAGGGACTAAAAGCTTGTTTATTCTTATGTAATAATTAACATGTTAGTATTATGAAATACAGAATTTAGGACCCACACTGGAATCTGCAGGGCATAATTTAGTGAGAGCATGTGAGAATGGTCTGGCTTGCTCTCCATACACTCTGACTTTGGGCCATGTGCAACCATTTTTTGATTAAATGTCTTTTTCTTTTTGGGAGTTATCTTCAGAAAATGCACACTTTCTTGTTAAATAACTAGCATGACAAGGTGATAAGAGAAATGCACACTGCATAGGGAAGAGTTTTTTATGCATATGAGGGGGTAAGAATTCCCCAGGTCAAAGAAAAGCTCAATTTGAGGACATTCTGAAGTAGTATGGAGATTGGGGATCCTGCTCTTGTTCCTATCTAGCAGATTTCTGCCAGGCTTAGTTGACAAATTACCATAAAATGTTTGGGCAAAAGTTAAACCTCTGTAGTTCATAATCTGTATCTATGCATTGTAAAGCCACAATGTTTCAGGTAGTCCCAACTGCCGTTTTCCTAGTGAACTAAAAGGAAAGGTAGTACACCCTGCTCATTCTGATTGTTAAATGAGCCAAGTCTCTCTTAAATTGTTTCATTGGGAAGGAATTTAATAAATGGCTACAAACATTTAAAGAATAGTTCAACAAATTTTAAAGCAGACTTCTGATTTAGGGCTTCCTTTTGCACCATTGAAAGCAAGGGAGTTTTCCCTTGATTTCAATGGGAGCAGGATCAAGCCCTTCATTTCTTGTGCCTAGATAAACCGTGAATGGCCCTATCATGTGAACTTGTTCAGAATTTTTTTTTAGAAAGCAATATGCCTTCCTAAAGCCTAGAGGCATGGATAGATTTGATGGGGTCTAATTAGGATTCGTTCATTGTGTGCTTTATGTAAAGCATGCGTTCCTCAGAAAGGTGTGGCATCTGCACACACAATCCTGCTAATATTTCATCAGCAATAAAACCTACAACACTTGGTCTGATTTGTTGTTTATTTACTGTTTGGCAGCTCAGCTAAAGAAACTGAAAAAGTTGTGTTGTCAAAGAAGCACAAAAGCAGGAAAGAGGCAAGTTTAGTTGGAAAGAAATGTAATGGGTGTGGGGGAAGCACCTCATGGGAAATTGTGACACTACACAATTAAAGTTGTCAAAATGAAAAACAATTTAAAATTATCATGCAAAACTGATACAAATATATGGCTTCAGAAATAGAAAGGAATGGAGTCTGCCTCTTGCTTAACAGGTCATTTAGAAGTAACACAGCAAAACTTCCCACGCCTAACAGCCAGCGCCGGCCCCAGGGTTTTTGCCGCCCCAGGAAGCAAAAAAAAAAAAAAAAAAAAAAAAAAAAAAGCCGCGATCGCGATTGCAATCTGTGGCGGCAATTCGGCGGGAGGTCCTTCGCTCCGAGCGGGAGTGAGGGACCCTCCGCCGAATTGCCGCCGAATACCTGGACATGCCGCCCCTCTCTGGAGGGGCCGCCCCAAGCACCTGCTTGTTAAGCTGGTGCCTGGAGCCGGCCCTGCTTACAGCGTAGAAAATCTTCTTGAAAGGTAGGGTGGCCTTTGAACTTACTGCTCATGCAGGCACCAGAGCCACTTTAGGTCTGAATCCTGCAAACATTTATGCATGTGTTTAACTTTAAGCATGTGCGTAGTTTAACTGAAATAACATCAATATTTTCAAAGTTAAGCATTTGCATGGTTCAGTTTAACCAAAATAGCCTTGGGACACAGGGACTTAGAATTGCTGTAGAAGCTTTGTTTTATTTGTTGTCGTCCTAAATCAGTTTTAAACAAGAAAAGTCCCTCCATAATGGAGTTTATATTCACTCTCTGGCAGTACTTCCACAGAAATTTTACCTTTCTGACTGGGGCTGAAATTGGGCTTTGTTTTAGGAACTCCGTGGAATCACTAATAGATTTTTATTAAATACCAATGTGGTTAAAACCGTGTGTAATCCATCATAAATGGTTTGGTTGTTAATCATTTTTACAATGGCAGTGTAAGTTTGCTCTTGATACTTTTTGTGGTGTACTTTCAAATGACTATGAAGATACGCTTTTGCTTACTAGTTTGGGAGCTAGCTGTCCACTAGTGAATGCCACCCAATTCTTTCTAGGTGGAGTTGAATTCTTGTGTTCCATTGCAGTACAGTGCTGATTGAATGCTTAGTGTTGTACAAGACACGAAGGAACTTGCAAAACTCAAGGTGAACTACACAGCTGAAATTACAGTTGATCTAAGCATACCATGTTCTGAATGCCCCCAAAAGTAGTTTGGGGGAAGTGGAAGTGGAAGACAATTCAGTAATAATTTTTAACTTAAAAACAATGTATCCACTCCTTCCCTTTGTACCAACCCCTTCTATGAAACTCTCTGGACCTTCCTCACAGGATACCTATTAAAATATGTTACAGTTCATTAGGAGATGACAGGCTGATCTGTGAAATGAACACGTGTGTGTTTTTTCTTGCTATGTGAGTTGCTTCATGGTACCATTTTGAGAAATTTTAATATTTAGTGCAGGGATCGGCAACCTTTGTCACGCGGCTCGCCAGGGTAAGCACCCTGGTGGGCTGGGCCAGTTTGTTTACCTGCTGCGTCCGCAGGTTCGGCCGATCGCGGCTCCCACTGGCTGCGGTTCGCCGTCCCAGGCCAATGAGGGTGGTGGGAAGCGGCGGCCAGCACATCCCTCGCCCCGCGCGGCTTCCCGCTGCCTCCATTGGCCTGGAGCGGCGAACCACGGCCAGTGGGAGCCGCGATTGGCCGAACCTGCGGACGCGGCAGGTAAACAAACTGGCCCGGCCCGCCAGGGTGCTTACCCTGGCGAGCCGCGTGACAAAGGTTGCCGATCCCTGATTTAGTGCATCATACTTAAAGCATTAGACTGTGTGCTTCTTTTTCATAGTTTTATTTTGTACTGAAATCAGTGTTTTCTCTTTTATCTCCTATGGAACCCTGCAGGCGTGTTTTCATGCAGAGGTTTTAACTATACTTCCATGGCCTCAGACTGATGTAACAAACACTGCATGATGGGCAGGTCCTCCCCAGCCATTGGGCAGCTTCACAATGCTCCAATTATCTAATTTAGGCTTACTTGTCTCTTAAAAGATTTTCTAGCCTAGGGCAATCCACCGGTGAGGCAGAGTCTCAGTATTTCCTATACTTCCCTCTTCATGCAGCTAGTGCAGGCTATGTGGCCTAACCCTAACCTAGCACAGAGAAATCCCAGAATCAGGGAGTGGAAAGGTGACTTAAAATAACCTTCACCTACTTGGACCCCATGCTTCAGTTCTTGGCTTCAGCTGAGGATCAGGGCCAGTAACTTCTTTCTGGATCTTGCAGAAGCAGATACTGGGCTGTGAGGGGGAATAACTAGAGTAAAAGCTCAGGGAATAGACGCCATGATAGATCAACAAAATTGTTTTTGGTGTAAATGTTAGGTTCTTTTATTGTGAAATCTCCTTCCCTCTCTTTGGTGCTCTTTTCTTTGTTTACATCTCTTCAAAATTTCAGATTTTAGTAATTTTGGCAGCACTAATTTCCTGACATGAGTCAAAATCTTGACATTCTTTGCTGCCTCTAGCTGCCTGGTGAAGAGGTTCAACTACAGATTCCTCAAGAAGGAAGTCTGGAAGGAAATGCCTAATTCAAAATCTAGTTTTTTAGTTTACATGTGTGTGTGTGTGTGTAAGTAAAATTTTATGTATATATGTTTTGTTGGCTTGGCTGCAGATCCTGGCAAAAGTGAATAGAATTGCACTTCAGTGGCTACCTTTCCTCCCTGAGAGGTTCTGAAGATAGGTGTTGGTCTTACCTGCCCCACTGGCTCTCTCATATAGTGTGCCATCTTCTCGCTCTGTGTGTACGTGAAGTCAAAAGGGGAGACTGAGGGTGATTTAGATTCCATTGAGAGATGTGTTGTTACTCAGTTCTTTTTTTTTTTTTTTAAACATCCATACATTGCAGTTTCTCTGCTTTTCCCAGTACTTGGCTCAAAGTGAGACTCGAATGACAGCAAGTTTGGCTGCTGCTATGTTTGTACTAATATGTGGAAACATTTTGAGGTTGTTGCAGGGATTATACTCACGCAGGTTAACAGTCTACAGATGCTTGTTCAACACCAACTGCTCTTAGATTTGTAGACTGTTGTGGTGACTAAGAAGCACTTTAGTTAACTGTGTCCCTCTAGGCAGTGTATGGCTGGGTGCATTTCAAGATGTTTGTGGTCTTGTGGTTTGTATCTAGACAACCTTTACAGAGACTGATCAGTATCCCTTCATGCCACCTCAGAATTTGATTTACTGTTGGGCTTGAGCCAGCAGTTCTTAGACATGGGTCAGGGTACACTTCTTGGAAGTGACACTTCTCTGGAATTTGCTCCTCTCCTTGGTATGTCAAAGGCAGATTTTGTTGACCCTTCAGAACACTGTATAAAGCACATCTTTTTACCCCTGTCTCCTGCCTTAGGAAAGGATAATGGTGGGATATATTAAGATGTTTTTGAAGAAGTTCAGTTTATTTGACAGTGGCCCATATGTTTTGTTAAATATGTACATGTTATGTTACCTTAGCCTTAGTTATATTTTAGCCGTATCTCTTCTGTCCCTTCATGTTGTTCTTCTGTTCCACTCCTGTGATCGTTCCTTTTTACTCAAAATTGATGTGGTCACGTGGCAATTTTTTTGTTTGGATTTAATGCTAATGAAGTTCAGGACAGTCCTGGAAATGGAAGCCTTTCATTCGTACACAAAAATAGGGTTGTTTCAAGACTTCCCCAAACACCCACTGCTAATTAATCTCAACCCTGCCCTTTAAGGACTGCCAGTAAGGGTTAATGTGGTTCAGTTTCTGTCATCTGAGATTGTCTACATGGAGATCTATTATGTACTAGGAACTAGGTTGAGGCCAAAAATAATTTTCACATACACCAGTGAACATTCATAGATTTTCAGGCCAGAAGGGACCAGTGTGATCATCTAATCTGACCTCCTGTGTAACATAGGCCATGAAACTTCTCCAAAATAATTCCTAGAGCAGATCTTGTACAAAAACATCCAATCTTGAAATTAAAAATGGTTAGTGATGGAGAATCCACACTTTGGATAGTATCTGCTTTCATTTGTTACTGATCTGAGCAGGGTTTGTATGGGTGACTTAAAAGTAAAGGCTCATACTTCAATACAAAACTCATGAGCAATCCAGTCACCCTATGATAGACTTTGTTCAAAAATGGGCGCTAGATATGTAAACATGTATATGCTCTTGAATGAATGGTCATATTCTGGCCATGGATGGCCATTGGGCCAAGAGAAAACTGACATCTGTTATGTTCTTCAATTGGATTTTTTTTTTCAGGAAGCCCTTTAGTTACAAAATGGATACCATTATAGTTCTATTTAATTATTCCCCTACTTTTCTCATGTATTATAAAACTCCATGGATTTTTGACTTCTGAGTTGCTATTCCAATTAACCTTTTCAAAATGTAATGCTTCAAATTGTTTTTTCCCCCTGATTTATAATTGAAATACTCCAGGCAACACACACAGCAGATGAGGTCTGAATGCTCACCATGAGCACCTGGATTTAGTATATTAATTTTATAATACTTTTTATATGGAGATACAGTGGAAAAACTAGGTTTTGGAGCAAACACTACTATAGAGTTATTTTTAGTTGGGGTTACTTCATGAAAATGTAGTTAAGAAAATAATAGATTTTAAAAGTAAAACAGAGGTAAGTATGGAGCCAAAGTGTGTGTAACTACTAGAAGTATTTCTAGGCCACTAACTTCATAAGATGCAACTGTTGCCCGTGTTATCTTCTGGTTACTGCAGTATCTTTCCTAGTTACCTCTGCCAAACTTTTTAAGATTGAAGCATTAGAAATAAAAATGTATTTATCAAATGTTAAATACATTATTTGCCAAATCTTTATAGAATGTGTTTAGAGACACTTCATACATTTGTTTACAATGTGAAAAAGCCTTTTAGCTCTCAAAGTGCTTACATTTTTTATAATTAACAGGTGGATTTATAACAGGTGCCATTTTGTGAAAATGGCAAGTTCAACTATTAAACACATTCCCAAAATATTGTTGAGTGGGAGCGGCTGAGGCGTTTGCTGTAGTGGTGCAGTTTAAGTTGATTCTATTTACATAAGTATTTATCATGGCCATAAAGCCACCCTTTAGTCAAACATGGGCTCCTTTTGAAACCTCAGAGTGCCAAAGAGAACATTTGTATGTATTCTGTTTGGCTGAGAATAATTAAATGCCTAACTCATTTTTTCTTTTTTTAGTAGTAGCTCAAAACATGCTAAACTTGTAAGATGCATGTGTGACAGGATCCCCGGGGTGCAGCCAGGGACTGTGGGACTGCTGTGCCCCTTTATCTCTCTCTCAATGCTTTGCTAGTGACAAGCAGCAAACCCCTCCAGGCGCTGTTATCACTCAGCACAACCGCATGTGGAGCCCCACATCCAGCTAGATTGCATGAATGCTCCTGGAGCCACTCATGAATCACACAGAGAAAGGCACCAGCCGAATCCCCCCAGCTTCCAGCACTGTACCTCAGGAATATACCGTCTTGCACTGCTCAATTTATTAATTGGTTCACCACTTCATCAATGGAAAGTGCAAACCTGAGCAAGCACCTTTACCAAACACTTCAGGAAAACTTACTGGTAAAGATAAACAGTTAAACAAATTTATTGACTACAAAAGATAGAGTTCAAGTGATTATAAGTGATAGGCAAAAAGTCAGAGTTAGTTACCAAAATAAAATAAAATATATAAGCATGCAGTCTAAACTCTCAACCCTATTAGACTGGGCAACATCTAGATTAAGCAGTTTTTCTCACCCCACTGGATATTGCAGTTCATAGTACACAGATTTCACCCTTGAAACCTGGGCCAGTCTCCTCTGTTGGAGTCTAAAGTCTTCTCAGTTTCCTTGTTGCTTGCAGCATAGGTGGGGACAGGAGAAAGGTGAAGCCTGGGCCCCGTGTCCTGTTTTATACCCTTAGTCATGTGCTTGGAGAACACAAGTCCAGGGATGTCTGGGGGCATTGCTGAGTCCCCAGGTGAGGTTGAGCAATTCCCCTGGTGTGGCCTCATGCAGGTGAGTCATTGCATTGTAGCTCCCTTGCTGGACAATGGCTGTTGATGGGTTGTTTGACACCCCACCTGGGCGTTGGTTACTTTCCTTGCTGTTGTCTCTGGGGAGCTAATATCTGGCTGATTCCTCAACATACAGCATGTTTTAGTGACAACCATACAACACAATCTCATAACTTCATATGCACTGAAGATACACATATTTAGATAGAACAGTGACTTTCAGCTGATCGTAACCTTTTCCCTGATACCTCACATGGCATGCTTTTATATGCAATATCACAGTTATATACAGATGGGGGTTACAAGATGCTCCCCAGGGCCGGCTCTAGGCACCAGTGTTCCAAGCATGTGCTTGGGGGCGGCACTTTTCAAGGGGCGGCACTCCTGCCCTTTGGGGACGGCACTTTTCAAGGGGCAGCACTCCGGTTTTTTTTTGTTTTTGTTTTTGTTTTGCTTGGGGTGGCAAAAAACCTGGAGCCGGCCCTGATGCTCCCCCAAAGTATAGTATGTCACAGCATGTATCTGACCTCATGCAGTGAAATATGAAAAGGGAAACTTCAGACAACTGTATACTAGAAAAAGATTCAAATTGGCTATTTTAAGTCTGGCCCGGAAGTGGCACAGGTGTACTGGGCGTGCTCCCAGCCCTCGGAAAGGCCCTCATTGTGCCCCAGCTCCCTCTGATTAGCACATGGTGATAATGGAGGCAGTAAGAAGAGAGGTGGAAATTTCAACCTCCATGTCTGGAAAAAATCAGCTTAGACTGGAAGTTTATGCTTCCCTCTCCCCCACTTACAACTTTTTTTTTTTTTTTTTAAGTGGAGCACCATCTCCTCCTCTTTCTGTATAAAGTCTGTCTGGCACCATGGTGCTCCTAGTGCTGAGCTAGTGGATAGGTAGGAACATCACTGTTATGGCAGCATCCCTAGGGAAGATGCATGACATAGGTCTCAGGAGTGTACTGCGATCCCAGTGATGTGCACTGCCAAGTTTGGAGCATGTATGAACCATGCATGCTCTATTCCCTTTGAGTAGGCAATACTCATTACATACACGGTTTGTTTTTAAAGGGACATTAGCCCAGTGTTCTGTACTGGGTGATTAAAATGAGGTACATCAACTTGCTATGATTTAACTCAAGGGAGCACTGAATTACTTGGACACTTTTATGTCCTCTACAGTGAAACTCTGTTTCATTTGCCGATTTACCTTTTTTAGGGGGGGAAAGATGCGAACTGTCTAATAAATAAAAACACATTATCCTAAGTTATTTATTCTGCGCATAATTACTTTATTACAGAATTATTGCTCACCTATAGTAAATGTATCTACGGTACTTACAATATTGTAATTAATGAATTTTTATATACCAATAAAATATTCACCCAAAAAACAGTAATGAATCATTGATTTCTAAATTTGCAGAGAAACATTGCAAAGCAAAGAGGATAGCACCACTGTAGAAAGTGTGCTTTTTAGAATGAGTCAGTTGTGTGTCTTTTCTATGGAAATAAATGGACCTTTACAATGACAAAGTAAATGTTGTCGAGTTTAATTAATGGGTGCACAAGAGCCAATACGCAAGCAGTTCATGGTTTTTCATTCTTAATAACGTCTTTCTTCTGTTTATCGGGCCATGAACATAGCTGGCAGTGTCAAGTAGGACCATAAGAAAAGTAGTACCCAGGATTTCTTTGTATTAGTCTTTCTAGCTCTGTTGATTGGAAGAATCAATTGGAAGATGTTTGATTCTGTTTTTTTGAGAGCAAGCAAGTCTAGGATAGTGTTCTTAGTAATTTTAATAGGTTCTTATTACAGCATAAACATCTAATGACACTCGAACAATGAAATGTCTTTAGACTTAGTTATTAGTTACACTCATTTCTCTCATATTTTGAAAAAAAGCAATTATGTACAATTAGCTGCGAGACCTAAACAAGGTGAATTAAATAGAAATATTAGTTGAAATACATTTTATTCTGACTGCAGTAATATTTTTGTTCTGAAAATATTTTTTTCTTCTTAGTTTCATTGAATATTTGTGCATATTTCATCTGCTTCTATCCTCTGCATTACTTTTGACATTCTTTCTATTTCCTCAACTTCGTGTACTTTTAGAATTTCTTTCAAGATGTTGGATTTTTATGTGTGTGTAATTTTGAAAGGAAGAACATACAGTTTATGGAGTCTAAGTATTTGCTAATTAGTGTCGGGAACTTTCACTTATCACACACTTGTCAAACTTAATCCTATTTTAAGCATAAAGAGATGTCTGTCAGGAAAAAAGTGTGATCGCTTAGTGTGTCTAGCTTTGTATTTGAATCATTAAGGGAAAATACCATAACTTGAAGGTGTTGCTCCCAAACATGGGTCTTTAATGCAAGTAAACATATTTCCTTCCTAACGTTACAGTGTAAAATAAGACTGCTTAATCCAGTTAAGAGAGTGAGGGGAGTCTGCTCTCCTCTTTATGCCAACTCCCATTAGTGTTAATGAGAGCTGCACGTGCACATTTCAGGGAGAATAGACCTCTGAGTCTTTTGTGAAGGAATAATACAGTGCTATTTTGTTTGAGTTCTTTGAGATGGACACTGGTGCCTGCCCAATGCCACACAGCTCTAATCCTGCTGGGCTTGTGTTTTTCCTTCACATATGTATTTCTCTCATCCTCTACCCAGTAATGAGAGTTAGGAACTTCTGGAAGGCTCTTACTGTAACTCCTAGGGTAAATTCTCTGGGGTAAGTGATAAGACTTTTTTCAATTGAGGTTTGCTCACCTTTGGAATTCACTCCCTCTTAGAGTTTGGTAGAATACTAGTGCATTAATAATACTATCATTTGTATTGTGGTAGCACATAAAGGCCCCAATTGGGGATCAGCGCCCATTGTGCTAGGCATTACACACATTGATTGACCCATTTTTGTTTTTTTCCTAGTTTTATGTAATTAATGTGACTTTGACAGGGCTTCTTGCTCTATTGCTCTAATGTATCTTTGCACCAGCACTTACATACACCTCTACCTCGATATAACACTGTCCTCGGGAGCCAAAAAATCTTACCGCGTTATAGGTGAAACCGCGTTATATCAAACTTGCTTTGATCCACCGGAGTGCGCAGCCCCGCCCCCCCGGAGCACTGCTTTACCACGTTATATCCAAATTCGTGTTCTATCGGTCACGTTATATCGGGGTAGAGGTGTACTAAAAATTGTTTTTATGATTCCATTCAGAACTTTAATGTTTCTTCTTATTATTATTATGTGGCATCTCCATTAGTGGAGGTTTGCAACCATGGTAGCCGATTCTGTACAACCCTCTGTTAATCTCTTTGTGGATGAACAATCCTTTTGCTCCACCCAGGATATCACATTGTCCATCCAATATCTACTTTTTCTGCCTCACATTCTGCCATCAACTTTCCTTTCCAGTGCCCATAAACATACATCGCCTGCTGAAACTCTTAAAATGTGCCCTGCAAGTTGAATCTTTCATTTCATAAGATCTCTAACTAGCATTTGCTAAGTTCCAGTCATCACCAGTACATTTCATTAGTTATGTAGTCTATGCATAATATTTTCAGAATTATTCTATAACACCATAATTTGAGGGACTGGATTTCTTTATTATCGATTGTTTGAATGTCCGTGTTTCACAGCTGTAATTTAACAGAGACCAAATACACCTCTACCCCGATATAACGCGACTCGATATAACACAAATTAGGATATAACGCGGTAAAGCAGTACTCTGGGGGAGGGGCTGCGCACTCCGGCGGATCAAAGCAAGTTCGATATAACGCGGTTTCACCTATAACGCGGTAAGATTTTTTGGCTCCTGAGGACAGCGTTATATCGGGGTAGAGGTGTATATGTTTTTAAAAGTCAAAATTTAACCTTCAGATTTATGTCCCTTCTCATCAAGTGTTTATTCTTTCCCTTGCTGTATGGCTGTGTTGTTCATTGGAATTTTGCATGTTTTCCTAGTGTCCTTGCATAGGACCATAGTTTTTGTCTTGTCCATATTTTTTGCCATATTCATATATTATTTCCACTAACTTCATCAGGCCTTCTGAATTAGCCAACAGCACTGTGTTCGCTATATAGCAAATGTTATTCACCCATTTTCCATTCATCTTTAATGTTTAAAACTAGTAAAACATTAATGTTTTGAAATGCAGGTGAGCTCTTGGCCTCTTCAGAGAATGAACAAATGTACCAAATTAGTAAAGCTACATATAGTGCATTAATTTAATCTAAACTCCATGCAACGGCCACCCTAAAAATATCCAGTGTAGACTTGTTGAAATTGTAAGAGATAATGCTGCCTAGAAGATCAGACTAATGCACACGAGCCACATTTTGAGAAAGTTAAGTAACAGAATATGAATTATTTAGAAAAAATATAACTGTTGATAAAACAAACTCAATTCTATACTGAAGCAGTTACCAATGTTTGCTCTTGCTTTGTGTGTGCAGCCTTTTATTTATGGTGCCTTAAGAAATCCCAGTAATTCTGTGCTATTTAAAGTGAGAACTTCCCCAGGGATAGCTACTTCCTCCCATTGCAAAGAATTGTGATAAATTGTAGAGGAACATTCTGCAAAAGTATGGAAGATGCAGTTAATGGGGGATGATAAACCTGTCTTAGTTTGTGTTGTTTAAACAAGAATAAGATCCCCCTCCCCAATGTACTTGCTGTATCTATATTTAATAAAGATCTTTACTGCCCTAGGATGAAAAGTAAAACTGATTTCTATCACTGGACTATTAAATTCTCTCATGTGTTAAACATTTCCTACTGTTCCCAATACTCTGCTCTATTTTCCTATCCATAATTGATTTGCGGAAGTATTCTAATGCTATGCTCACTTGGTTTAGACAGGTTTTTTGTTGTTTTTTTAAGAATTGGTTTTTAAGGTCAGACAAAGCCCTGGCTGGGATGATTTAGTTGGGGATTGGTCCTGCTTTGAGCAGGGGGTTGGACTAGATGACCTCCTGAGGTCCCTTCCAACCCTGATATTCTATGATTCTATCACTCTCAGTATCGCCCTCTACTTCTGTCTCCATCCCTGCACTAAAATCACTTGATTTTTCTATTAAATTATAGGGAGTTTTCTCTGCAGGTCTAAGCAACTCCTTTTTCAGGGTATGCCTGTTGAAGATAGTCTATATGAAGCCTTTGAAATTTATACTGCTGTGGAAAGGTTGATAATACACAAATATAAGCAAATTAATAAAAAAAGTTGATCATACACAAATATAAGCATAATTGCAAAGGTTTTAATTGAGTCCCATTCCATGGAGTTAACTAGATTCTTGATTGAACCTGAGTTCCCATGGATTCATTTGGCCAGATCCTCTGCTGTAGCCAAGATAAGCTTGGCACAGTAGCCAACTCCCTGATTCTCTTATTGGCCCTGATGCAGGTTAGAGCAGCAGACTCTCAAGGAGCTCTCTGCCAGCTGTGCTTATACCAGACCTAGGAGGAAATTGGCATAGAAAAAACAGGGCTACACAGACTAGGGATTCCCCCAACACAAGGGAATGCTCAGCAAAGGAAGTACAGGTAGTTTCCACTCTGTCCATTGTAAAAGGAGTGTGTGGTGGTGGTTGGAGTGAGGAATTTGCCTCACTGTTCCTAAAGGGTTCAACAGTGCTGAGCACCTTGCAGGATCAAGCCCAAATTAGAAAGGCAGTGTGGTCTAGTGGGGAAGGCACTGAACTGGGAATCAGAAAATCTGGATTCTCTGATAGATCTGCTATTAACTGCTGTTTGAACTTGGGCAAATCACTTAACTTCTCTGTCGTGTCTGTTTGGATTGTAAGCTCTTTGGGGCAAGGACTGTCTCTCCCTTATGTATTTACACTGGCTAGGACAGTGGGGCATTGATCTCAGCTGGGGCCTCTAGGCACTGCTTTAATATAAATAAATAATACAATGAAGTTTGTTAACAAAGGTATTGTTTAGGGGTGTGGCACAGCTTGATATTTCTGTTAAGGTATAAATATTCCTACCCTGGCAATACAGTATCTATAGGTTCCCTTGCACCCAGTGATTTCAATGGGACTTGACTTTGTGTAGCAGTAACAAGTAGAAAGTTAAGTCAAAGCAAAAAACTGGAACTACAGTTGATTGCACCTTTCAGTATGGGATAAGAGCAGTATTGATCATTGTGTATCCCTCCCAATTTCCCTACACATTCCAACTGTGATAAGCAAGACATAAAAATCAAACAGTATAGCTAGTTGATGTGGTAAGAACATTGCCCAGTGAACACTTGTGTTACACTGTGAACTGTTGAAATGTTGCAAGAATGTTGATAGATCTGTAAGCCATTCAAGCTTTCTGTAGTACTGTACATAGCTTTTCAGTGGCTGATGTACTATGCTTTATTCGAAAGTCACACTATTAAAATAAGTTGATTGGAATTAAAATGGAAAACACTTTTAAACAAAATGAATGATAGACCTTAAATGGCTGAAAGCAATAAAATGAAAGTTAAGGCTGATAATATTTAACTCACTATCTTATTTAGGTAGTCTTAGAAATCATGGCACATTGTATTGTAGAACACTTGTATATAACCGTGAAAAATATTAATTTCAATTGGATTTATTATGAAACACAGTGCTCAAGCACAATACATTTTATCTTGCTTAAAGTTGGCTTTCATATTAACAAGGTTTTAGGAAGATTAATAAACAGCTTGATGGGTGTACATTTTTGTTTAAAATCCAAAGGAGCAACACCACTAACAGTACAATGGTTTGAGACCATTTGATTTTAAATGTTCAGTTAGAGCATATATCCCACACAATAAAATTAAACCATTTCCTGTTTTAAAGGGAGACTAATGCAAACAAAAGCTCTTGCAATGAAGAGTAGCTACAGTGTATGTCCATTGTCTAGCTTTTGCATCTGGGCCGTTTCCCCTGAATTCAGTTAATTGGTTGGCAGACCCCAGAAGGTTTTGCTAAGTAGCCAGACTTCTCTGTCTGACTAAACTTCTTTCTGATCAACTCTGGGTCATCCAGTGGTTGCATGTCATCTCTTCAGGAGGTAGCCTTCTCCCTCCCTCTTTATAACCTGTTCTACCTTCCCTCCCTCCTCTGAGATCACTCCTTCCTGACTGAACTATTTCAGATTGTGTTTTGGGGTTGGGGGAAGGTTTAGGGTTCTTTACTTTACTCAGGCCAGGTAGCCCCAACTGCTGACTTCTCAACATTTCATTTTACAATCAAGTCATTTTGACCTAGTGGCGGAGACAAAAACTGTGACACCATGGTCATTTTGTCTGTAAATATAATACTACTGTACTTGGATTTTACTGTGCCTTCTTTGTGGAAAAAATATTAGAATTCAGGTTCATGCCTGAATCTGTGCTATAAATCAGCACAATATGATTTGAAAAGACTAAGCCGCTAAACCAGTTACCCCTAAAAATAACTCCCATGGTTTATAAAGGAAATATTGGCAGATCTTTAACACTAGTGATTCTACTGGTTATCATATGCCAGTGGGCGGAGAGAAAAAATGTGTATGCCTCTGACAGTCTTTTGGTTGCATAGCAACAATAGAACTGTAGTGGTTGATATTATAATTTGTCAGAATACTTTACACCATGGGACTTGGCGGATATTCAGTTGCATGTGGAAAAATTAACTGTTTACAGTTTTAGGAGTACTTAAATATAATAGCATATCTCTTTAGGGTTTGCAATAGTTCTCCACAAATATATAAAAATAAATAAAACTATAAATCTTTATATTCTAAGACAGAGGCATGGGCAATTTTAATATGCCAATATTTTCACATGTTCATATCCCAAACGTGCTCCTGAAATGGCAGTTCCCATTTACCACTTTAAAACTGCTGGTTCTCTGAAGTTTAACTACATCTCAGTAGGGGACTGAGTTGGGTGGGAAATTTTACAGTACTAAATCAATCTGTGTTTATTTCAATCTATTTCGGTGATGGAGAGGGTCTGCATACAGCAGGTCTTTAAGTTGTTTTTGTCATTGGTCTTGGTGTTGCAGTTTTGTTTAGAATTACATTATTGTACCAGCCTACTAAATCTTTAATCTGTGTCAGATTTTAATCATACCAAATGTTTTGTCTACAGTCAACCACCTCTTGAAGATGAATAATGTGTTGTAGGAATGAAAAGGACACTGCAGTTTTTTAAATATAGTTTCCTGATTTATTTGTTTTTCCTGGTTTGTAAAATGCTTAAGACTTGAAAAGTTACTGTGCAAATAGAATTGGTCAGCCTGGCCAGGAAATTGCTGCCTCTTCCTGAGTATCTAGTGCTGTGGGAGCCGATATGGAAGCCTTTTAACCTTTGTCATCAGTGAGGTCAGCAAGAATATGCACAGTTCTAGGAATTATTTATCTATTGCTGCAGTGTTGGGGGTGTGGTGGAGTGAGTGTGTGTGCGCGTCTGCATGCAGGGTGGGAGGGGAGCTTGCATACATCTGGGATGTTGCCCTAGATCAGCCACTATTTTTCAAATTAAATTTTAACACTGGATTGGTGGATTTTCTTGCCAGATCTCTAGGAAACAGTTGTAACGGTGGTGTTAAATTATGATAAATTCCTTGTGCACAGTACTAGCCCATCAAATAGTGAGTATATTTAAAAGTCATAGAATCTCTGATTCCTTGAGGGTTTGACCTTCAGCCTGCTGCATGTGGGATGTTGTACAAAATTATCTGGATTTTAATGTTTAATATTGATTGTAAGGCCCCTCTCTTTTACACAGCTGTATTCTTGTCATTTCAACTAATAGTTTTGCTACTGATCCAAAACTACAATTATATTTCAGTACTAAGTAACTCATTGGCTCATTCTGTGTCCCCCTCTTCCCCTCCTCCTACCAACTCCAGAGGTAAATTAACAAAAAGAGATTCAAGCCTTAATGGACCATCATGGAAAATTCATGGGTGCTTGTGTACATAGGGTGGCCAGCAAAAGTGTGTGCTAGAATGTTTAAAAACTCTGGACTTTTCAAGAGATGGTAAAGGGAAATGAACTTTGCTCCCATTGAACACCTGTGTTACTGTTCTGTGAGTCTCAAGGATCCTGCAATACCTACTTTTGTATGGCTAATGAAACTTCTTCCTGATCACATACTGAACAAGACAGATTCAGCTATGCACTCAACTGGTGCAAGATTGTGGTGGAGTTTGCCTTTGGAAAAATGAAAGTAAGGTGACCATTCAGTGACTAATGTGACAAGTATCATATCTGCTGCATTTTGCATAAGAAAGTAAAGAGGAAGCTTTTGCTTTCAGTGAACAGTGGCATATGGGAGCTATGCACAACCAAACAAACGTTGCTTGGTATCAGACACACAAGTGAAAAGGATTTGTTGAGGAAAAGGCAACACAGCTTTTGTAAAGGGAAATCATGACAAGGTCCCTCACCAAAGGCTCTTAAACAAAGTAAACAGTCATGGGATAAGAGGGAAGGTCCTCACATGGTCAGTAACTGGTTAAAAGATAGGAAACAAAGGGTAGGAATAAATGGTCAGTTTTCAGAATGGAGAGAGGTAAATAGTGGTGTCCCCCAGGAGTCTGTACTGGGACCAGTACGGGTCAATATATTCCTAAATGATCTGGAAAAAGTGGTAAACAGTGAGGTGGCAAAATTTGCAGACGATACAAAACTACTCAAGATCGTTAAGTCCAAAGCAGACTGTGAAGAGTTACAAAGAGATCTCACAAAACTGGGTGGCCGGGCAACAAAATGGCAGATGAAATTCAATGTTGATAAATGCAAAGTAATGCACATTGGAAAACATAATCCCCACAATAGTTCTATGAAAACATCCACTCAATGTGCAGCGGCAGTCAAAAAAGCAAACAGAATGTGGGGAACCATTAAGAAAGGGATAGATAATAAGACAGAAAATATCATGCCTCTATATAAATCTATGGTACATCCACATCTTGAATACTGCGTGCAGATATATTGGAATTGGAGAAGGTACAGAAAAGGGTGACAAAAATGATTGGAGTATGGAACAGCTTCCATATGAGGAGAGATTAATAAGTCTGGGACTTTTCAGCTTGGAAAAGAGACGACTAAGGGGGGGGGATATGATAGAGGTCTATAAAATCATGACTGGTGTGGAGAAAGTAAATAAGCAAGTGTTATTTATTCCTTCACATAACACAAGAACTAGGGGTCATCCAATGAAATTAAGAGGCAGCAGGTTTAAAACAAACAAAAAAGAAAGTACTTCTTCACACAATGCACAGTCAACCTGTGAAACTCTTTGCCAGAGGATGTTGTGAAGGCAAAGACTATAACAAGATTAAAAAAAGAGCTGGATAAATTCATGGAGGATAGGTCCATTAATGGCTATTAGCCAGGATGGACAGGGATGGTGTCATTAGCTTCTGTTTGCCAGAAGCTAGGAGTGGGTGACAGGGGATGGATCACTTGATGATTACCTTTTCTGTTCATTCCCCCTGAAGCACCTGGTATTGGCCACACTCGGAAGACAGGCTACTGGGCTAGATGGACCATTGGTCTGACCCAGTGTGGCCGTTCTTATGTTATGTTTTTAAGTGGTGTGCTGCACAAATTAATGATGTTCTACATGCACACTTTAAACTGTTGGTGGGGTACTGAATCTGAGGCAGTGAAGGGAATGATATTGTAATTTGCAGTTTGTCATTTAATGTTGTTATGCTGGGCTTTTTATGTATTAAAATATCCTTTATTAATTATACAATTCTCTTTGTATGGCGAGTAAGTTTATGGGGGACTGAATTATTGTGGTATTAGGCTTTTCAGAAGATGCATTTGTACTCTGGATAGTGTTACCGTGCACTAATGCTCATGGAGAGGGAATTTATGGGGGATAGTATCACTGATGTGCAGAATATAGTGTCTTTGTTTTCAAGAATAAATGTTACATATACAAAGATAGCAGCAGAGGTGGTCATAGTTTGTGTTTTCCCATTCTGTCTGCCCTTTGAGGCGTGTATATAAATTTAGTGTGACGCCAGAAAGTAGAACGTTGAGTACTAAGGAAAAATATATACATAAATAACACTGGTTAGATGATTGTATGCAGTGTTGTTGTAGTTGTGTTGGTCCCAGGATATTAGAGAGATGAGGTGAGTAGGGACGAAATTCTGTTGCTGAGAGAGACAAGCTTCCGAGTTCACACAGAGCTCTTCGGGTCACTGGTAAAATGATACATAAATATCCTTTGAGAGTACAATAAATATACACTGTTGTATCTAGTTTGGTATTATAGTTGGCAGAACTTTTTCATTTGGTCCAGGATTTCTGTTCTAGGATTAATTTTTCTTCCAGATCTGAACCTCAGTTGCACTATTGCAATTGTGTGTTGGAGAGACAGCCAACTCTCCATTTTCACTATAACTTTTCAGATGGACAAAGAATGTATAAACAACAAGGAGTCCTTGTGGCACCTTAGAGACTAACACATTTATTTGGGCATAAGCTTTCGTGGGCTAAAACCCACTTCATCAGATGCATGGAATGAAAAATACAGTAAGCAGAATATATATTATAGCACACTCCATGCATCTGATGAAGTGGGTTTTAGCCCATGAAAGCTTATGCCCAAATAAATGTGTTCGTCTCTAAGGTGCCACAAGGACTCCTCGTTGTTTTTGCTGATACAGACTAACACGTGTACCACTCTGAAAAGAATGTATATGCAGCCTGCATTATAAAATGGGTTCCTTTGGTTTATGGTTTATGCTAATGGCCTGATTTAAGGGTGGAGAATCCACTCTAATGAAATTGTCACTAAATAGTAGATTTACTTCTCCATCTAGATTCTTGGGTTCTTGAACAGTACTTTAATATATTATAGGATACTTTCTCAATCTCTTTGATGTTTTGCAGGCCTGTAAATCAAAGGGGTCAAATGTGCAATTGGTGCACTTCTTTTGGTTTGTAAATAAGGCTCCTCATGTTGCCTGCACTAAATCAGGATTTTCCAGCCTTTTACAGTACCACCAGCAGCATTACATACTGCACATGGTTTTTCTGAATACAATGCTGGCTAGCAGAACTTTGGCCAGAGTATGCAACAGCTAGCTTCTGATTTCTGGGTACATTAAAAAGGCTTTCCAAGGACTCATTAAGATTTCATTCTATAATTCCAGTAATAAGAAGGCAAACTGAGTTGCTCCTCTCTGGACTGATGACAAAGAGCCCATTCTGTGTATATATTTAATTGCTCCCATTAATTTTATGCTAGCAGATTTTTGTTTTTAATTTTTACTGGTATTGCATGCTGTGGGTGTCATGTTGGCAGTTTGTTGTGTGTCGGTCCCTTCTGCATTCAGATATTTTTGCCACTAACTGTGCAGATTCTGACTCATGAGATCCATCTCAATCAATATTTCATTTATGCCATGTCCTTATTCTACATCACAGCAACAAGGTGTTTTAGCTATTCTGTGCTTGTTTATAATGCTGTCTCTTTTTCCTTCAGATAGTGTCTGCTTTAGTGGCTACAGAAGAGAATTTCTTTCTGTTCCAGATTGGCAGGAGATACAGTCTGTATATCACTTTCAGGGATTGGAAATTACAATGATGATGAATCCTGGACTAGTGCCAAAAACAACATTTCTAGATGGAAGTAATAAGAGACCCAATATTATTATAAGGTCTGATATTTTGAGAAACATCCAAATTAGAAACAAATGCAAGTCTTCTTTTTACTATCTTGCTTTATTTCACTTGAATTTTGAAATGATTTTCATGATTCCTGTCATGAAAATATGTGGAGCTGTAAACCAAAGCTTGGAGAATTCCATAATCTAAAAGCTGTGTAAAGCATTATGTCAAACTCCACTGGTTAGACGAAGACTGTTAAAATCATATGGAGAAAAAAACCCTATTACTAAGGTGTTTTATTGGGGAGACTTTTCTTGTCCAGCAAACTTTTACAAGCACTGATTTTGGACTGTCAGTCAGAAAATCCATAATCCCTGTTCATTTCTCTTATGCATGAAAGAGAAGTTAACCACAATAGAAGGGTCTTTCTTTTACATTTCAGTTCTCTCCATCACGAGCACTCTGTCTGTGTAGGGAATGACTGCACCTGAGGTCTCTCTACATGTGTTATCTGCAGCCCTTTAGTTTTCCTTTCTGGATTCTTTAGTACAAGGATGTATAGGAAGGAATGTGGACCTTAGCTTTGTTGCTTCAATTCATCGGGTTGATAAATCCTAACATACTCTTCAGCAAGGAGCTTTCTGATGGCGGTTTCTAATGTCAGTAGATACACTGTAGCTGCAAAAGTTGTAAGCAGTGGGGCGGGGGGTGTCTGTGAGTCGCAGGAAACCCTTTTGGTCAGTGGTGTTTATATACAAAAAGAAATATAATGGTTATTTCTCTCATTTGGAGCAAGCATTTGTATTATATCCATATTGAGAGGAGATTTACACACCTTTTGGCAGGGGGTAAGAAAGTGAGAGATACTTTCAGTTAGGCTTATTGGGAATAGAGGATGAAAAGTGGACTTATTGCCTGTATTAGTCTGTAACTGCTACAAACGTGCAGTATTTATGTATTCTATAGACTATTTCTTTCTTTCTCCCCATGCATGATGTAAGGCAGCTTGCTTGTGAGTGGGAGAGTTTTTCCAGCATGCCTTCTTCTTGCATTGTGGGTATCGTCTAAGCACTACTTATGCAATAGTTAGGGGTTGTTTGGTTTATTGATGTTTTATATGGTTCTTTCTCCAAAAAAGATTATTGATGCAGAAAGTTATAATGCTGAAATATGTATGTTTGGTATATTAGAGTACTGTGTGATTTGATGCCTTAAGATGTCAGAGGTGAAAGTTTGCATTTTAGCACAGTTGTTAATTCATAACCAAATAATTTTCTCTACTGTTTCTTTAAAATGTTCAGTGAGTGACCTGAGGTTCTTTCTGTAGCTCATATTCTTGGTCTACAGTAATAAGTAATTCCAAGAAAAGTGTTAAAGTCAAGAAAAATACATAATTAAGTATATAGTCTATTCATTTTATATAGTATTCATGCCTGAGGGCCTCTGAGCAATTAATTGAAATGTATGCATCTGTAGTTTTAAGAGAATTAATATGGTGTCTGGCTAGTATTAGAATGATTGTTATTAAAGTCAGCAGATGCTATACTGAGTGGAGGTTGAGAGAACATAGTGTTTAACTTAACTCCACACTGGTATCTGAGAATAATGGCATTTTCTCCTAAATTTATAATAAAGAGAGATCTTTGATAACTGTTGGCAAATATTGAATTTTTAATGGCTTCTTGTATGTGTCATTTATTGTCTGTAAACAAAACTGGGGGAAGTCAGAAAAAGCAAACAGAAACAAATGTTGGGATTCTGAGAGGTACCTAAGGACTCAGATGTCCAACTCTGAGTGGAGGCCTAACTACCTCAGTCTCCCTTGGCAAATCTGAAACAAAGTTGGATCTTTCGAGGGAGATGGATGAGAGTGATAAAGATTGTGTGCACGGTGAAATAGTCACCTAGTAAATTACTTTCTCTCAGTATTTTGGTACTTCGTTCTTCCAGACCTGCTTAGAATCTGCGTGTGCCAGAGGCTCATAAAAATGAATTATAATTACACCGAGCTTTATCAAACATCAAAAAAATGAAGTTTATTGGTTTTTGTTTATCCATGTTAGTTTTCAGAGCATTATAATATTCTGTGTGCTGTCCTCTATATATGAACTCCGGTTGGTTTTTTTAGGGAAATGTCTTTATTTGTAATCTTTTCTGTCAGGAATGTATTGCACTGTAATTGACACATGTGGTTTCAATGGGGATGACTCAGGAGTCAGCATTCACCAGATAAGGGCTTCGCAATCTGGCCCTAAACCTGTGTATAATGTGTAACTTTTTATTCTGAGATGTTAAAGTCAATTTGAATTCTTACCTTTTCCCTACAGATAAGGTGTAGAAATGTTTCAGGATTTAGCTACTGTAGGACCCTTTACTATTACAGTAGCTTGAATACAGTAACTCCTCGCTGTAGTTATGTTCCTGAAAAATGCTACTTCAAGCGAAATGATGTTAAGCTAATCCAATTTCCCCATAAGAATTAATGTAAATGGGGGGGGCTTAGGTTCCAGGGAAATTCTTTTTCCCCAGACAAAAGACATTATATACATATACAGTATAAGTTTTAAATGATTTTAAACGAACTATTTAATACTGTACTCAGGAATGATGATTGTGAAGCTTGGTTGGGGCAGAACATAGTGGGGTTGGGGCGCGGGGGATTGCCCCACTCCACCCGTCCGGCGCTCCTGCTGGGGAGCAGGGTCAGGGGCTTGCCCGCTTCCCAGCTGGAACGCCGGGCGGGCGGAGTGGGATAAACCCCCACACCCCGACCCTGCTCCCCAGCTGCAATGCCAGGTGGGCGGAACGGGGCAAACTCCCACTCCTTGACCCCGCTCCCCGGCTGGGACGCCGGGTGGGCGAAGCAGGGCAAGCCCCCTCCCCGACCCCGCTCCCTGGCAGGAGCACTGGTCGGGCGTAATGGGGCAAGGCCCGACCCCATTCCCCGGCAAGAGCAAATATCTGAACAAATATCTTCTGCTTCCAACAACTTTTCTCAGAAGTACCGCTTTAATATTAGATATACTTACTTGCCATTCCCTTTCTCCTTTGTACTTTTCCATTTTGTTTCCTGAGCTTCTCAGCGGAGCCTAGAAGAAGCTTGAAACATGAGGGCAGTAAGGGAAGAAAAACCACATGCAATATAATACACCAAAATATATAGAGAATTACTCCTGAGGGCATTCTGCACCAAAAAAATTAAAAATTCTGAGCACAATATTTTAAAATTCTGCAAAATCCCACAAGTTTCATTTGTAAATAAATAAATGCAGAGGCTCCAGCACGGCAGTGGGGAGCACAGGCCACTGGCTGCACGAAGGTGGGAGATCACCCTTCAGCACCCCTACCCCTGGGAAACGGACTCAGTGGCGAGGCTGCACTTGACCCTGACACAACACAAGACCTGGGCCTGGCTCAGAAACACCCTGGGGCCCTGCCCCTCTGCACCAGGTGTAGGGCAAGCAGGCTCAACCAGGCAGGATCCAAGTGTGAAGGGGTCAGTGTGGGGGGGGATCCAGGTGTGGGTTGAGAGGGTTCTGTGTGGGACAATCTGGGTGCAGGCAGCTCAAAGGGGGGTCTAGGTGTTGGGGGGGGGGTCCGGATGCACAGAGGCTTGTTGGGCGGGGGCTTCCAGGTGCAGGGGCAATAGGACTCTGCAGGGGCTTCCAGGTGAAGGTGGTTGGGGCTCAGTGGAGGAGTCTGGGTATGGGGGTCTCAGGGGGAATATGGGTGCTGGGGGAGTGGGGCTTCATGGGTGGGGGTCTGGGTGCAATTAGTTGGGAGTCAGTGGTGTGAGGGTCTAGATGTGGGGGCTCAGGTTGGTGCAGGGGATGGGGCTTGTCAGGGTGGGGGTTTGCGTGCAGGGAGCTCAATAGGGGGTGGTCTGAGTGAAGGGGTGGGGGGTCGGGAGTCTGGATGCTGCGGAAACTTTATTAGCAAAGATTATTTTTGTTTCTCTGTCAGGGAGGTTTGTTTAGTGTATTGTGATGGGAAAGATCTCCTTATACTGAATCCCATGAGAGCTTTACTACTGGGCTATCATATAAATATCTGTGGAACTACATGGTGTGCTGGTAAGATTGCCAGATACTGTAGTTATAGCTCCACAGTGCTTGCTCTTAATACAACTGCAACAATCCTCATGAACTCTACATAGTCTTGTGCATAAAATGGTACAAGGTGATCAACAGTCTCTGTACATTGATTACATAAGTGTTTTATTTTAACATGCAATATGAGAACATGATTAGATTTATATAGCAAACACCAAGCAGAAAAACAACTGAGCTAGCAGGAGAAGTGGGGAGAAAAGTAAGAAGAGTATTTTGTACTTGTAAACTGCTTTGAAAGCACTACCATAAAGGTGGTGGTATTTTACCACTGGTCAAACACAGGAAAAGAGAGGAGAATGGACTTGCCCAAGGTTACAGAGCTAGTGAGTGGTGGCAGAGAATAGATCCCAGAAGGCTTAACTCAGCCCCCAAGAACATGAAGCTACAAAGATGATGATATAGAAACTGAAACACATGGTTAGCCAGGTTAAGAAGAAATACCCTGGGCTTGTATGAAATTGCTGCAGAAGTGCCTGACATAGGACAGGAGAAGAACATTCCATATTACTAAATTTGAAAAATTAATAAATTTTTCATGACTGTATACTTACCCACAGCGTGGGCTGAAGGTGTAACAACTCATGACCTTAATCTACTTCATACAGTAAGGAAAGTAATTGCTATCGTAATGTTATTGGACAGGCTGTGGAGACACTTGAACAAAGCAGAGCAGGAAGCTGTTCAGTTTCATACTACATATGTGCTGAGCGCTGTGTGTTTACTATAGACTAAAAATAGACTTTTGACTCTGTATCTGGGGATGGTGCATTGAAATAGTTGAAAATTTAGAGCAACTGTTCAACCTTTTTCAACTCCTATCATGAGGTAATTCATGTTACTTTGTTCAGCATTATCGCAGACCACTTCACAGGTCACAGCGTATGGAATTGAGACACTGATACATGTGAGCATGAAGTCCTAAGGACCTGGGCTATGCAGGTCTTGCTGCTGTTCTTAGGTCTTGCAATGATGTTGATATTAATGTAAACAGAAATGGCTGACTGAAGTAAAGCTCTGAAGCTGACTCAGCAATGACCCCCCAAAGGTTAGATTGGAGTGACAGACAGTTTGTTGTGACTAGGAATAGAGAAAAGGCGAACTATTTGCATGTGGAAGGCTAGGAAGAGATTGATGGCCTTGGTGGAAAGTGTCTGACAAATTATGGAAACCTTGTTTGGTAGGAGTTATGGGATGTTAGAATGCGGTATGCCACTAGTTTGTAGATGCTGCAGCTTTATGGCGAGTGAGCTGGTTGTTAACATGTATGAGTGATTTGGGGGTGTTCTGTGCAAGGGCAGCAGTTGTAGGGAAACCAACTTCAATATGGAAGTAGAGAGAGTGGTTATTGTGCAGCCTCATTTTGTAGAGAGAAAACAATCCTATGTAATATGTATGTGGGGGATTCTCCTCAGCAGAGTTAAAATCAGACCAGTATAGAACCAGATCCACACTCCCTCCACAAAATGGAAAAAAGCAGACAGCAACTGAATACTTGGGTGACGAAACAGAAGATTAGAAAACTGGAAGTATGACAGTGGCATTTATCTGAAGAAATCTGAATGCTGTGGAGTAAAGATTCCTAAACTGAAGTCCATGGAGCGCTTCCTGGTAGTCTTTAGAGAGCCATCTGGTCACATGCTGCTCACTCTCCCCTTCTTATTTCTGGCTGCTAAATTGTGTTAAGATAGATAAAAGTATGTAGTAATTTTTTGTAGCAGGGGAATTAAGCAATTCCCATCAGCAGGATCATGAGAGGGAGGGGAAGTGTCCATAATGCAATGTAAGGTGAGATTCACATTCTGGAAAAAGTATGGGAAGCCCTGTCCTAATGTCAGGTGAATCGTTATCTCAAGAGTTTAATAATGGGTTGGAACTAAGAACTGGGGACAGTGCTGACCTGTTCTGAACTAGCTGCAATCAAGCTTTTGGTTAGAATTGTTAACAGTTGGGTTTTTAAAATAAATTAGACAAAATGGGAGACCCAGAGGAATGTATCTTATTTATACCGGTATATGTCTTGTCTTATCTGTGTCTGGTTCTTTGATCTAAATTCCCAAGGGAGAGACTTTCTTTATTTGGCTTGTACAGTACCAAGCACATTGTCAATGCCAAGCAAATAATAAATAACTTGCTCTCCTCTGTTTCGTGCAGCTACTCTCCATTTCCCTGCCCGCTATGCTTTTTAGCAGTTTGTATATTCCACGGAAGGAGAAAGACAGCTAAGTGGAGCATGAGGTAGTACGCTTCCCACTCAGCTACTCACTTTTGCTTAGCTTGTCCATTGTTTTCCCCATACTGATACCTTCCATACTGTGTGTTATGACCTGACTCCATACCCCACCCTTCTTTGGGACATGGGGCTCAGCCACCCTACATGCTGAAATCAGTGTCTGAGACTCCCCATCCCCACCAGTCACTTATACATGTGCCACTAGAGCGCCACCTAGACTGCGGGCACTCCAGGCTTCTGCTTTAACCCCTTTAAGGACAATGTAGCAGGACCGCAAGCAACGCAGGCTTAACAAAGGAATTTTTTAGCCACAGAACCTTCACTCTTAAAGCATTGAGAGTTACAGATCTATGAAAACAAAAGTATTGAGATATATCCTCCCCTTGCACACTTGGATGACGACTGCCCCTCTGCAGATTTTTAACACCAAACTGCTTGCCCATGGAAGGATAGCAATCTGGAGTTGCAAGCCTCCAGAAAGTGTGTCACCTATTTCTCAGTTGTCCCAGCAGCTCCCATTTGTGTCTGCACTGCAAAACGGGGGTGAGCTTGGCACACAACTCCAGGTATGTGGCTTTCCACATCTGAATGTTCTGCAGTCACTGCTGGTGATCCCTGGTTTGCATCATGATCTGGTCCCACCATTTGCTGCTTTTTTCATCGACGCAGAATCGCCACTCAACTGTGCACAGCTAGTCAGTAAATACATGAAGAAGCTGATAAGTTTCATTCACCGTCTGTATCATCCACCCAACCTCTGTATTCCCAGTGCATGACTGGCCACTGTGGTGGCAGTTGTGGCTCCGCAAATACACAAGAATCAGATGCCCTGTCCTCAAAATAGACAAGAGAGCTCCACTGATCTGTGTGGCATCCATGTCTTTTGTGGTCATTTGGCAGAGAGAGTAAAACTAGTGCAAAAGAGTAGATTATGGGATGGAGCAGAGAGAGTTGTGACAGTTTGGGGTAAAATTCCCACAATCCCTTATAAGAGTAGTTGTATCCCACAGTACACTGCAAAAATTTCCCACAAGGTTGTGCGTCAGCTGATGGTGCTGGTGTACACTGGGATGCCTAGCCATGGCGTAACACATTTTGTGTTGGTACAGCCTGATGCTGTGAGGACATACAGCACTGGCAAAGGCAGCCAAATGTGAACACACTCTGCCAAAGTAGCGATGTTGGCAGCAATACACCAGCAGAACTTTTGCTGGTAAAATTTTCCAGTATAGACAAGTCCTAACAGGCAGAAAATCATGCAGGTATCCTCCTCAAGGATTATATACTGAAGGAAATGGCATGGAACTGAACACTACCCTAGAAAGAAAATACAAATGTTTGTTGGTCGTTTAGGATAATGAATGCAAGAAGGAGCCAGCATGTCTGTACGTGATACATAATTTCTAGCTTCAATGGATGACTCAGTGCCACTGGGAAACAGAAGGCACTAGAGTGGTTTACTTTGGAGTAGGATGTTATAGCTGTAACTTTACATCTGTCTGCTGCAAATTCAGGATATCAGCAACATCAAATATGACCCATTTCTTTCCCCCCCACCCCAAAAGAGGATTGATTCCTTCATATTTGTCACTTATATCTATTAGTAATGCAACCTGCTAGCTTCACTAGACAGTTATTTGAAAATGAAAGGTGAGAGATACAATGCAGAAAGGCAAGGATGTTCAGTTATATCTATTGCTACCCTTCTAATTCATTCCACTGTAACTACACTTTAATCTGGTTTGCTTTTTATCAAACACCTTCTAATATCTGGCGTTATGCAACACTACTACTACTGGGAAAGTGTTCTGCCCTTAATTCTGCTGGGGGAATTCGCAGCTGCCCAGATTACATCCCCATTGTGGCGCTCAAGTGGCGCAAAGGGACAAAACTGGAGCTGAGAATCTAGCCCAGTGTATTTATTAAATGCAGAGTTTGCTGAATAATGAGGAGTTGTGACCGCCATATAACTGAACAAATGACAGGCACAGCTGAGGTTAAGATTCTGATTCCTGCCTCCACCTTGGAGAAAATTTTTGTGTTTGCTTGTTTTTACCATCCAAGGAAAAGAGATGGGAGGCAGTGAAGTTATGAATGTCTCTTCTTTTTCCATCCCAAATATTGTTTTATTACATTGGTTTTTTTTTAACAGCATTACCAAATACATAGTCCTAGCAAATTGAGGAAATGTAAAAACAAAGCAAATACTTAAATGTACTAAATCAATGTTGTGACTTCAGCTGAAAAATAACCGGGATATTTGGTAATTTTATACCTAGGAACTCAGAGAAGTGCTTACTGAAAATGAATGTAAGACTTTTTTTACACTTCTGCTTTCCATAAAACACCATTCAGAGTGCCTCACAAGACTAACTTGAAGATGGGTACCTGTAGCAAGCCAATCAAATGTTAAAAGAACCCTTTGCTGTCATTTAGTACATTTACTATCCAGAATAACATTCAGTTTATATTGTATAGCGTATGTAGTCTCGGGCAAGTTACTTCACCTCCCTGTGCCTTAGTTTTCCACATCCAAAAATGGGGATAATTATACTTTTTTATAAAGCGCTTTGAGAACTATGGATGAACGTTTTAGAAGAGATTATTATTATTATTTATTACAAGCACAAACTGCTAAAATACATTATTAAGGATGCAAAGTCAAGCTCTCAGAAGTTAGGAAATGCCAGAGTTAAGGTTGCCCATGCAACCATCATTCAGCCCTCTTGTGTGCATGCATTGTGCGCTATGATACAGTCTTTAATTACGTGATCACATACTATTTTTCCTGCCTTATTCAGTGCACTGGATGGATGGTGCTTGCTTAATGAGCAGCTAGTCAATATTTTGATTGTTCAATGTGTGACCCTAGGTCTTAGTTATTGCACACTATTCAAACCCTGCTCGGAAGACAGAATTATTAATTTCCTCACGGGCTTTACTATGGGGCTCAGCACTAGAGTTTCTGAATACTTCCCCAACGCTAATGAATTTATTTTCACAACATTCCTGAGACAGACACACACACAACATGAAAAACTGCAGCCTGAAGGGTTAAAGTTTGGCAAAATTATAAGCAACTGAAAACAGAGCCATATAAAGGGAATTTTCAGACAACCTTAATAATGGGTGGGGCCGCCAGCCCTGCCTGTTGTTGTATTGCATTCATTATATAGCACAGCTTCCAAGGATGTCCAGGAGAATCTTCTGCCACACCAAGGACACGGTTCTGAGTGTACGGCTCACATGCAAGTGCATCTTGGGATGTTGATTTTTACAGTTTTTATTACAGCCATTGGCTAATTCTACATTGATTCCTGTAGTGCAGACATGAGGCGTGTGGACAGTATTCTTTTAATGTGAGAGATCCAAAGACTCACAGTTGGGCTTGCATTTCTACTGCTGCTTGTCTGTTCATGGCGACTGTGTTCTTGACTGTTCTGCAAGCCGTTATAAAACTCCTTTCCCCTCTTGTCTAATTACTTATATCTAATTACTTATATATATATTACATTTTACAATTTTCTGTGGAGACAGTTGTGACCACACTACAACTCCTATAGAACTGAACCAATGTGCCATTCATCTTCATAAAAGTTTTGTCCTATAAAACTATTTTCCCTGTCTTTGTCAGTGTACTGTACTATTTTTATATTGGTATTTGCTGAGCATACTCAAAAAGTAATGAGCGTCCTTATGGTTTTTGTTCAGCAGCTAATTGTCCAAGTGACAGAATTCAATTGTCTGGAGATTGATAATGGCAGGGAGAGCCTTTCACTTGCTGGTTCAAATCCTACACAGACTTTTGGTAACTGACAATTATAACCATCATCTGGCTGTTGGTTGGCCCGTGTAAAATGAGTTAGGTGGTCTTAATCCAGCTCATACAGGTTAAGTGTCCACAACCCAGCTGTCCCCCCCCCCCCCACCCCCGAACACTCAATGTCAGGTGCTGATTGGCAACTTTGGCAGTCCCTTGAGAGAGGTCAAGTACTAAATGGTCATGGAGGCTGAATTATCTTTCTACTTCTAGGGATGGCCCCTCCACATCAGCTGGTGTCATCTCAGTGAAGCTATGGCAAGAAACTGTTCCTGCTGCTCACTGTGCTCTCAGTTCTGTGGCTAGACAGAGCTTGGGGCTCCAGAGCTGTCACTCTGACACCTTTCACTGACTTGGTGGATGTTGCTGAATAATTTCTCACCCTAAGGAGCATCCATATCACTTTCCTCCTAAGGCACCTGCTCCCCTCCCTCACTTTAACAAGACAAAACACTCATCTATGCTTTAGGGCACTTTCTGCACTGCTGGAGGGAGGAACAAGATGAGTCTCTTGTTTCTAATTTCTGTGATCAAATGTTGTAGGAACAATAAATGACACACATGACTAAGAAACAGTATTCTCACTACTTTTATGGCTTCAAATTGAAAATTAACCACATGTGACATTCTCTTCCAATGCACTTGGAGACTAGACATAATGTCACAATGCAGATGTAAAATGTCAGTGTGTAATGACTTCCGACACTGTGAGTTGGTGCAGAAATGAGAAGAAGAAAAAGTGGCTGAAATGACTTGTTGAGGATCACTTGGAAATGTCATTTCACATCAGACTCTATTGCTGTGTTTCACACAGTTACAAATGACACTTCAAAAGAAAACGGCAGTTTGTTTTTAATGACATATGGAACTAGAGTATAAAGGCTGAGGAAAACTCACTGCTGTGTGATACTGTGTACTGTTCGTTTTCTCTCCCTCAGAGGATTGTTAGCTTTAAATGTTCTTGTGGATTTATAACGAAAAAGTTAAAAGCTAATAAAATAGTAATCCAATGTTTAAAAGGAACACTGACAAGTAAATTAGACTCCAAATATAACCTATTAAAATAGTTATGATCATATGGAGGAAAGGCTATTGATTCAGAATATATTCCAAAAAATGTAGTCTGTAAAAACAATAGGTTCTTGTGTGGACCTGCACAGCAAGCTTTCTGCTTCCTCCTTTGACTTTGTGCAGCAGTTAATTAACAAACATCAGTTTCTAAGCTATGTACATTCCTACTGACCCAATCATGATAATACTGCACAAACAAGGAGGTGGATCAAATGGAGCTCCATCAAATGATTCTGCAGCATTATAAACAAAAGTGAGGAAGGAATGAGCAAGAGAGCAATGTTTGCCAAACAGGTGCCATTGTCAGGCAAGATAATTTTATTTCAAGGAGCTTCCATACTGCCAAAATACTCCTATAGAAGAAGCTAGAAGTGAGGACAAAGTACACAACTTCTGTTGTTCCCTCAGTAGAATCATGTGTGTTTACATGATGCCCTCCAAAAATTACTTCTTAACTACTGTTAAATAGAAGAGGCATTAACTGTAGCCATCTATCTTTGAGTTAATGAAACAAATTAACCATTTCCTGCTTCAGGCCCCAATGATTTGCCCATGAAAATAAAGCATATCTTTCATAAAGACCCTACTAGCCTTTGGGTGTTTATAGACTGAAGACATTTTACTAGTTAAACTGTGTTTCTGTGCATAAGTTTACTCTCGTTCAGCTTTAGACTTATGGATTTGAAAGCTACTGGCATAAATTAACTCAGTAAACTGTTTAACCAAACTGGTAAAGGAATCATGTTAAACTTCTATTATATGTTGTTGCAGGATCAACTGAGGCAGTGCTTTGCCAGACAACCCCCAGAGGCCAAGGACACCGACACACTTGTGCAAGAGGCTGACAGTCAATATGGTACCTGGAGTGAGCAGCGCCACAGTGGGGACAGGTAGGACTGAGGAAGGCTGACTGTGTTGTCCCCAGTGGTTTGGATGGGTATTGCATGTTGTATTTTCCCTTTTGATATGTTTTCTCTAGCTTACAATGCAGTAGACAGTTTGAGGCTGTGCCTCAAGGAGCCATACCTGTGCTAACTCTGATTGAGATGGCACACTAAAAATAGAAGTATAACCACAGCAGGAAAGACTAACCATCTGAGTGCCTACCCGTGGTCTCCCATGGGATCGTACTTGGTGGCTGGTCCATCCTGCGGCTCATGCCACTGCAGATATGCTTCTGCTTTTAGAAGTGATTGGGCTAGCATGGGGATGGCTACTTGAGCTGGAAATTACACCTTGTAGCTCCAGTGTAGACATGTCCTGAGAGATTTTGAGAAACCCCATTACTTCTTTTTCCTTAAAATGTGAACAGTCACTGTAAAAATAGCATTATGAAGTCCGTGTTTGTGTCTGAATGACACATCTATCAAATGGGCTTGGTTTATAAGTGGAAAAACCTCTTTTTAAAAACTATCACAGCAAGCTGCAACTGGGGTCAGAAATTTGAGCTGTTCCTTCTGGCTCATGCATGATCACCAGTTACATAATTCTTGAATAGTAAAGATCCTGCAAGTGGAACTAAATTAATAATTCTGTTCATGTATGAGCCAGAATAGAATCTAGTTTACACTCTTTGGTGACTACAGAAGGAAAAAGCAGTAAAAATATGGCCTCATTTAGTAGATCAAGCAGTTATGATTGAATTCATGTAGGGAGCGGGTCTGTTGAGCAAGATAGTGCCATTTTTATGTACTTGCTTTTCAGACCAAAACCAGACTTCAGTGTTGCAAACTAGATGAGTGATGACCTAGTTGTGTGGTGCTCGTGCTTAAGGCCAGAAGGGGAACCATTATATCATATAGTCTGACCTCCTATACGTCACAGGCCATTAAACTTTGCCCAGCTATGCCTATACTGAGCCCAGTTACACACCAACATTTCAGTGCTCAGGAGACCAAACTGTTGTGTGCCACATGCAGAGAACAGGAGAGATTGAGGTGCCACCGATGCCCATCGCAGGGAATTGGTTAATGAGATATGTCCAGATATTCCTAGCAGGTGGTCCATGCCCCTGCTGCAGAGAGAGGTGTAGCACCTCCAGTTTGACCAGCAGACACATTCCTTCCCACCTGCAAAGATGACACACAAACTGGGAGAGTGATAAATACTGAAGAGGACAGATCACTGCTTCAGAGCAAACTGGATCACTTGGTAAACTGGGCACAAGCAAACAATATTGGTTTTAATATGGCTAAATGTCTATATCTAGGAACAAAGAATGTAGGCCATACTTGCATGCTGGGGGACTCTACCCTAGGAAGCAGTGATACTTAAAAAGATCAGGAGCTAATCAGTTGAAATGAGCTCCCAATGTGACTCTGGCCAAAGGAGCGAACGCGATCTGGGATGTATAAGCCGGGGAATCTCGAGTAGTAGAGAAGTTATTTTACTTCTATATTTGGCTCTGGTGTGACCGCTGCTGGAATATTGTGTCCAGTTCTGGCGTCTACAATTCAAGATGGACGTTGATAAATTGGACGGGGTCCAGAGAAGAGCCACACGAACAATTAAAGGATTAGAAAACCTGCCTTACAGTGATAGATTCAGAGAGCTCAATCTATTTAGCTTAACAAAGAGGTGGTTAAGAAGTGACTTGATCACAGTCTATAAGGGGAACAAATGTTTAATAATGGGCTCTTTAATCTAGCAGAGAAAGATGTAACACGATCCAATGGCTGGAAGTTGCAGCTATACAAATTCAGACTGGAAATAAGGCGCAAATTTATAACAGTGAGAGTAATTAACCATTGGCGCAATTTACTAAGAATTGTGGTGGATTCTCCATCACTGACAATTTTAAAATGAAGATTGGATGTGGTTTTTTTAAAAGCTCTGCTCTAGGAATTATTTTGGGGGAGGTGTCTGGCCTGTGTTATACAGGAGGTCAGACTAGATTATTACAATGGTCCCTTCTGGCCTTGGAATCTATGAAACGATGAAATTTGGTGATTAGTTTAACCTTGAGCATGGGAGCAAGAATCAAAGAAAGAGGATTATCTGTATACCACCTCAGAGTGCTGGACTACCCCATCTGGTGTCCCATCTCCATATGTGACCAATCTCTGATGCTTCAGAGGAAGACAAAGAAACAACCAAACCCTAAAATACATCTGGCTAATTGTGCATTGGGAGGATAGCTGGGGGAAATCCAGGGACGGCGCAACCCATTAGGCGACCTAGGCGGTCGCCTAGGGCACTGCAACGGTGCCCCGGCCGTCCGTTGAATTTTGGGGGCGGGACCTTCTGCCGCTGCTGTCGGGGGCGGCATTTCAGGGGCGGGACCTTCCGCCGCCTAGGGCGCCGGAAAAGCTGGCGGCGCTCCTGGGGAAATCCTTCCCAACCTGGCAGGCAATGGGCTAAAGACCTGACGCATGAGATTTGATTATCTTTGTCTTAAGGCAGAGCTTCAAGTGGTATGAGCATATTGAGGGCAATGTATGCACTCCTGTTTTCCCCACCTCTGTGGGGTTTGCTGAAAGAAGGGAATGAACAGGGGGATTCACAGGCTCCAAGGCCAGAAGGAACCGCCACGACCACTCAGTCTGAGCCCACACACACACAGGCTGTAGAAAATCTCCCAGAGGCTGGATTAAAACATAGCTTTTTAGAAAGACATCTAATTTCACTTTACAGACTCCAAGCGATAGAGAGTTCACCACCTCCCCTGGTCAGCTGGACTGATGTTTAATTACCCTCACTGTTAGGAAATTGCATCTTATTTTGAGGTTGAATTTAACTTCCAGCCATTGTACCATGTTATGCCTTGTCAGCAAGATTGAAAAGCCCTGCCACTACCAGATATCTTATCCATGTTTAAGTACTTACACACAGCGGTTGTTACCTCGTCAATAAACTGTATGAATTGAGCTCACATAAGGATTGCTTTCCAGTCCCTGGATTATGTCTGTGGTCCTCCTTTTAACTTTCCAGCATTTCCACATCCTTCTTGAACTGGACGCAGTATTCTAGAAGTGCTCTTACTGACGCTGCGTACAGAGGCAAGATCACTTCGCTACATGTGTTTGATATTGTCCCTTAGATACATCCGAGGTTCACATTAACCCTTGTGCCATGGTATTGCACTGTGCTGTGCTGTGGCAATTATCTGTGATGACCCTAAGTCCTTCTCTGAGTCACGGCTTTCCAAAATAGTCTCTCATCCTTTAGGTATAACCTGCATTCTTGGTTTCCAGATGTATTATCTTGCAACTGGCTTTAGCAAAACACATTTATTTAGATAGTGACCATTTAACATAGGGTGACCAGGCATGCCGTTTTTAAAGGGACAGTCCCATAGTTAAGCCCTCCTGCAGGTGTCCCGACTTTTTCTTAAAAACAGGCAAATTGTCCTGTATTTTCTGTCTCCCCCACATCAGTACTGGTGGGTCCTGCTGCTGGACGCATCCCTGCTCACCAGCCGCCTGCCCACCAACAGTGAGTGGGGGGGGGGTGTCTATCCATACCAATTAATATCTAAATAAACATTCTGCAGAATAAGATGATGATAGCTTATAACAGCCCTTTAAATCCCAAACACTCTACAGTGGTAAATGCAGTGTGTCCATTGATGCTTTCAAGCGCTCTGTTCCAGTCAAAGTGGTGGTGTTCTGCTGTATTAAGGTGTACCCAACCTTGGCTTATCTTGAATTTAAGTCCCATAGTATGGTTATAACTGAGGTGCCCAGCAGCAAGGTGGGTGAGTTATCAAAGTCAACTTTTCATTTTTAATACCATTTAAAGCCAGGGCCCCGTGGAATGAAAATTGTAAGGTTGCTCACTCACCTATTTGTGTTTAGGTATTGTCTTGGTCTCAGATCAGTCTGTCAGTTTTTGTGCAATATCTTAAATGCTAAACACAATGTTTTAATGACAGTTTTAACTCTGAGTCTTACTGCGGTTCTGATGTCACTTGTGTTCAGAATATGTTTTGCATCTGGGAGATGGTGCAATATAAATATTTTATGCTTGCTAAGGCTGGGTAGCTTTATGGTTGAGAAGGCCTGATGGGCTGACAAAATGATATGCCAACATCTAAATCTCTTCACTAAGTTAAACTTTAATTAAGTATTTTGCAGCTGCCTTCTCTGTGAAATCAGTTTCCAACAACAAAGGCGTCTTCCTTTCAAATTCAAAAGCAAGACCAGTTGAACATTTATTTCAAAGCTGGATTGTGGCTGTGGTTAACCCATGATAGAAAAGGAGGCCACCTTAAAAATGCTAATTTATTTAGGCATTGAATTGTCAAGCCTTGAATGCTGGGGTGTTTTTCCTCTGCAGCAAATGTTGAGATCACCCGTAAAGGAGAGCAGGAAATGCCTTGATGGGATCCTAGGCACTTGGCTGCCCTCCCTGCTCTCCTGTAGGGTGAGTCCATCATTCATTGCAGGGGGAACGCTGATGCCCAAACTCAGGACTCAACAGGTAAATGGAGGAGTTGATTTTTCAAATACTGAATTTGCTTAGAAGATATAAAGCTACCTGTATATTCTGTTCATGATTCAGATCTTCTTAGTATGCAGTGGAGCTAGAGGGAGGTATGTGGCGGGGAGGGAATGGTGGAAACTTTTGCTGTTTATCTTTTAATAGAAACGTTCAGTACTATGGAGCCTGAGAGTTAAAAATACTCTAACCGTACAGATGTAATAAAGAAACAAGGTTTCCTAGTCTTGTGGTGGCAATCTGCTTCACACTTCATAAAAAAGCTTGTGTATCTTAAATATGAACCTGCTCTGCTCTTAAAGGGAAAGTGTTTCCACTTTAAACCATTAGCTTGCCTCATTGTTCACTGTTTTCTCTCAAACCACTCTCAACTAGCTGATTTGGGCCTTGGCCTGCTTACAGCCATCTTCGCATGTTTAATTCCATATTGTTTGTATTCCTGATCGAGACCTGCTCTCTTGGGGCTTGTTCTGTCAATTTTTCTTGGTTGTGTTTTATTTTGAATGTACTTTGCACACTCTTCCAAATGTTCAAGCTGTATTTGTATAAAACAGTGGTCCCCAACCTTTTCCTTCTGGCGGGCGCCAAAAAAAACCCCCGAGCGCTGCCGGCGGAGCAAAAAAAAAAAAAAAAAAACCCCGAGGACTCCGCGGGCGCACTTACACCCCCCGGCGGGCGCAATGGCGCCCGCAGGCACCGCGTTAGGTTTTATACCAGGGGTCCCCAACTTTACACCTTGCTTTGTTTTGCAAAAACATATTGTGCATCATGTGAGTCACGAGCTAACTTGGTCTTCTCTGTTTGGGATTGAATGGCTTTATTTAATTTCTTGGCCAGATCCCTGCCCTGCTATGCCTCTTTTAGACAGCTCCTTCGGCAGATAGGGAGAGAATGTCCCAGGGGAATTGTGTAGTGCAGGGGCAGACAATGCTGTTGGGAGCAGGGAGATTGGCCTGAGGGCTCTGTGCTCCAGCAAACCTGAGCTGCAAAGTAGCCCGTTGATGGCTGTGGGCAAGGTGGTGTAAGCTAAAGCGACCTCCAAAGCTGCTCCAGTGTACACTGGGGAGTGGCCTCCAGAGCAGCCCAGGGTATGGGAAACACAAAGAGCAAAGGCCATCTGTGTGCATCCAGGGGCGGATTCATCATTTTGCCGCCCCTAGGCCCGGAAATAATTGCCGCCCCTGGCCCCGCCCCGACTCCACCCCTTTCCCAAAGTCCCGCCCTAACTCCGCCCCCTCCCTGCCCCTATTGGCTCCCTTCCCCAAATCCCCGCCCCGCCTCTTCCCCAGCACACCGCGTTCCCCCTCCTCCCCCCTCCCTCTCTGACCAGCAAAACAGCGGCGGAGAAGTTCCCCTGCTCCAGCTGCCTCCTCCGCGAGCGCGCCGCCTCGTCCTGTTTCTCTCCCCTCCCTCCCTGCCCAGCGAAACAGCTGTTTCGCGGCGCAAGCGCTGGGAGGGAGGGGAGAGAAACAGGAAGTGGCGGCGCGCTCGCGGAGGAGGCAGCTGGAGCAGGGGAACTTCTCCGGGGGTGCTCAAATTTGCCGCCCCTGCAAATTTGTCGGCCTAGGCAATAATACGGCACTGTGTGCATCCCCTACCCTGGTGCCTCCTGTGCTGCGCCTCCTTTGGTGCTTAGATACCCAGTGCTCCTGCAAGGAGCACGGAGTGTAAAAAGTTATTCCTGAGGAAAAAGGAGATGCTTAAAACAAAGCCATTGTGAGACTGAGGGGTGGAGAATTATGGAGTGCTTGTTAAAGGACATCAGCTTTTATTGGGTTGTATGTAAATGATGTATTTGTTTACGGAACAGGATGATGAATGGAGCTAGAAGGCTTACCCTGTTTCCTCCTCATAGTTAGAAGGCCTCTGTATCCGAGGGGTGGGTTTTTAAATGTGGGATGGCTGTGTGACTCCTAACCTAGCCAGAGGGTGTTATGGGAAATGTAGTTCAGGAACTTGCTGGATGTTTTGTTGCAGGCTTGTTTATTTTTATGGTTGGGTAAGCTTTTAAGACTTGAGGGTTTAAGAACAGGTTTTGTACAAAAGCATGGTGATGCGTTACCTGAGTAGTTGCATTGTATATCAGTTATAGTTATTTGGGGTGTGGGATTATGGCCAGGGCAGGGGCTGTATTCCATGGCACAATGAGGCCAAATTCTGCTGCAAGAAACCCTAAATTCCTCAGCAGTGTTAACTTGCTTTCGCCCAGTGATATATCATATCCTTCATTCCCAGGCCTGACCTCAAATATATACTGACTCCTATGAGACACATTCAAACCATGATTATTTTTGAGAATGGGGTTTTTGGTATGTTCTCCAGGCAGCCTGGCTCCCTGGGCCCTGGCTACCACAATGTTGTCCAGGTGGTCCAGCTTGGAACCTCTTGGGCAGCCAGTTTCAACAGCTCATCTCCCCAGCTCTCTGGACCTCAACTGCGGTGCTAATCCTCCAGGCAGACCAGCTTGACAGTTTACACTTCTGGCTCTCCCCACATCCTGTCTGCAAACTGAGCTCCAGCTGTCTGGCCTAAAGGAACAGTGCAGGAAGCGTGCACTGTAATCTAATGACCTCCTCCAAGCGGGGAAAGTTGGAGAGCAAGAGGCTGCTGCTTCAGGTTGGTCCTGGCAAGGCAGACAGAAAATAAAATGTTGGGTGCCTGGCTGCAGCAAAATGGTGAATTCTGTGTCGTCAATGCTGAAATTTTTGGTATCTCAGGGAAAAGGTGGTTTTTGTGGCCACTGAATAACAACATAAGAGCGGCCATACTGGGTGAGACCAAAGGTCCATCTAGCCCAGTATCTTGTCTTCCAACAGTGACTAATGCCAGATGCTTCAGAGGGAATGAACAGAACAGGTAATCATCAAGTGACCCATCTCCTGTCACCTATTCCCAGCTTCTGGCAAACAGAGGCTAGGGATCCTTCAGAGCATGGTTTTGCATCCCTACCCATGGACTCCATGGGTATGTCTACACCGCAATGTAACATGCGCAGCTTGCCCATGTCAGCTGACTAAGGCTTGTGGAGCTTGGGTTGCGGGGTTATGAAAACTACAGTGTAGAGGTTCTGGCTCGGACTGAAGCCTGGGCTTTGGGACTCTGGAAGGGGGGGAAGGTCCCAAAGCCCAGGCTCCAGCCTAAGCCTGAACATCTAACCTGCAATTTTATAGCCAGCCCCTCCACCCCCACAGCCCAAGTCAGCGGACGTAGGCCGGCTGCGGGTGTTTCATTGCAGTCTAGACATACCTCATGGGGCCCTGATTCAGATGAACAAGACAGCTCTGTAAGAGCCATTGTTTTAGTCCTTTTCAGGAATGTCTCGGCGATATCCCTGCATTGATTGATTTATGCTCTGTTGCTGTTTTCAAGGTTATGTCCCCAAATTTAAGGGCTAGGAACATAATTTTTTTTTAATGACAGTGAAGATTCTGAAGCACAATTCTGAGGCAAGAGGGGAATTCCAAGGCAAAATCAGTAGTTGCGAAATCACAGATACACAGGGCCCTGTTTATGGGTACCCTTCACTGAGAGAGGAACTAGAGATCTTCTCCCAGTGGAGCTAGGCGCTGCTGGAGCTAGCGTAAGAGTCTCATTTGTAATGCAGTTTAGCAGATAGTTCATTAAAATGGGTAGTGATGGTTCAATTATTCAGATTTTCTCTTTTTAAATAAAGAGAATTTTTTGTATAAACCTTCTCAAGTTCTTCAGTGAGCTATCCCAATCTTTCTTTGCAGTAATTATTTAAAAATGATAGTCTTCAGAGAGGCAAATTCAGTCTCTTCTATAAAAGAGAGACATATTAGTTACATAATGGAATTGTAATATTCTGATTTTATACCCGGTGACATTTTAGCCATTTCCTTGGACTACTGGAAAGTTTTAGAAAAGAACTGAATGTAATCCAATATCAGTTAGCTACAATGGCATGAATTTACCTTTTCATATCCTGTAACTGAAATCTTTAAGTGGAAATTATTTTGCATCATATGTGGCTATTTATTGGCAGTGTGTAGATACAGAGAGTTGACTGACTCTTTAATAGATTACAAAGGTATTCAAGTTAAAACAGGATGTCCCCTGTATTACACTTCCGGACTCTGGTATTACACAATCTCCTGCACTGAGTAAAGCAGCATATTCTCTACAGCAATTTAGAGAATTGCTAGGACTGTTTACATGAACAGTGAAAATAAAATACTGAATTTCATTGCTTACATTTGTAAGGTACCTGTTGTGCTTACGTTTGGGTGCACTTTGTATGACAACGTTGGGTTTAATTTTTAGAGGAACAGACAGTCTTTGTGAAAGGCATATACAGTATTGAGCACTGATATGGTATTTTAATAATTGTGTGATATACAGAATATGCAAACATACAGATTTTTAGCCCAAAGAAGTTGCAATCTATTCTAAATGATAGTGTAGATTTTAATTTCTGATTTGGCTCCTTTACTTAATGTGGTGTTGGGGAGGAAAAAAATCTACTCTGCATAATATATTCTCGTGCTCCAGTTATCTTTGTCACTTTCTTATTGATGAGCTGTGTCACAATATTTAGAACGTAATGATGTTGTAATTGTGCAGGAACTCCAAAAGGGAATCTATTCAAAAGTTTGTGATGAGGAAGCCACTAATTAGTTTAATCTAGTGAGAGCAACTGTATTTTCTAATACTGTTGAAGCAAAACATTTTCACTTTTCAAGGCTGCCCACACCTACATCACTTTCAGTCCAAGGGTGTGGTATGGGAGAACTTTTCCAGAGACTTACAAATCAGAAAAGATTTTTAAATGTGTAGCTTAAATTCCACCAAAGGTGCTATGTCCCAAAATTCTCTTAGCACATTTCTGCATTCTTCCACACTCTGAATCTAGAAGGCTTAAAGTTGCAGATACCAACCATCTTTCCCAATAAAGAATACTAGAGAAGGTTCCCTCTGGAGCTCGTTAGCACCACTTCTTAATTGGCTGGGAGCAGGGCCACTATTGAGGGAAGCAAGAGACCTTTCTTCTGCTTATCTGCTGGAAACTCTGCCGTGTAGTGCCACCAGTCCCTGCCAACCTGGAAATTAACACGTTTGCTGTTGCTTGATAAAAACCCTTTTTTCCAACAGTACATTCTTGAATGTTTTCCTTTCAAGATTGTTATCAATGTCAGAAATGCCAAGTACTGAGTGCTGCTCTTCGAAAATGTGCTCATATATATATTTAACACACACATGCACGCGCACAGTTTAAGATTTTTGTTTCTTAAGATAGCTTAGCTAGAAACTTCTCAAAAGCAGGTACTTAATCATAAAGGACTCTTAGCAGAAATGAGTCTGAGCCATGAGTGCTTCTCATTTAAAAAATAAAAATAAAACCACCACATGGGCTTTGCCACGCCATGAAACTGCTTTATTTCCACTTCTCTCCTCCCCCATCAAATTCTGCACCAACCCTGTGTCCCACAATGGTTATGCAAGATAACTGACCAATATGAGTCTTTGTCTGGATGTAGAGTGATTTCTTTGATAGCTAAGTTTGGTGTTGGGGTGGGGGGAGGTTTTCCAGGACTGAATGACTGCAGCTAATGATCACCTACAGGCCTTCAAAACCTTGGTATTTGTTTTATTAAAGTGTGTCTTTTAAAAAAGATCTGTCTTTAAAGACCTTCCTATTCCAATTCTAGGTTCCGATGCCATCTGCTGCTCAACATGAGTAACTTCATATCATTTGTTTTAAAAAGCAATTGCTTGTTGGGGTGGGGCAAGGTGAGTGACTCACTGAAATACCCCCAGATTAAAGTGGAGAGGTTTTTCTTTATTAGAATGATTGGAGAGGCAAAATGCTCCTAATGTTGAACTGGAGTGAAAACCATTTGAAAACCCAGTGAAAGCAAAGTAAATTGAAACTCTGTAACTAGCATGGTATTCCACAGCATGTGATGATAGCACATTGCCACAGTGAATCACAGGACTGGAAGGGACCAGTCCCCTGCACTCATGGCAGGATTAAGTATTATCTAGACCAGGGGAGGGAAAACTACGGCCCGCGGGCTGGATCCGGACCGTCAGGGCTTTCAATCTGGCCTGCGGGATTGCCAGCCCCGTGGCACAGCGGGGCTAGGGCGGGCTCCCTGCCTGCCCTGGCCCCGCGCTGCTCCCGGAAGCGTCCGGCACCACGTCCCTGCGGTCCCTGGGGGAGGGGGGAGCAGAGGGCTCCGTGCGCTGCCCTCATCTGCAGGCATTGCCCCCCGCAGCTCCCATTGGCCGGGAATAGGGTGACCAGATGTCCTGATAAAATCGGGACCGTCCTGATTTTTAGCTGTTTGTCCCGCGTCCCGACCGATCTCTGGTCGGGACGCAATTTGTCCCAATATTTTGCTCCGCCGGCAGTTTTTTTTTTTTTTTTTTTTCCCCCTCCTCTCATCTGGTCACCCTAGCCGGGAACGGGGAACCGCAGCTAATGGGAGCTTTGGGTGTGGAACCCACAGGTGAGGGCAGCGTGCGGCGGAGCTGACTGCACCACCCCACCCCCAGGAGCCACTGCCGGACATGCTGGCCACTTCCGGGAGTGGCGCGGGGCCAGGGCAGACAGGGAGCCTGCCTTAGCCCCTGCTGCGCGCTGCTGCCACCCTAGAGCCGCTTGAGGTAAGCGGCGCCGAGCCAGAGCCCGCACCCCAACCCTCTCCTGCACCCCCCACCCCAACCCCCTGCCCTGAGCCCTCTGCTGCACCCCTCCTGCACCCCAACCGCCTGCCCTGAGCCCCCTCCTGCACCTCGCACTCTTCCTGCACCCCAACCCCTTGCCCTGTGCCCCTTCCTGCACACCACACGCCCTCCCACAGCCCGCACTCCCTCCCGCACCCCAACCCCCTGCCCCAGCCCTACATTCATGGCCCTGCATACAATTTCCCCACCCAGATGTGGCCCTCTGGCCAAAAAGTTTGCCCACCCTTGATCTAGACCATCCCTGACAGGTGTTTGTTTAACCTGCTCTTAAAAATCTCCAATGATGGAGATTCCACCACCTACCTAAGCAATTTATTCCAGTGCTTAACCACCCTGACAGTTAGGAAATGTTTCCTAATGTCCAACCTAAACCTCCCTTGCTGCAATTTAAGCCCATTGCTTCTTTTCCTATCCTCGGAGGTTAAGGAGAACAATTTTTCTCGCTCCTCCTTGTTACAATCTTTTATGTACTTGAAAACTGTTATCATATCCCCACTCACTCTTCTCTTCTCCAGACTAAACAAATCTAATTCTTTTAAGCTTCCCTGATAGGTCATGTTCTTTAGACCTTTAATCATTTTTGTTGTACTTCTCCGGACTTTCTCCAATTTGTCCACATCTTTCCTGAAATGTGGCACCCAGAACTGGACACACTACTCCAGTTGAGGCCTAATCAGCGCAGAGTAGAGCAGAAGAATGACTTCTCGTGTCTTGCTTACAACACTCCTGCTAATACATCCCAGAAAGATGTTTGCTTTTTTTGCAACAGTGTTACACTGTTGACTCATATTTAGCTTGTAGTCCACTATGACCCCCAGATCCCTTTCCACAGTACTCCTGGATGTCTGTGGCCCTTCCTCTCTGACCTCACATTAGTGATCCACACCTTTTTAATCTCGAGGCTAGTCGTTTGTGTGCTGTACTTAGGGGATACTCTTTAAAAGAACCCAGAATCTTGAGCTAGTGCAGAATATGTCAGTACAGATCCTGAGTGGGGCAAACTGTGATGAGTATATATAACACTGGCATGCTGTGCCCTGCCCTGCTTCTCTGCTGCTCCCAGGTGTAGTTCAAGTTGTTACTTACGACTGCTAAATTCCACAATAGTTTAGGATTTATTTAACCTATTGATCCCCTCTGTCCCACCTCGGCAACTATGGTTCATCAGGCCAGTGTTGATTTCATTTTCTTGAGTGGTTAAATTCTTGATGGTTGCCTATCGAGGGATCAACCCTTCAGTATTTCTCTGACTAGATCGAACCTTAAGTAACAAATATAATTGCAGATAGGAAAGACAAAATATAAATCCTAATGCTGTTTAAGCTTAATGCCTCCCAATCACAGGATAGCATCTTCCCACCTGCCCTGACAGCGGAGAGTCATGGAAGTGCTTACCTTTGGTCAGGCCAGTGACTTAAGCAGCTCAGAATCAGAGAACATTTAATTTCACTGTATTGCTGACAATATTTCACTTTCCTTTGAGTTAGAAGTAGCTGAAATTACTCACAGCCCAACTCTTCACTGCCCCTTCAAAGAGCTTTCTAAATACTGAGCAAACACTATTTGTACTTCCAGGGGCTTGCACAAGACCAGGGGTAGGCAACCTATGGCATGGGTGCCAAAGGCGGCACGCGAGCTGATTTTCAGTGGCACTCACACTGCTCGGGGCCTGGCCACCGGTCCGGGGGGCTCTGCATTTTAATTTAATGTTAAATGAAGCTTCTTAAACATTTTAAAAACCTTATCTACGTTACATACGACAATAGTTTAGTTATATATTATAGACTTATAGAAAGAGACATTCTAAAAACGTTAAAATGTATTACTGGCACGTGAAACCTTAAATCAGAGTGAATAAATGAAGACTCGGCACACCACTTCTGAAAGGTTGCCGACCCCTGCCCAAGACTATGAAATGAATTCCAACCGGAGCTAAGGATCATCACAAATCTCACCACCATCCACTCTGAGTGCAAGGCACATTTCTTTCACCTTGCCTTGTCTAACATATATGGGGGTGTATGAATGTAAAAATTCCCAAACAAAACACTCCCCTGCACACACTTGTTACCCTGGGGAGAAGAGGAGAGGACAAACACGTGACATGTTAGACACATCATTTAATGCACTTCTGGAAAGCACTCAGATACTACCATTACGAGCACAGTATAAGAACCTCTCTAGAATAGACTAGGGCTTAATTCTCTATGTTCATCCATATACAGATACACTTCTACCCCCATATAGCGCTGTCCTCAGGAGCCAAAAAATCTTACCACGTTATAGGTGAAACCGCGTTATATCGAACTTGCTTTGATCCGCCGGAGTGCGCAGCCCTGCCCCCCCGGAGCGCTGGTTTACCACGTTATATCCAAATTCGTGTTCTATCGGGTCGCATTATATCAGGGTTGAGGTGTACTTCATACTCAAATGAATAAGGAAAATAATGCTTTTTTCAGCTTCATTGCTCCTGAGGCCTGTAGACAGGGCATGATCCCTCTGACTTGTTTTTCTTTTCAAATGTGCTGCAGTTCCAACTCATCTGCTCTGTCCCTTTTGTGCATCTAATGTGGAACCTGGTTCAGGATCGCCAGACAGTTTGCTTAATTGTGCAGAACCTAACAACAGAGATTTGTTTGGACATTTGCTGTAAACAAAATTATGCCTTGAGTTGAAATTTTACATTTATCTGTATGTATTCTATTTGTGTAATTCTGATACTTGGAGCAGAGGTTCTCAAACTGTGGTCTGTGGACCACCAGTGGTATGCGAGCTCCATTCAAGTCGTCCGCGGATAATTCCCTCTAAGGTGGGCGCCTGGGCGATTGCACATGAGAGAATGAAGGGACACCCACCTAATTAGTGGAGCCGTGCAGGCATGGCTTCACTAATTAGGTGCCAGGACCCTGGAGAAGATGCACGTGTAAGGTGAGGTGGTGGCCTTGGGGGGAATGGGGTAGGTAGGAGGGGGCAGTGGGGTGAGAAGAGGGGGTGGGGGGAATTTGGGACGTGCAGGGCTGCGGCGGCCAGAGAAAGAGGCAACTTTTCCCAGCTCCAGGGCTGCAGCTGCAGGGGAGAGACTGTCCTCCTTCCCAGCCTCAGCTCTGTGGCTGCTATTGGAGGGGGGGAGAGAGACCCACCTCCTTCCCAGCTTGGGGGCTGCCATGGAGGGGAAGAGAGGGCACATCCATCGCATTAGAAAGGTAAAACTACTGATATGAAAATGAGTTGTGTGCTTTTATTTGTAGAACAAAAAAAGTTTATAACAATTAAGGGTTTTTTTTTATATATAGCGCTTTTATCCAAAGTGTTTTACAGTAGTAAAATGGTACAAGCAACATTTGGAAAGATGATTAAATGGTCTGCCGAGACCCTCAGCAATTTTCAAGTGGGCAACGGAAAAAAAAAGTTTGAGAACCACTGACTTAGCAGATATGTCTACACAGCAAAAAAAAAAAAAAAGGGGTGGGGGTGTTCTTAACTCAGATTAGCCTACCTGCATTAGCTGGCTCAGGTTAAAATAGCAGAGAAGACATGGCAACTTGCCTTGTAACTCTGATTAGCAGCTCAAGTAGAACAGGGCAGCCTGGGGTTAACCCAAGTTAAAAGCAAAGTTGCTGTGTCTTTACTGCTATTTTAAGTTCACACACATTTTTGTGCATAGAGCAGTGATTCTCAACCTTTCTAGACTAGTGCACCCCTTTCAGGAGTCAGATTGTTGTTGCACACCCCAAGTTTCACCTCACTTAAAAACGACTTGCTTACAAAATCAGACATACAAATACAAAAGTGTCACAGTGCCCTGTCACTGACAAATTGCTTATTTTCTTAGTTTGTACGGACTTCGCTAGTGCTTTTTATGTAGGCTGTTGTAAAACTAAGCAAACATCTAGATGAGTTGATGTACCCCCTGAAAGACCTCTGAATACCCCCAGGGGTACACGTACCGCTGGTGTAGGTGAATCCTAAGTGAAGCCATTTGTGGTGAAAAAGTTATTACAATGAAAATGATTCACCCCCCTCTGCTGGCCTGTAGTGTCTCCAAATGATACATTTCTTACCTCTAGACTTGGTTTCAGCTTTCACTCTGAATGATTAAGGGCCACATCCTGTCTGTCATCTATGGCGGTGCAAAGACCTGGCCTTGTGGGACTGGTGCTGCTACTTTGCAGAAAGCATGGCTGGATTTGGAGGTCCACAACCACTGTATACTGTGAAGCTTTGCAAAGTTTTATTACAGTGCAGCACTCCAGGGAGTTGTGGGGCTGAGGTGGGACCAGGGCCAATGGATCTGTGGTTTATGGATCCATCTGCCATTCTCCTCCACCGCCACGGGGACTGGTACAAGTTTGCGGCTGCAGTTGTGGCCACAGTAGTTGCTCTGGGGCTTATGGAAGAGGACTCCTCACTTCAGCCTCAATCCATTATCCCTATGACTCAAGCTGCACACTAGTTCTAGACTATGTAGTCTGTCCCTCTCATAGATGTTCCTGTACATGCAATACATCATGATTGCATTCTAAGTATGCATGGTATAAAATATATTTGCAGGTATGTTCGCTCATGCATCCTTCTGCCTCAGAGTTCATTCTCTTGTGTTGCAGCTTTGTGCCCGAGTCCCCTTCCTCAGAAAGCAATGTTGTTTCAACAAGGAAGCAGCCACCAAATAGCCGGCTGTCTTCTCTGTCTTCTCAAACGGAACCTGCCTCCATGATCGATCAGCACGATTCCTCAAAAGACCAAAGGAGCACAAGTTTGGACCGTTCCAGCACTGATATGGATTCAACTGATGGTATTGTGGGACCCCTTCCAGCAGATACCTACCCTGAGGAGAAAACCATTGACTTCTCCTTCATTGATGTAAGTCTCCATAAAGGGAAAGAGTTGTTCATTTTAAGTACGTTACCTATACTGTTAGCAAAATGCTATGCCATGTTTTCTCCCAACTTTATGTTCAACCTTGTGCTATGCTTCTTTATCCATTAAGGTTTCTTCATTGACTTCTTGTGTGAAAAGTTCAAGATAAATTGCAATGAACGTTCTTGTGACTGACCTTCCTATTAAGTCTGTGTGAATTCTATTAAGAGTCCAAAGGGACAATGGTTTGCACTTCAGTTGGTCATTTTTCAGTCTGCTCCTAGGAGATGTGCTGTGAAAAAGAGTTTAATGGCTCTAGGAAATGGAAGCCATACATTTCTGAGACAACATAGTTAAGTGATACAAATAGCTAGTGCTCCACCATGCTGTGAGAAATGCAGATTAAGCTACAGATATTGGATTTTAATACTACTTTTCTAATTGACAATAGGACCATCTTTCTGCAATCTTTTTAAAATCATGTTCCTAAAATGATTTTAGTTTAAAGAGAATCTTTTGAGAAATTGAGAATCCTGAATTGCACAGGAATGTTGGTAATATAGTGTCTAGTCATGCAGACTGTACTCCGCTTCAGTGCTACACAAGAGCATACCTACAGATAATGTGGATTTCTCCTTTCAGGTACAGTGTCTGTGAATTCAGAATTTATCTTGAATAAGAGTTGCTCGTCTTTTCTTATATGTCAGCTAGTGGCAGATACTGTAGAAAGCCACCTATGAATTGTTACGTTCTCTCTCTCTCTCTCTCTCCCTCCCTCCCTACACACACACACACACACACACTCTCTCTCTCTCTCTCTCTTTCCCCCCCTCCTTGTTTTGTAGTAGCATTTACAGCTTTGGGGAAGGTGGAACGTACAGTGTTCTCAGAAGCCGCTACAATGCATCTATTTACGTATTAGTGTAGCTGACCTGAATAGCAGTAGTGTACCTGAGCAGCAGACTGCACTGTAAAATGTCTGAAGGAGGTGAACGTTTTCTCGTCCCGTAACTAAGGAGAATAGTCCAGATCCTGGGCAGTGCAGCACAGCGGTTTCACACCTTACTGCCAGTGGATTCTGGGTGTCGGGTACCTTGTAGTGGCCTCTGTTATAGGACCATAGATCCCATCCTCCCAGCAGCTGACAGTGCCATTTCAAAACAGTGATGACTTCAAGCAGAACTGTCGAAGTCCAGAAGGCCCCTGTGCTGTTTGGGTGAATGGTTAGTTTCTGAACTGAGAACTTTTAAAATATTTGTTTTAAAATAGAAGCTTTCAGGGGAGAATGGAGGGCCCAGGGCCTCTGGGAAAAGACTCAGTTAGAATCAGCAATGAATTATATCACTAAATACAGCTGCAGCGGCCTTTGCTCTACTGCAGGGGTCAGCAACCTTTCAGAAGTGATGTGCCGAGTCTTCATTTATTCACTCTGATTTAAGGTTTCACTTGCCAGTAATACATTTTAACGTTTTTAGAAGGTCTCTTTCTGTAAGTCTATAATATAGAACTAAACTATTGTCATATGTAAAGTAAATAAGGTTTTAAAAATGTTTAAGAAGCTTCATTTAACATTAAATTGAAATGCAGAGCCCCCCGGACCGGTGGCCAGGCCCCGAGCAGTGTGAGTGCCACTGAAAATCAGCTCGTGTGCCGCCTTTGGCACCCGTGCCATAGGTTGCCTACCCCTGCTCTACTGTAATCCATTCAGTTTTCCTTTGTGCATGGAGATGGCATTGTTTTAAATAACTGATCAGCTCCTTTTTGCCAAAAGCCATGGTATTTAACTTTCAGTCTTTTTGTTGCTGGCAAACAGCTTGACATTTCTGAAGATGGGGACTAATCAGAGCTGGGAAAATATAGCAGACTATCAGAGGGAGAGAGAGTTGCATAATCACTTTATGGTTTTGCAAGTCCCTGCCTTCTGATTGGCTGATGACCATTGTTACCTAGTAAGAGCACACAGATTATCATAGGTTGGTTATTGAAAAATAACTCTGCAGTGATTATGCAGCTCAAACATCCAGAACTAAGCAGAGTTTAGGGAACTGTCCAAATGGGAAACCACTGTAGTTCCATATCAGTTATTGTACAGCATCTTAGCACTCTGAGTAAATTCGATTTAATTGGAGTTTAAAATAACGGTGATAATAATTAAAACAAAAGTAGTCTTAATTAAGCTGAAATATGGTTATGCTTAAAAATAAGACCTGAAGTAGTTATGGAATGAACCGCCCTATTTTCAGACTAATTTAAATTCCCACATTTGAGGGTAACATTTTTCTTTTTAAAAGCAAACTTCTATACTGGATTCCAGTGCCCTGAAAACCCGTGTGCAGCTCAGCAAAAGGATTCGCCACCGGGCACCTAGCTCCCATTCGCTCAGGAGAAGCAGACGGATAGAGTCTGAAAACAAACTCTCTGTGATGCAGGAGACTGACAGCACTTGGATGTTTAAAGACTCCACAGGTATCCCTCAGTCCTGTGAAATAATTAGTCATGGTGCTGCGGGGTTGGAAATATATTTTGTCCTCCATAGAATCTTTTCTCTTCTTTGAGCTAATGTCCCTGTGGGTACTCCACTATAGTTGTGTGCGTGCCTGCGCCTCTTTAGTCAGAGATTTTTGTCAGCAGTGTGTGCAGATTCATGCTTGTGCCCTACACAGCCTGAGGATATACAGGGAGCGGTGGACTCCAGTTCCTTCTCAACCTGTGGCTAGAGATGTCCACTAACTTAGCATACCTACCTTGTTTTTTTCCTTGTTGTTCCTATTATTTTATTGATGTTATTCACTCATTTTAGTTTCTTGTTTTATATTTTCTTTCCCCAGCACAACTTCTGTGGTTTAGCGGGTCCCCCCTTTTGTTCCATGATCAGGGCCTCTTGCCCTTGGCCCCTGTTCATTTGCCGCCTTTCTTCCTTGGGCGTGCCCAAAACCCTGGGCTTCAAACCCTGACAGACCTGACACAGGTCCTTTCCTCTCAACGAGGGCATTCCAGCTGTCTCAGAGAGTCTCACATCCCGTCAAAGTGCAAGTTTGCTTAAGCTTCAAGAGCAGATCTGGGAACTTGAGAGAGGCTGAAGTTGCTCCTTATCGAGCGTTCACTTTGAGACCCACCACCACTTCAGAGGCCAAATCTTCCCCTGCACCTTTCCACCCCCTCCCCCATACATTGGGGTCAGCCTCTCAGGCCACTCCAGTGATTTCGTCAGCTCCAGTGAGCAGAGATGAAGGGGCACCTTCGAAGACTTCAAAATCTACCAAAAAGAAAATACCTTGATCCCCAGATGGGAGAAATTGGCCCAGAGACCAGGAAATAAGGAGAGCTGGCCTCACAAGATGGGTAATGTTGAGGCTTATAGTTCCTCTGGTACCAAGAGGTTGGTACCTCCAAAAAAGGCTTCTAGCATACTGTGTACCAAGAAGTCTCTCGGCAAACAAGTGGTAGCCTCATTGGAGCCCTCCAAGCATAGGGAGGGACTCTTTGAAGAAAGCATCTTTGACCTCTTCCTTGAGCCATGGTCATAAAGGGCGTACGGCCCATCCCATCCATACCCTCTCCAGTACCACTTGATGCATCTCAACCTGAGGATCAGTGTCTAAGAGCTCTGATACTGGTTGGATTTCTTTCTCAAGAGGCTCTCCAAATGTCAGTAGAGCCCAAATTCCATCTCCTGAGGAGTGCCAAGAAGGATTTTTGCCAGTACTGATGTACCCTCAGGTACTGGCATACCCTCTAGTGCTGCTGAAACCTCACACAAAATCTTGGTCTCCGGTACCAATGTGACTGCCTGTGCCAACTTGACCATGGGTACCGACACCCTTAGCTCCTCCCAGACTCAGATATTTCCATACAGGATTCTACCACCTTTCCTGTGCTGTATCCTAAGGATAAGACCACAGGAACCAGTTGACGTCTGACCCGTCAGCCTTGGTAAAAGCATCCTGGAGGTCCCTCTCCCTTTCCTTATGCCCTGCCACTTTGGGCTTTCTGGAACCCTCGGATCCTGTCTGGTGATCAGTTCTATAGAGTGTCCCCACTGGTACCCCAGAACCCTCTTCCCAAGGAAGATCCTTTAGAAGAACAAGAGCTAAGGGCAGAGGAGGAGGCACTACCATCTAATAATCCTCTTCCTCACGAGACAAGGCAGTTATGTCACCTCCCCCATCCTACATGGGTGACTTCAAAGACTTCCAAGAATGGATGAAGAAGGAGGCTGAGGCTTTAACGATCCCTTGGAGGAGATACAAGAACCACAGCACGCCCGGTGCATGTTTTACATACTTCTCCTCAAAGCGAGGTAGCCTTGCCCATTAATGATGCCCTATAGCCTCCAGCCCGTACACTATGGCAAACGCTAGCTACTGCCTTGCCTACATTCAAGCAGGCTGACAAGAAGCACTATGTACCAGCCAAGGACTCAGAGTGCCTTTTCTCCCATCTCACCCCAAACTCTCTGGTAGTCAATGCCATTAATGAGAGAAGCAGGCAATGTTGGTCTAGATCAGAGGAGGGCAAACTATGGCCCGCGGGCCGGATCCGGCCAGTCAGGGCTTTCAGTCCGGCCCACGGGATTGCCAGCCCCATGGCGCAACAGGGCTAATGCAGGGTCCCTGCCTGCCCTGGCCCCGCACTGCTCCCGGAAGCGGCCAGCACCACGTCCCTGCGGCCCCTGGGGGAGGCGGGAGCAGAAGGCTCTGTGTGCTGCCTTCGTCTGCAGGCATTGCCCCCCGCAGCTCCCATTGCCCGGGAACGGGGAACCGCGGCCAATGGGAGCTTCGGGGGTGGTATCCGCAGGCAAGGGCAGCGCGCGGCAGAGCCGCCTGTCCCACCCCACCCCCAGGAGCCACTGCTGGACATGCTGGCCCCCCGGGAGCCTCTCGAGGTAAGCGGTGCCGAGCCGGAGCCCGCACCCCAAACTCCTCCTGCACCCAGCCCTCTGCCGCACCCCTCCCACACTCCGCACCCCTCCTGCATCCAAACCCCCTGCCCTGAGCCCCCTGCCGTACCCCTGTGCACCCCAGGCCCCTGCCGCACCCCTCCTGCATCCCAACCCCCTGCCCTGAGCCCCCTCCTGCACGCCAATCCCTTGCCCTGAGCCCCTTCCTGCATACCGCACACCCTCCCATACCCCACACTCCCTCCCGCATCCCAACCCCCAGCCCTACATTCATGGCCCTGCATACAATTTCCCCACCCAGATGTGGCCCTCGGGCCAAAAAGTTTGCCCACCCCTGATCTAGATCAACACCTCATAACAATGATCTTAATCTCCTGCACCTTCTCGGCCACAAAAGCTACTCTTTGGCTGCCCTACAGTTCCTGGGTAGTCAGCTATCATGCCTTGATGGCAAAGTACAACGGTATGAACTATAGCAAATGTTCTTACTTTTGCCACAAGAGCAGAAGGACCAGTTTCAAGCCCTCGTCACCAAAGGCGATTGTCAAAGTGCATTTACAGTCTTCTCTCGATCAGCTGACACAGCCTCTGGTTCTATGGTAACCACCATAGTTATGCATCGAGCTTTATGGCTGCAGTCCTCTGGACTCCCCAGGGAAGTACAGCATACAGTGAAGGATCTTAAGGCTCAATGGATGGGAGGGAAGAGTGTACGATCAAACTAGCCCCTTCTGCTGGTTTCTGTTTGAGGGAGATGAAGAGCAAGTTGTCCCAGCTATTGCATGGTTGAGTGTGCCAGCTGCTCTGTTCTCATGTTACTAGTAACTAGCTGCACTTGCATGCACATTTAGTGACCTGACTCAATACAAAACGCAGTGTTTATTCGACGACATCGAATCAGAAATGTTAATATTACAAAGCTACAGCTGTTTTTGGTTCAAGCTGTGACCTCTGATGATGATTGTGCAAAGCCAAAATGTAGTAAAGTAATTTCCAAGTAAGAGGCCAGTGAATGTGAGTGAACTGAGCTATTGTAAACTGGACTGTAACATAGACACACACGTGCTTTTATGCTTTAATGTATAAACTGAGCAATTCAGAAGCAATAGCTGAATTAATTTAAGTATACAATTCTGCCCTAATAAACAGAGTCTCTCTACCATTAGGTATTTACAATGTGCCCATCGCTATGGTATGAGTGCTAAATCATGTCAAATAACTTCCACTAAGTCTTCATGATTCTACTATGTTACATTGATACATAGGAAGAGGGTTATGAGGTCAAGGCATGGACAGAAAGTTTGCTGACCAACTTGCTTTGTTTCTATTTAAATGTGTCTGGTGTGAAATAACATCTGGTCATTGTAATTTTTGTTAGAAGAGAAATCTACAAAACAGGAAGAGTCTGATGAGGAAGAAAAAATACACCAAACTGAGAGATCCTCAGCTATGCAACCTCAGAGGCTTCCTGTTTTTCCAGGCATGGACCACTCTGTTCTCAAGGTGAAGATAGACAGATCATACTAGATTATGTCAGGGGTCCATCTAGTCCAGTATCCCATGATTGACAGTGGCCACCATCAGATGCTCTCCAGAGGAAGGTGCAAGAATCCCAGAAAGGGCAATTTATATATTAACCCAGCAGTTCTCAAACTGTGGGTCGGGACCCCAAGTGGGTCGCGACCCCATTTTAATGGGGTCGCCAGGGCTGGCTTAGACTTGCTGGGGCCAAAGCCCGAGCCCCACCTCCCGGGGCCAAAGCCTGAGGACTTCAGCCCTGGGCGGTGGGGCTCAGGTTACAGGCCCTCTGCCTGGAGCTGAATCCCTTGAGCTTTGGCTTTGGTCCCCCCACCGGGGGCAGTGGGGTTCGGGGGGGCTCAGGCTTTGGTCCCCCTTCCTGGGGTTGTATAGTAATTTTTGTTGTCGGAAGGGCGTCGCGGTGCAATGAAGTTTGAACAGTTCAGAAGAGAAAAATTGATGATCTGTTAGATGGCCTAAGAAATTTATAGTGATGTTGTAAATAGCTTTTTCACTCATTGACTCTGTATTATTGATAAATTTCCTTCTAAACCACTGTCAATATTTCTAACTTGATAATAGTTTGCGTATGTTTTCAAAACAGCTCAGATTTATGGTAAATTCCATTATGAATTTATGCAGTTTATGGATTTCAGACTTGTGCTTTCTGCTGCTTCATAAGCCAGTGAAATGATTTGAGTGATCAGATTGTCCTCCAAGGAAATCTAAAAGCAGCTTTTTAAAAAAATAAACCTTTCTTCTAGGCTCAGCTTCGGAAAAGACAAGAGCCCGAGAGTCCCAGTGAAATAAATTCTGCACAGCTATTTAAATCCCAATTCCAGCAAGGAACTCCTGGTGGCAGGGTACTGCCCTCTAGTGCTGAGAAGGAGAACAGGTGAGAGAGCAGTTTAAATTCCAGCAATTAGTAAATTCAGAAATAGCTGTTCATTTCCTTGCTAGGATCCTGGAAGGATATGGCTTATTTTGTTTTTGTTTCTGTAATGAGGTATTGTCATTGTAGGATAAAGTTTATTTTGCTGTGTCCTTAGGTCAGAAGAAATGTCTCCTCAATGGCTGAAAGAGCTGAAATCGAAGAAGAGGCAGAGCCAGCACGAGAATCAGGTTTGAGAAGGTACAGTACAGCAAAAACAGAGGGGTTACTCTGTAGCATTTGCATTTGACTGCTTTGCTGTGAAGTCTCCTGTCTTTTCAGCCAAAAGAGATTCTTAGCTGAAGGAGAAAGTACCATGCAGTTACCTTTAGCCCTTGCAGCCTGGCAGAAACAATGTATGTTTGGTATTCCCACCCTATTTCCACAGGGCGTGGGTGAGCTCTTTCTGTGACTGGTACAGCCATGTGGATGGACATGCAGCAGACACATCTTTGCAATGCTCAAGCCCCTTAAAGCTGATGCTAATGATAAGCTTTGACTGGAAAATCTGTTCTGAACATGCCTGTACACTGACTCTGCAAGCATAGAGTATACACACGTTGTATGTAACTGTGCAATCCATGTCCAAGACAGTAAAATATTTCCATAATGAAGCAGATCAGATTTCATTGGAATTTACTGTACAGATTATGCAGTTTCCCCCTTTCCCTTATTGTTGTGTAGCCTTATTTACTAGCCCAGATGAAGGCACTATTAACTTCTCGGCAGGCAATTCTATTATAATAACATTCATTATTCTGCTAATTTTATAACAATATGTAGAGTCCTACTACTAAGTGTTGTCCTTGGTTAATGGGCAGGTTCTGCCAATAGATATTTAAACCATTGGAGCACTTGGTTTCAGTGATGCTCTTAATAGTTCATATGCAATTTAATAACACAAAATAGCTTGTGACTGCTGCTGCTGCACCAGCAACATGCAAAGAGCATCATTGATGGTGCACACATATCACAGAGACTTGAGTCCCGAGGGTGATGGGGTTGGTTAAATTTATGAACAATGTCGTACTGCAGCTATTCAAAGAGCTTCTGTTTTTTCCTCCCCTTTTCAGATCCTGATTATGACTCGGAAAAGACATAGAAGTATAACAGAAGCCTTAACTCATCTGAACCTAAAATTCACACATCATGCTGCTGCTGTTTGCTTCCTGCCTCGACTGCTATGTGCATGGTGCCTTCCTGCTTTGTGGAGAAAGCTGCTTAATATTCATAGACAAATACAAAGCTGTATCTTCTCAGATAGGGAAGGATAATAGTCACTTTAGAACTACTTGAAGTAAGAGATGGTGCAGTATAGTTAGCACTTCAGAAGGTCTTGCCTGAGGGTAACATTTGTTCTAGGAAATACGGCGCATCAGAAAAAGTCCCCTTGCCTTCGAACAAAGATGACATCTCTGCAGAATTAAGCTATGTTCAGCAACTCAAGCATGTGAATGCTGGTAGGCGTGTCAAGTGTAAAGGCTGGGGTTTGTATTTGTTTATGAAAATAACAAAATTTTAAATTAAATCATCTTTCTTGTGAACTAATGGTGGTTCATATTCAGAATGAAGTTTGTGGAAGAGAGAGTGAAAGAACAAATCATGTTTACTGCCATATTAAAAAATTAAACTTGACTGATATTTTTTTAAAGGTATTTTTGATTGGCCGATGCTTGCACATGATCTGCTGATCAGGCAGATCAAGTTGATTTTTAGATTGAGCATAATGTTAATTTTTCATTCTTTAACTGGGATTGTCTGGTCTGTCAGCATGTAGTGTAATTGCATCATTAGAATGTCATATTCTTAAGATGATAAAGCAATAATGTCAACCAATTCTCTTTAAAAATAGATGTAAATATTGTTTTTATTACTAAAAAGGAAGAGACGAGGAAGGATGTATAGTCTTGTCAATATGAGGGTTCCAGGTAATTGTTGAATGTCATTCTTAGAAGCACCTCAGATTGTCCCACTCGATATTTTTATTAGTTACCTTTGTAAATATCAGTTTTAAGTGTTTATTTTTATGCTGATTTTGTGGGATAACCTAAATGCAATCTCTCACTTCTCAACTGTTTATGAAATGATCTATATATTTTACTTTAAGACCAAATGTTGGTATGTTAACAATGTAGATAATACTAACATCACAACACAGCTGTGACAGTCACATCAGAAGAGTTTTGATGTCTTTGGATCCAGATTCTGAAATCGGCAAGATTTTTTTTAACCAAGAAGTCCATTTATAAGTAAATTATAAATGGATACTGTATTTAAAATATGTATTAGTTACTTTCTTTTCCCCAAGTGCTCTTTTCAGAAAATCTTTAAAAATATACGCTAACAGAAAAGCTAATTCTGTAAGGTAGGCACCCCCAGGACTCCAATAAGGAGAGTAAGTGACATGGAAAGGAGAATTGAATCGAAGTAGATGAGCTCTTTCTATTCTGCTATTCTCATAACCTTCTGTGGCAAACTGTTTGGGCCTGAACAGTCAAATGTGATGAAGCTGCACATAGTTGCATTGTGGGAGCAAAACACACAGTTCTTATCTCCTGCTGAAAGGTTATTTAAATTAAATGTTAAAAATCAGGCACCAGCACTTGCACGCGTTTTCCCTTTTTCTGCTCAGCGTTTCAGAAGGCTTGTCTTATGTGGTACTACCACAACAGTGCACCTGCTAGCCAAAGGGAAAACCTTTGTCTGCCATCCATCAAGTTGTTAGCTGCCATAAACCATGTGCCAACTGTTGTCATAAAGAAGTCACAAATGAGGTGATTTCACTCCCAGCCCGTACTTCAGTAAATAACTGCAGTATGTCAAGAGAGATGACCAGTATGCTCTTCTCCCTTTTAATATCAGAGTTCTAACAGTAGCACCCCTTATTTTATAGAAATACAAATGAATATTTTTCCACTTCAAAATAAGAATGTCTTTGTTCAGTTCTTTGCCCTGCTCCATGTAAGAGAGGTGACAATGCCAGAGATACTGCTTTTACAGTTTCTTCTGCCACAGGTCAGTGAATTCTCAAATATTACTGCCGAATGAAGTCACACTTCTGCCCTCTTTCATGTGGATAACTCCCCCCCTCCCTCTGCTGCCCATAAGGGGAAGGGGGAGAAGCTTCCAGAGGAGCGCATTTGTCCAAACTCTTAGACACTGTTGACTGCTTTTTAAAACTAGTTGTGTATCTTTTCTGCCCATTGCTTATGTGGTGTGGGACCTGTTTTTATTTTGGAAATGTAACTTTTAGGCAAGCGTTGTATTTTTCTGTGCTTGTAATGCACCAGCCAGCTTGTTTTGTCGGTTGTGTACCAGATGTTCTTGATGGTGTTGGCATGTACAGTACGAACAGTATTAGCTGCAGGGTTTTTAGGTGTGACAGAAGAATGTTGGTCACTTTTAATTTCCCTTGCTAAGCGTGCGGGTGGCTTTTTTTGTTGTTTTGTTTTTGTTTTTGTTTTAAGGTATTCAAAACCCAGATAAATTTCCTTGTGACCATAAAAACGCTGAGGGAGGTTTAATTTTAGGATTGAGCAACTTGATAGTGTCTCTTTAATGACAGTCAGAGCATTTTGTCTAACACTTCCTGATGCAACAAAATGAAAGCCACAAACTCTTTAGATTGTTAGCTGCAGTGTTTTTGCTGTGCATTCTGATACACTGAGGGGATTGGTTTGCATATTGGCAAAGCCCTTTGAATGAGTATGTGTTTCCATTTCTTCATGGACAATGTGCTGAAATTTACTGTAGTTTTACTGCTAGTGAGAAATGTTTAATCTTAAATATGTATGACTAAAAAAAATCTTTAGGATAAGGTGGAATGGGATAGTGTTTTTTTTCTGATCTTTTTTTTCTTCGTATTGTATGTGAATTAAATATCTATTTTCTCTTGTGACTCCAGGTTCCCACCATGTAATTATTGACATCATAAATATTTATTACACATATAATAACATGCTGTAAAACTCTTTCTTTAGATAAATTCCATTTTAATTTCAAATAGTTCTTATGAAACTTTTTACTATTTTACTTTAACCATCACAGATTAAAACTTGCTGTTCATATGAGCCAGGAATGAGCTCTTACCTGCAGCATGTTCTTCATGTATGATTTTTTTTTGTATTAATAACTATTGGAAGCTATTTTAAGAGTAAGTTTTAACTCTTAACTCACTTTTACTTGAACTCTCGTTGTAAGTGTGATAGATGGAGATAGCTGGTGTTTGGCATTCGCCATTGAATACAAGGTGCTTTTGCAGAAGTATTTTGTTCTTTTTATTTAAGACCATCACAGTTTTATCTGCTCTTCATCCTACAGCTGCATTAGTAGATCAATAGTTTCAAAAAGTAAATGTAAATCAGGCTGGTGTATGGAACTTGGAAATACGTTGTTAATGCCCCTTTTTTCACTGAAATTAGGAGAATCCTCCCCTAGAATTTTAATCCACTGATGTTTTAGGATCAGTACAAGTCTGTAAATTTCATATTCACTGGAATTGCCAATTGGCCTTTTCTTCTCCTTTATTCATTTTGCAAATTCACCTTGTTTATGGCTGTGTATCTTGAGGTCAGTACAGTATATGCTAAGTCAGTGTTTTTACTGGTTTTGTATTACCTGCTGTACACAAAGATGCTAAATTTCTGCTTTCCATTTTAACATTTTTAACATGGTCGTGTAGGATTAAAAAACTTGCTTCTTGCTTGCACAGAGATTTAGCTTTCCACACTCTGGTATTTTGTATTGATCACCTAGTAATTGCTGGCAAATTACCAGAAGCATTGTATATCAGAAACTGCCGGCTACTAATTCACAAATCATAGAATCATAGAATTGTAGGGACCTTGAGAGGTCATCTAGTCCAGTCCCCTGTCCTCAAGACAGGCCTAAGTATTATCTAGACCATCTCTGACAAATGATTGTCTAACCTCCTCTTAAAAACCTCCAATGAGAGAGATTTCACAACCTCCCTAGGCAATTTGCTCCAATGCTTAACTACCCTGTCAGTTAGGAAGTTTTTCCTAATGTCCAACCTAAACCTCCCTTGCTGCTATTTAAGCCCATTGCTTCTTGTTCTAGCCTCAGAGGTTAACGAGTACAATTTTTCTCCCTTCTTGTAACAATCTTTTATGTAGTTGAAAACTGTTATCATGTCCCCCCCTCAGTCTTCTCTTCTCCAGACTAAACAAATCTAATTCTTTCAATCTTTCCTCATAGGTCATGTTTCCTAAACCTTTCATCATTTTTGTTGCTCTCCTCTGGACTTTCTCCAATTTGTCCACATATGTTTGCAAACTTTTGCTCAACCATACTATCCAGAGCAGCATAATCAATTAGTTTATAATTAATTTTACAAGTTTGCACATGTACTTAATATGCCTGCAATGTGTAAGGTAGTAAACTCTGGATGTGGTTTAATGTGAAGTTGCTATATGGAGAGCCCTGCTGAACCAACATAGCACAATAGCGATCAGAACAATTCTAGGATACGTTTAATATAAATAGTTTGGAATCCTTTAAAAATCTAGGCACCCAGTGATGTTAGCTGCCTTCTTTACACTTTGCATCCTGACTATGTACAGGGCTATGCCCAATACCATTAAAGGTATATAGTGGAAACTGAGCGTAATTGGCTTTTGAAGGGCCTGTCACACATTTTATTTGAATCTTTGGAACCAAAAGAGTTGATCACTCCAAACTCCCATTGCGCCAAATGTCCAAAATGTTACAATTCTGTGATGATAGAAATGTGTGTTAGAAAAAACAAGCAATGTGTTCTATAGGATAAGAGAAGGAGTTGTGTGAAGGTGCCCTGTGTAGAATAATTGGCATGAATTAGGAATGGTCTGTTTTGTAAAATATAATGGAAGTCAATGAAATGTAATTATTTGGGAGATGCAAATATGTTCAATATGGTTGTTCTGAGGGTGGTAAAGGTTCACTGCTAACTTACTGAAATTTGGTTTTCTTCGAGTAAGCCAAATGGGTCAGTTCCATAGAATGTTAAACCTCTGTCAATCTAGTTGGGCCCAGTGTCTCTTATTACCGTACAAATACCTTTCCGTGTCAGTGAAGTATAAAACCCCTTCAGTCAGGCTAAGCTGTAACTGAACTGATAACTGTAACTGATCCAGACTTCTGCAATTGGACAGTTCAGGCAGGTTAAGCCGTAAGAGAGAATCTGCTATCTCAAGAGGAAAAGAATGTAGTTGACAATGCTGACAATCTTTAAGTTCTTTTGTACAGGTTCATATTTAAAACATGAAACAATTTCTGCCTGGAGGTAAATGTTCTTTTCTAATATTCTTGAATTTAAGTAATACAATAAACAGTATAAAGCAAGCCAACGTGCCCTTGTGGGGCAGGGTGCATGCTAACATGGCCACTCGGGAATGACCTATGAATGTGGAACTCTGCACTATCTTGAAAACACCTTTCTCTCCTATTTGCCCTTCATACAAACCAGTCCATGCTGGTTTGCCATTACAGCATCTGTTTAACTGAAGAGACCATATTGTTCACCCTTACTCACCCCATACATAGTGTTAGGAGCTCACCTCCTTAAACCCATGTCAGAGGCACTCCGATACTACAGTGATGAGGATCATCTAAGTACCTGGGTGGGTAAGGCAAATTCTGTCCTGTGGCACATGTGTGATGCTCTTACTGGGTTCGATGAGATCTACACCAATATCTGAAGGCAGCGTTTGGCCTTTAAACATTAGATTAGAAAGGGTCTCAGCTGTTTCTGCGTGTTAACTCTGGGCCCCTATTATTTTTTATTTTTTTTTGTTGCAAAGTATGTCCTCTTTTCTTAGCGCTCACAGCCCACTTCTGCAGCTAAGCTTGCAAGGTGCTAACAGTGCATTGCTAATTAACCCAACCCAAGGACGAAGGGACAAATCCAGATTTGGTGTACGGTCTGGTCTTCACTAGGAAAAAGATATGTTCTGAACTCAAGCTAGCTAACTCGAAGTACAGTCCTAGTAAAGACAAGGCAGTTTGTTTGTTGAATCGACTTGCTAGCAAAAAACTGCCTTTTCTTCCCTAGGAGTCTACTTTTAGTTACGTAGGATTTTCACTGGAGCCAAGAACACACCTTTTTTCCCCCGAGTGAAGACCAGGCTTCCCTGGTCGGCTGCCACCACATTAACATCTGTGGAGTGCTGCCTTTTACAGCGGGTTTGAATATGTACCAATGAGCACAATATTCCGACTCCTCAGTCATCCAGGATACCAGAGTCTAAGGTTGTGTGGTCAATGCAGGCTCTTGATTACGGTGATACAGGGCAGGGAGAATGTGTGGTGAGCCGTATGCGAAATATGTCAGTTCCAGGGTGATTGGAAATCCCTTCTCAGATCAATGTGCTTTGTCTGAAGCACTTCAAACCACTGTTGGGTCTGTCCCATCCCTCAGCTGAAAATATTTGTACCAAAATATGTGTTGAAATGATTTTTTCACCCTATTGATGGGATGGGATTTGGAGAGAAGGGGAAGGTTGTGTGGCTTATGGATTTTCTTCTTACCATATTGAACATGCTGACTGTATCAAGCCTGTTTAAAGGAGCTATTGTATAGATAACTTTTATATCATTCTGCATAGCCTTATAGAACATGTAAATATGGATCACACAATGAATAAATATGTTGTGCTATAGAAAATATTTTGTACTACATAGTTTCCTAAGTAATACAGATATTCTATCTGTTGTGTATCTACTTGTATGACTATGATTCCAAGCTTAGCGTTGCCAGATATTTACAAAAGATTATATTTTCTAACAGTGTGCTGTGAGCATTTCTCAAAGGGATTAAAGAAGCTGACAGCAAGAGGAAATTGAGTTCTGTTAGGAAAGAAAAGTCAGTACAATATATTATCCCTACCCTCTGTGATGTTTTGCAACTGCCTTATCTATGTGCATATTCCATGAACTTGGAAAATGAAGCAGGATTTTGGGGCACTTTAGTCATTGCAAAAATAAATGTTACCAAGAAAATGAACATATGGGAAAGTACCTATATTTTTAAAGTAAAAAAGAGAAAATTACAGTGTCTTGTTTGGTAAAAGATACAAATGAATCCCATTCCAGTCCCTCCCCTGAGTGTTCTGTACAGAAGTAATTTTATATTTTACAACTAAGAGTTTTCATATCAATAGAAAAGCAGATGAACATGTGACAAGGAACTGCAATAAAAGTGAACTACAGTCAACTGCTGTCCATGGTGGATCTTTGCATGTACAAAATGTGTTGCATTCAAACAATGACAATAAATTAGAATACAAAGCTTGGATGCCAGTTGTATTTAATGGATGCTTTTGCTTTGCTAAGACATTTTAATTATCCCAGCATACCACAATTCCCAGCATAGCCATTCTCCCATTAAATCTGGTCATTGTGTAACCTCACGCGCAACCCAGTTTTACCCTTGCGTGTGGTTGCCTGATATGAAGTGATATTGAAAATAGAAATGACAGAAGTACCTTTGAAATGGTAACTTCACCTTCCCCTGCCCATTTAGGTGCTAAAATAGTACAGTGACGGGCAGCAGGATAAAACTCTAAGATTTATCAGTTCCTGTTAACCAACATGTGGAGTATATTGCCATAGAAATTCTCCCTAGCCTGTGTTTAACCAGCTTGCTTCATGACCACTATCCCAGTCTGCCTGCCTCGACCATGCTTCTTGCCATGGTATCTTGGTCTGAGACAGAAAGTTTACCAGTTCTGAGGTACATTAGTGATATTGTTGTTACCATGATGCTTTCCATGAACACAATGGAGACCCTGGGGAGAGATGCTGCAGTAGGTGTCTTATTCCAATGCTTTTCTGTGTCCCCCTACTTCCCACGCAGGCTGATGTGACAAGGGAGTGCCCAGATTTCATGCCAACTCTGCACATAAACAAAAACTAAAGCAACCCCTCCCCCCACCACCACCCCCCAAGATCGGGGCAAAGAATGGAGTGGCTTTAGTGACTCATTTCGTTATGTTTGTCTCATGAGTTGTTTTGCTGTGAATAGTTTGCCCAGCTCAAAGGTCAATAACCATGTGAGCCCACCAGCACCTGCAGAGAACTGCTGCTATCAGACGTCCTGGCAGCTCCACAGACCCCAAAGAGACGGATGGTTGGGAAGGGTGTAAGGAACGGCCAGTTAACATGGGGTACTTGGGGGGATGGGTCCCTTTGGCACCATGAAGGCCTGTGTCCTTACAGCCATGCTGGCTTTGCTCTCCATTCTAAGTGGGCTCAGGCCAACCCGAGTGATATGCAGTATTAGCCTGTGAATGGGAACATGAACTGCAGCTGCTTAGATGGAGCACACTGGTCATGTGGAGCCATCGGGCTCCAGGGACTGAAAAGCTGCTGTTCTAGGTCTGTAGCAGCATTTTGTATAATGCAATCGCTGTGCTCTGCAAATAGGCTCCAGACCACTTCCATGCCTTCCAGTAGTGCCTTGAGCCCCCTCGTGAGAGCGGGGCGGCATTGTTCAGGCACACAGACAGACAGCCTCTGCCCTGAATAGACAAGATGGACAGGGCAGGAAAGGAGGCGTAGAGAAGGAAAGTGACTGACCCAAGGCCACCCCGCAGATCAATGTCAGAGCTGGGAACAGAAACCAGGTCTCCTGAGTCCCAGTCTAGTGCCCTATCCACTGGGCTACACTACCTCAAAATACCCTGCAATACTTTGGGGTAAAGAGCCTTCACTTCCCCAGAGCTACAGCGGAGCCAGTGTGGGCTGGAGCCCCCAGGCCTTGCCTCGCTCTGAAGCCTGAAACATACTGTAACTATTTTGCATGAGTTTTGCCTTGCACTGTCCTTGGTTTCAGTGTAAACACATCAATAAACTGCAGAGGAGGAGTTTTCCGGAGAATCTGGCAAGGAGCAATGGGAACATGCTGATGCGAAGTTCAATGTTAATCTTTTGCAAATTGAGTGGGATATTTTTAAGGGAAAGCCGGAAGAAATTTGAATAATGTTTCCATAGTCCGCTGCAAGCCCTCGCTATTGAAGTGAAACCTAATGGATGGAATTCAGGAGACATACCTGCTGCATCAGCATCAAAATGTGCTGCCCTGTTCAGAAACAACTCATAAATAGTGCTGTCCCCTGATCCCGCTCTGTCACAACTGAAACACTCCAGAAGAGGTAGTGGCAGCATCTTTGCTTGAATTTGAATGGGTTTTTAGCAATTAGCACAGGAGTTTTAGAAAAGGTCTTTTATTGTACAGGATATTTTGTTAAAATTTGGGGGAAATGATACCACAGGGTTTTAATTAACAAGGACACTAGTTGAACTCAGTGTCTTTATACTTCCTGCCCACTGGCTCCTCCAAGCCCTGTTAAATTAAAACTACTTAAAAAAGAGGGGGGGGGGGGGGGGAGGTAGGGGGGAGGAAAAGTTAGCCAGCTGTGGCACATTCAAATCAGAAGCTCTGATTTAAGAAAAGACGATGAATGTATCTGTCCAGGTTCTTACGTTAGTGCTCATCACTGAAACATCTGCGTGCCTTCAAGGGGCCCAGCAATGTTACCCCACGGGTGGGATTGTGCTTTGTTGTGATTACAGTTGGGATTGCTTTTCGCACAAGAAGAGAGAGAAGCATTAACCAGAGACAACGGCTGCAAGCTGAAATTACACCAATTCTAACGAAATAAGAGGCGGATTTGTAACAGTGAGTTTAATTACCCACCAGAATAGCTTCTCAGGGGTTTGTGGTGATAGTTTCCATCATTTTCAATCTTCGTCGAGGCTGTTTTTCTAATGCAGTCACAGGCTGTTGGGCTCCATGCAGGGATCACTGGTTGAGGGTCTGTGGCCTGTTATGCAGGAGGCCAGATGGGAGGTTCAGAATGGATCAGTGGGTATATGAATACAGTGCACAGATATGCTCCAGTCAAAATTCTGTACCCAACCTCATGCTTGTTCTCCCAATGAAAGCCAGAAAGAGAAGCAGCAGCTGTAATTTTTCATAAAATAATGGTACAACTTTTGTCAGGGTGACCGTGTTAACGTTTTTCCATTTGGGACTTTCAGGCACAATGACTGAACCGCAGAGTCCCCCCGAGCCGATGGCTGCTGAGGAGAGCCTTGGCGAAATAGGTGGCAATTACAAGGTATAAAAGCGATGGCCAGTCGCAGACTAACGTTACGTATTGCTCCAGATCACCCTCGAAACATAACTGACCTCTGAGTGGACTCACGCGTACTAACGTGGAATGCTGTCGCTTGTGTGGATAAAAAGCGAGCAGCTGGGAGCCTTAACAGCATTACCCAGTTCTGTGCTAAATCTGTTCCTTGTGTGCCAGAGCTGATCTTTCCAGCCTCCGAGTGTCCCGGAGTGAGACTTTGTTCTGATGAGTTACTACGAGTACCTCTGCCAGACGTGCTGCTGGAAAGGGGAGATGCTTTCTGTAGTGTCGGTCAGTTCCGAAGAATCTCCTGGTAGTCTGTTTACCGTGGTAGTGCTTAGCTTTTATTATCTGGCTGGCAAAGAAAGCAGATTCTATAGCCCAGCAGAGTTTGGCTATATTTGTCTGAAGCGTAATTCTGTCGAACTGGAGTGGTGGTAAAGTCCCTGATGATAAATGCAAATGCTACCTCGCAGGTCAGTGTTTCTGCTGTGTGGTTTTTTTCCCTATGGTGTGGGAGGGCAGAGGGAACGGCTCTGCTATCACAGACTCTGAATGAGGAACATCAGCTCAGCCCTTCAGCTCTTGTGTGGTGCTGCATTTCCTTTCTCCATCTTGCACTGTGCGAAGGAATAGGGCAGTGTCCTTCGGTCCCTGGGGGTTCCACATTATGCTAGAGCAATGGGTCTGTCGATGTGTGGGTGTTGTGCCCGGGGGAAACATGCAGGGTCTCCATAGGGAGTGCAGGAGTAAGAGGCACATTATGATGCTCTTGCAGCGTTAGAGTGGTAGCCCTCAGTGCAATGTCAGAAGCAGTCGTTACCCAGCCTTTGAGACAGAGCCCCCTGATAGCTGTTTACACAGGGAATCGACCCCTTACTAGCAGTCCGCACTGTCCCTCAAGTCTACACTCCCCTCAGCTGGAGGACACGGGTGGCAAGCACAATGCTCTGCTGCTGTTCTTGGCCAGGGACGCTGGGAGAGAGGAATAGACCCCGGAGACTGTTTGGGCTCTTGGGCTCACCTTCGCTGCAACAGCGTTCGGGAGACCGGGCTCATTTCTGGAAGGCTTGGACGGCTGAATGGCCTTCCCCGGGCTCTCACTGCCCCGGGCCTGGATTTCTGCTAATTGCTGGTGGCTTGGGCTGGAAAGAGGCTCCAGGGAAAGGAATGAGCTGGCACATTTGGGGTGAGCTGTGTTGGGTTCTCAGTCTGTGGGCCCTTCTCCTGCAGTGACTCCTTTCCCAAAGGTCTGTCCGATCTTTCGCACCAAGGATTGAGTGACACCCAAAGTGAAACTCACAATTTGCCATGTAGAGCGTGTACGGACCCACATGTTGGTGAATGGTTCCATCGCAGAACCCTCTAGCTCACCCTATGACTCTGAAATTCAGGGTTCCCAAAGCCCCCAAGGCTCTGTCTGAATTTGTTACCAAATCCCAACCCTGGGGAGTTTTGTTCGGTTTGAGGTTTGACTGCTGCTCAGCCCTGCAGACCCCAGGTGAAAATTAAACCCAATCCGAGCTAGTCAGGGTTAATGACCCAGGTAATAAACTCATGGATCTAGAGAGAGTGATGAGCGGAAAACTATTTACAATGAACCAGCCCCTGGGGCAGGAAACCACAGACCAGACCAGAGTCCCAGGTGAGTTGTTAGAGTGAGCGGTGTGGATCTGGGGTCTTGCATTTGAATGGATGATCCTGAAGACAGGCATTCACTTTGTGGTCAGTGTTTCAGCCAAGTACCGATGAGATATCACGCCTTGTTGTATTCAACAGGCGCTCCGTGGTCAATACTTGGCTATTAGCTAAAACCGGAGCCATCCATCTCGCCAGAACCTGCACGTCAGAAATGAGTGATGCTGGCACTCGCCATCGGGGAGGTGAAGCGCAAAGCACGTCCCTCCCTGCAGACGCAGTTTGTGAATTGGAACAAGTTGTTGGAAGGAATTCAGACCGGTCGTAGTGCTGCCCAGCTACCATGGCGTGCGACTCATATGGCTCAAACCTACTGTGCGAACGGGAGTGGCTCCATACTGACCGGTTTGCTGCAGAACTAGGAACGCCAGGTTCATTTGTAAGGAGACTGACTAGCAAGCAAAGGCAGAAATAGGCGACTTAGTCACCCGGCCTGCTTTGCTGCTGTTTGTGTTTGAAGTGTGTGTCCGTCCGTCCGTCCAGCTGCGTTATCGCCAGTGCCAGGCCTGGCTTTCTGGAAGGAAAATGCCACGGGTTCCCCCATGGGCGACAGAGCAGGAGGAGCAGACTTGGTGAAGCAATGGCCTGAAGCGCATGTGCTGTGACTCCTCCCCCTGCACATCAGAGCTTGTCTAGCTGGCCTATGTTCCAGCTCCCCTTCCCGCTAGGGCCCGGCTGCGTCAGTGGAGGTGTGAGAGCGTCGCCTCTCCTTTCAGATCACCATCTTCGAGCTGGAGAACTTCCAGGGCAAGAAGCATGAGTTGACCGAGGAAAGTCCGAATGTGACGGAGGAAGCGCTGGAGAAAGTGGGATCGATCCAGGTAGAATCAGGCCCGTAAGTACAGAGAGCAGGCGGATGAGCCCACAGAGGTAGGGGGCAGAGCCCTTCAAATGCAGGTGGGCAGAGGGCAGGGCCCCCCACGGCAAAGAAAGAGGATGAGTTTCTTGCTAACAGGGCCCTTGTTCTGCACCCTTGAGAAGAGCCTGGGAAACACAAACCAGGTGCTGGGAGTGAAGGGACCACGCAGCCCCAGGCAGCAGGAGGCTCAGCTGGGCTGTGAAGACCCTTCCTGCCCTGTGCGTGGGGCTGACCCTACGAGGCAGGGATCCCGTGCTGTTGTGGGGTGCTCGGCTTGTTAAATCCCAGCCCTCTCTGAGGCTGCCAGGGGAACTCCCCACCCCGGTGTCGGGGATGTGCGACACGCCCTCTGAAAAACCCGGCCCCGGCCTGAGGAGGTGGGGGGGAGCCCCGAAGCGGGAGTCCCCATGCCCTGTGTCTGCGTACGCCCCCTCCCCGCAGGTGGCTCGGGTTCGAACGCCAGGCCTTCTGCGGGGAGCAGTTCGTGCTGGAGAAGGGAGCCTTCCCGCGCTGGGACTCCTGGTCCAACAGCCACAGCAGCGACAGCCTGATGTCCGTCCGCCCCCTGCTGATTGTGAGTGGGGCCGGCGCGGAGCTGGGAGGGGGATAGCCACAGAGAACCCCTTTAAGGCGAGCCAGAGGCGTGGGGCTCCCAGCGGCTGGGAGTGGGCAGCGAGGGTGCTCAGCAGAGGCTCAGCGTGGGGGTTAACAGCCCCCAGGGGTTGTCCTGGGCCTGGGGCCCCACGTTGCTCAGTGAGATGCTTCTCCTGTGAGCCCTGCCCTCGAGGGGACACGCTCCCCAGGGCTATTTCATGTCAACGTAACCCCCCTCCCTTCTCATCCCCCCACCACGGAGCCTGGGGAAGGAGCCCACGTTTCCTGACTCCATCCCCTCCATAGCTCCGCCCTGAGCAAGCTGAGGGGGCTGGGGCCTCCCACCAGCGTCTCGCACGGATGTGCACGTCAGCGAGAAGGGTGGGGGCCCTTCGCACCCCTGCGTTTCTTTCACCTTCGGCAGCTTTGCTCCCAGCTCCTGTCAGCAAGCGGAGCCTGGGATCCCTTGAGGTAGCACCAGGCCGGTCTGGCTCCCACGCGCTGCGGTGTGTGCGATTGTCTCAGCCCAGAAACAAGCCCTGGAATCTGCCAGGCCACCCGAGCCTCCTGCTCCGTCCAGCCGGTGCCGGCTGTGTGTGGAGGCACTTCCCGTCCTCGACAGCTGGGGCATGCGGGGGTGGCTTGGCCGGCTTCTCCACAGCCGGGGGCTGCGGCAGGTCCCTGGGGAGGGCTGGCAGGGCAGGGGGAGAGCAGCTTGCTTGCTGGATGTCTCCACTGCAGGACAGCCACGACCACAAAATCCACCTGTTTGAAAACGCCGGTTACAACGGGAGGAAGATGGAGATTGTAGATGACGATGTGCCAAGCCTCTGGGCTCACGGGTTCCAGGACCGCGTGGCCAGCATCAGAGCACTGAATGGAACGTAAGGGCAGAGACCTCCCGGCAGCCTGTATGTGACGCTAGCTCCCAAAGCGCCGCTGTTACGCTCCCGCTGCGCTGGGCACGGGCTGTACACACACTAGGAGACACACTCTGCCCCAGAGCAGTGACCTGCTCATGACAGACCTGATGCAGCGGGTGGGCGGAGCACAGGGTGGGTGGGCGGAGCACAGGGTGGGGGGCGGGGCCGGGAACACATAGTTACACAGACTAGCGCGGGTTTCAATAAATAGCCAAATAAAGACCTGCCACCCCTGTCTGATACAAACTGTATCCAACTCAGTGAGCAGGGGGGAAAACTCTCCCCTGACCCCCAGCAAGCCACCAATCAAACCACCCCCCAAAGAGACGCAGGAGCAGAACTTGCCCCCTTTGCCCAGGTCTGGCAGCCCGCAGGGAGGGAGCCCGACAGTGGAGGCTGGACGGAGCACCTCCTTGGAGGCATGGCTACACCCAGCCTTTGCACGGCAGTAGCTGTCTGGGGGGGCCGTTCTACCTCGCAGAGATACAGATCCCAGGTGCCTTGAGCGCTTTCCCCATCCCGGGGTGACGGGGGGGCTTGCACAGCTTTGTCTTTGTTTCGGAGTTGGCTGTGGGTGCTCCAGTGACAGGGCCAAGAGCCTGAATGAACCGATGGAAGAAGGAAAGCAGGGCCGCGTGCCCTGGGCAGGGGACTTTCCTGGCTGGGTTTGCCCCGGAGGCTAGGATCATGGTTTAGTGCTGGTCCGTTCTCAGGTATTTTCACCATAGACACCCAGACTTTGGCTGCAACATCTCAGCCCTTCCCCATCCCCAGCCTCCTTGCCCTGCCTGACCGGGGTCAGGGCGGGTGAGAACGCTTCACTCTGGGGGGTACATTCCACTGGTGTCCCCAGGCTGTTGCGGGAGGAGGGGGGGGGCACTTCCTGCTTTGCTGAAGCCAGCCCAGGGCGAGGGAAGTTCCTACAGTTCTGGTCCATGTGGGTGGGTAGGGGCTCTGCTCCCTGCTGGTTCCTGGGGCATAGCGCACACCCCTGACCTCCCCCAGACCTCCTGCCCCTTCCTTGCCGGGCACACCACCGTCCCCACCTGGATCTTTGGGCACCTGCCATTCTGTGGTTGCTGTGGTCTTATTTAGCAGCTGCACCATGACACCCCACCCCCCCCGGCAGGGGCGCACAGGACAGCGGGAGGTGTGTGTACACAGCGCTGCCCTGAGCAGAGCCGTGCTGATGGGGGAATGGCCCTTGGGCTCCCGCTTTGCTGGGGCAGCAGCCGGTAGATGCGGCCTTTCTGTGGCTGCAAAGAGCAGCCGCCCTCCCCCCCCCCCGAGGCAAGGGCAAGAAGGACCCTGGGCTTGTATTGTAGGTCCCTGCATGAGTGGGGGGGCAGCCTCCCCCGGAACTGATCTCTCTGCCTGTCGTTATCGCCACGATGGGAAATGGCTCCAGCCCATCTGGGAATGATGCTGATGCCTTTAATTATCCCCTGGCATGAGCCGCGGACGTGTTCCCAGGGACAGCTCCTCTCGCAGTTGAGCACCAGGTCCATGCAGCTTTGCTGGCCCCTGGGGGTGCCAGGCTGGCTCGGAGCGGCTCAGGCAGCCAGGGAAAGGCCCGGCCGACGCAGGAAGGCGGGAGGTGCTGAGGTGAGGCACGTGCTGCCAGGCCCTGCGTGTGCCGTACGGTGTCTTGGGTGGCCGGATCAGGGAACGGCGCTGACGCCCCCCACGCTTTGCGACGTGGGGTGAAATAGAGGGCTGGCCTGACTGGCCCCCAGACCCAGTGGCAGAGCTGGAGGGAGGCTGCAGGGAGACGACATCATCTAACCCTGCGAAGAGCAGCCCTGTCCAGGCGCCAGCTTCCCCCGTCGCTACCCCCGAGCCTGTTCCAGCCCCGTTACCTGGCTCGGCCTGGCCAGGCAGCTCCCACGCTTCCCAGAAGCTGTGTCCATGTAGCAGGTTAGGCCCCTGGCGTCCTTGGGCCCACGCTGGGGGCTGGAGCAGCACCAGCTCCGTGGCCGGGTAGAGCACAGCCACGGGGGAGGCACCGGGCGCGCACGTGAAGCAGCGATGCCGATGGCTGGGAGCCAGGGCTGCCCCCTCTGTGCCAGCAGGCCCCCGCGCTGGGGAGCTCCTGTCTGCTGTGCTGAGGCTCGTCTCCCTCTCCCGCAGGTGGGTGGGCTACGAATACCCCGGCTATCGAGGCCGCCAGTACGTCTTCGAGAGGGGCGAGTACCAGCACTGGAACGAGTGGGACGCCAGCCAGCCCCAGATCCAGTCGGTGCGCCGTGTCCGGGACCAGCAGTGGCACAAACACGGCTGCTTTGAGACCAGCTGAAGGGGACCCCGGCGCCTTGCGCAGCCACGCCCGAGGAAGAGGAGGAGGACGTGATTTATAACCTGCGGTGTTTGTGTCAAACCTTCTCAATAAAGCTCGGAGCTGGAGGCTGCTGTGGCCTGGCTTGTCCCGGTGTTGTGTTCACAAGTCGGCCGCTGGGCGAGGGCCATGTCCTGGGGGGCATAGCACAGGGGTTCCTAGCCTGGGGGGCATGACCCCCCTGCCCAAGTGGGACGGGGGCCTGGCTAGATGTCAGGGAAGCCCAGGATGGGAAAGGTTGAGAACTGCCTTCTCCCTGTGCGTACTGGCTCCAGAGCACAGGCTAACAGAGCTCTCGGCTCTGTGGTGAACTCTGTGGTGAGCTTGGCCTGCGTGGGCTTCCGTATGCAGCTGGCCCGCCGTGTCCTGCTGCTGCTAGTGAGCACTGGTGCTAGTGCGGCGTGGGAGGTACCTACGGCCCCAGACAAGTCCCTGGTGCGTGTTCCCAGTCATTTAACAGTGTGAACCCCCTGACCAGCGCTGCCCCCGAACGCCCCTGAGGCCAGGTAAGCCGAGGCCTCCGTGACATCCTAGGGGGGGTCAGAGGAGCTGTCTGGGCGGCCAGACTCTGAACTGCTCCAGCAGCAGCGTGTGCCCAACAAGCAGCCGTGGAACAAAAGGGAGAAAAGAACAATCACGCACGTTGTTACATAACGGCTGCAGCGCTCCAAAAATAACACACCTTCAGCCGCCGCTTGGCAGAGCTCACGCTGCCTGCATGCAAAACGAGATGGCAACGCGAGCTCCTGCGGCGTGCCATTGCCGACTCAAGGGCAGGCCGGCGGCTCCAGGGGGATGTATTGTGGGCATCTCCACCCAGCTACTGGAAGGCTGCTTTGCATGTGATATTAGAGAGAGGGGGGCTGCAAAACGCAGCCTAAAGAGAAACAGGATTGCAAAGGTCATAGCAGACACCCCTGCGTTTGCCTTTTGCTCTCGCCCCTCAGGGAAGGCCAGCTGTGTTAGCACAGCCCCTGAGTAGAGAACGGCGCTGAATGATTTGAGTGCAGCGACCGTGCGGTTTGCAGAGCTCAGTCACTGACTGTCAGCCCAGGTACCTGGCTGCAGAGAATGGAGCTATTTGCATTACAAATGATCCCAGGCTGTTTTAGGATCTGACGGCCTCTCGCAAGCTGCTTGGCTGGTGTGCCCTGCCTGGGGAAGTCCAGCGGGGCCAGCTGCCCAATGTAGAGCTGTTACTCTGTGAGAAGTTTGGCCTACCCCGTAGTCCTCATAGAGATATTGTTATAATATGATTGGGGCATAACTAAGGCATATTTTATGCAAGATGGGTCATGTGAGGGATCATTGGGAAGGTTGATTTACTGAATGTGATTGTCCTGTTTGTAGGCATGTATCATTTCTGTAGCTGAAGTTAGGAATATTGTCCTTGCAACTATTACAATTGCGTTTACACCCGGGGAACGCCCACCAGAGCATGTGCAATCAGGCTAGATTGCTGGTTGGATGGGCCATTAGGGAAAACAATAGGTCTTTGCTGATGCTAATCTCCCACCTTCCTGGAAAGCCTTCCTGGGGACACTGCAAACAGCCTTTGCGTGATGGCTGCAAGATCACGTGAGCAAGTCGCTTGATACTGGACTCCATGAATAATACCAGTACTTTCCCACTGACCGGTGCTGGGAACCACACTGGAAGACAAAGGATTCCCGCCATGTGTAAAACCTATTTAAGGCAGGGGAGTGACATAATCAGGGCTTGTTCTTCACTGAAGCCTCGACCAAGATGGCTGCTGGAAAGATCTAAGAAACAAAAACTTGGTTTTTCCTCTAAAACCAGTTTGTGGAATTCATAGAATCTCAAGGTTGGAAGGGACCTCAGGAGGTCATCTAGTCCAACCCCCTGCTCAAAGCAGGACCAAACCCAACTAAATCAGCCCAGCCAGGGCTTTGTCAAGCCTGACCTTAAAAACCTCTAAGGAAGGAGATTCCACTACCTCCCTAGGTAACCCATTCCAGTTCTTCACCACCCTACTAGTGAAAAAGTTTTTCCTAATGTCCAACCTAAACCTCCCCCTCTGCAACTTGAGACCATTACTCCTTGTTCTGTCATCTTCTATCACTGAGAACAGTCTAGATCCATCCTCTTTGGAACCCCCTTTCAGGTAGTTGAAAGCAGCTATCAAATCGCCCCTCATTCTTCTCTTCTGCAGACTAAACAATCCCAGTTCCCTCAGCCTCTCCTCGTAAGTCATGTGCTCCAGCCCCCTAATCATTTTTGTTGCCCTCCGCTGGACTCTCTCCAATTTATCCACATCCTTCTTGTAGTGTGGGGCCCAAACTGGGGAGGGGGAAGCTGTGCAGATCTTCCTCCACATTGAGGGAGGGGGTGACTTTCAATGAGCTTACGCTGTATAGTTCTCTGTGCAGCGCAAGACGATACAATTTTGGGTTTACGCTCCGGGGGGGGTGCACTTGAGGGTTGTGCTCTTCCCACACACAGCTGATCTCGGTGTCCGTGTGTTTCTGCAGCTGGGCGTGTCCCTGTGTGCGGGTAAAGTGCAGCCTGACGAGGGCTTGGCTGGCCTGCTTCAGCAGCACAGTGTAAAAGGAACCCAGGCTGGTGGGTCAGGCAGGCTCAGGGATACCCCAGTTCCAAGTGGTACCCTGGGGGGAACCCGTCACACACCGGCTGCGGCAGGGTCGTGCCCCCGCCTTTCAGAGCAGGGAGCTCCCTTTGGAGAGACGCGTCCAGCTGGCTGGTGGCAGAGTCCCTCAGAAGGAAGGAGGGATGGCGGGGTGGGTACGTTCCCCTGGGACGTGGCGCAGGCCCGAGATTCAGCTCTTTTCTAGCAGCTGGGCGGCTCAGTGCACTGGCAGTGGGAGGAGGAGCCTTTTGCCCGAGTCAGCCCAAGGCAGAGCCACCCGAAATGGTAACTTATCGAGGGCTGTTCTGGTTCCTCCGAAATGGGCAATTTCACTGGAGCTAGAGGTTGCCAGGCAACAGCCTCACGTGGCAGGGTTCTCCACCCCACGTTTCCTGCCTGACGAGAGGGCGGGTAAAGCCTGAGAGGTGCTGAGCAGCCTCGATGCCCACGGAGTGCAACGTGGCACCTCACAGCATCGCATCCGGGGCCAGCCTGCGGGGCAGCAGCCAGCCTAGCATGGAAACCGCTAGCGCCACGTGGGATGCCATGCGGCACCGTCACTAACTCACCCAGGCTTGGTTTAACGACAGCGGCCTCTCTCTAGCAGGAGGGCACGTCTCCTCTGACTGCCCAGAGACCCACGTCTGGGGGCCACAGATTGCATTGACCAGACCCAGGCTACAGCAATGTGACTCGCTGGTGGGAGCTGCATTCATGTCAGAGCCCCAAAGGAGGAAGGGGTTTCATCCAGAGCCGGTAGCAATTCCACGGGCCTGCTAGTCACCTGCCTTCACTGCTTAGCTTGTTCCCAAGTTCTTAGCCCTGAGCTTGCATGAGGATCTGCTAGACTAAATAAGCAGATTGATTTCCTGCGCCTGAGAGAAACAGGAAAGCAAATTACTATCTTGCGCCCTTGTGGAGATGAAGGGAGATCACACAGGGCAACAAAAGGCTCTGACATGTTTTGAATGGTGTTGCAGTGCAAAACTCTGCTACAATATCAGTGCCTTTATCCTGCATTTCCTTCCTCCCCATGCTTAATTTGTGTCAGGGCTGAGCCCCGGCGCCTCTGGGCCGGGCAGTTCAGGGCCCTGGTGCCTCTGGCCGTGCTGCACCAAAAGTAGAAGAATTGCTTGAGCCCCGGCACCTCTTTCCTTACAAATTAAGCCCGGCTTCCTCCCCGTTTCTCATTCCCCACGTACTTGACTGTCCATGGCATGATCCAGTCAAAAAATAGTCAAAAACGACCTGTCTATCCCGGGCAGTGTCTTGCTAGCCCAGGCAGTTCATGAGTTACCAGATATTTAAACCACATCACTCGGGTGTGGGGTGATGCTGGGTGGGAACCAGAGTTTCGTGGCAATACCGCTGAGAACGTTGACTGCTGTGCAAACCCTCTGAGAGCCTTCCGGCCCATGTCTCAAGTGGCATAAAGGGCGGCACTGAGCTCCTACGATAGGAATTTTTCTCACTGGGTGGCTATAGCACATGGGGCAGGGAACTGACTCTTTTCTTGCTCGTAAGTCTTACGCTGGCATAACTCAGTCACGTTGGTGGCAGCGAGGGGATTCAGGTCAGGGCCGGCTCTATAGTTTTTGCCGCCACAAGCAAAAAAAAAAAAAGTCGCGATCAGGAACTCTTACGCCGCCGCTTCATTTTTCGGTGGCAATTTGGCTGTAGGTCCTTCCCTCCGACACGGACTGAGGGACCCGCCGCCGAATTGCCGCCGAAGAGCCGGAGGTGCCGCCCCCTTCCAGGGGCCGCCCCAAGCACCTGCTTGCTGGGCTGGTGCCTGGAGCCGGCCCTGATTCAGGTAGTTGGTTTCTCGATGGAATCCCTGAGAAGTTTCTGTTCCCAGCACGGACACGTCTTTGTTTGCTCACTAGCGACTTGTCTGCAAACAAAGGTCAGCATCGGAAAGGCAGCTTTCCTGCCAGCCCTTCCAGGATGACATGTGCATGCAATTGCTGGTCTCTGCCTTTGTTCAGGGGCGCTCGCATGGACGTGTTTCAGGTTTATTTCCACTGACCCATTGCCTTGGCTCCATGCAGAGGTGCTGAACTTTGGGAGTTGCTAGGCTGTAGTCAGAGGCTAAAAAGGAGTTGACCGAGAAAAAGAAGATCACGTTACCCAGCATGAGGCATAGTTACTATGCTTCCTAGGCCGGGTAGTTATAAGAAGTGGTTTTTTAAAAAGAAATCAGCTGTGCAGTGGGCATTTCAAGGGGCAGGTGTTGGAATATACTTCGCTGTAGGACCTTCAATCCTGAAGAATCCCAATGTGTTTCACCAAGTGTATGTCTCTTGCACGGCTGAAATGCAGCCCCTTGGAGGCAGAAGGGAAAGCCACCTGTATTCTGCAGACCTGATTCTAATCTTCCTTACACAGTGGTCCTGTAGCAGTGTGCCTCAGTGGCGCTACTCCAGATTTACACCAGTGTCACTGAGATTAGAATCTGGTCCGTGGCTTTGTTTTGCATCCTGGCACAGAAAGCACTGGAAAGTACTAGCTCTACACGTCGGTCTCCTCCTCGTCCTAACACAGCACGCCACAGCCATCTCTGCCCCACTTGCAGGAGTGAAATGTGCTCTGGGCGCATTACAGACACAGCTTTCTCTTTCTGCTGAAAGTCATGACGTTGGCAACAGCAGACATTTACTGTTTGTTTGAAAGGCCCAGTTATTTATTGTGCACGTTGTACTTCTAACTGTGGGGCGGGGACGGCAGTTTGTTACGGGGATAAAGTTTCTGGCTCCAAAAATCCTGAAGCAGGGCCGGCTGTTGCATTCTTTGAAAGCGCGGGTCTAGGGCCTGGCCTGCATTTGGCTGATGCACGCAAATTCTAATCTCCTGGCCAACACACCCAACAAAGCAGGCCGCTCCGAATGTGAAAGCTAATGAAATAATTCTACAGCTGGGGTTTAGCGAGACAATGGCTGCTGGGGATCAGCTGACCTTGGTTTTCATTGAGCTTTTATCCAGCATTCTCCCTTTGTATCATGCTTTAACTGTTTTGTAAATAGTTTTGGCACCATTCTGCTGAGGCGCGGTATAAATTCTGCCGCTCGGCCCCAGCCCCTTCACTGGCTCAAGCGGGTACTGGTATAACTGGTAAGAATTTTCTATTTATTGTCCTTCTTTTGGTTTTGGATTTGTTTCCATTGCAATCCAAAGCCGCATAGTCTGAAGACTAACCTACCGTCCATAGTATTAATGCAATAAAGAGATGCCCAGCAATGTAGGGGTGTGTACGTCCAGGAGGGTGAATAAGAGAGGATACCAATGTTTTCATCGCCTACAGCAACAGTGATTTCATGACTGGTCAGGAGCCTGACCCTTATTTAATTGAATTTTAGCAGGGATCACTTGTTTCACGGAACTTCGAGCCTACTCAAATGTGATGGCTTTGAAAATTCCTCCTGTTTGACCATCACTGGGCACGAGTTCCCTCCAGGGGAGACTGTGCTGGGCGGGGCAGGGGAAGCAGGGATTCCAACCGGGGAAGCAGGGATTCGTCTGTCCCGGACACGCAGTCCCGGCTGCCCTGCAGGTTAGGCTCTCCCGGGGGGTTAAATTGCTGAGGTGCATTAGCCAAGCCCTTAAATGTTTAGGCAAAGCCCACGGGGCTCGGCCCCTCCTGCATTGCTGTTAATATTGTTTGGGCCAAAATTCGGGGGGTCTCGTGCAAGCTTTCCTCAGGCCAACTGCAAGTCGATTCCCCTTGATTTCACTGGGAGTTTGCCTGCGTAAGACTGGCCAGCGGCTGAACTCCCAGCTGAAACCAATGGAGACTTTGTAATGCTGGACGGTGCAAGATGGGCCTGGACTGGGCTTTGGCCCCAAACCATAGCAAGTCAGTGCACAGATTGTCACCTTCCTTACTCTGCCATGGGGCCAGAGACTCATGTCTGAAGAATACAGGACTCTGGCTGATGTGGTACAAAGGCTGGAGAGTCCCAGGGTCCCGCTGGGCTGCCCTTGTGACTCTAAGGCGGGGGGGTTAGCACACTCGCCGTTGTTGGGCAAGCGCTAATTACGTTTATACAGAACCAACGATTTAACAGGCACTTGCCTCCAGCCTTTCCATAGTGTCCAGGGAGCCGGAGTTTGTAGTTTTTGCTCCCACCGCAATCCCTTTGCAGCTGGTTTGTATGGTCTCTCTCCCCACTTCGGATGAATCATTGTATTCTAGGCAAACCCAGAGCTTTAGCACGAATTCCAGCACCAGGGACTTCTTCCCATCACAGGGATACAGTTCAGATGGGTGAAGGAGACCCTCCCGCACCACTGGTCCTGCTCCACCTGGATTCAAGGGAAACCCCCAATGTTGGTAATTCCAGTGGGTTCCTCCGGCGTTTCTTGGCCAATCAAGTGAAGGGAGAGGATCGCCGCGGAGCACTGGGCTGGGGGGGATGGGTGCAGGTGTACGAACCCAAACAGAATTCAACGTTTAACTGTCTGAACTTCCCTCCCAGGCTCTCAGTTTCACCATGGCGTCAGACCATCAGATGCCAGCCTCTAAGCAACAGCAAACCAGCTCCAAGGTTAGTATGTGCTTCTCTTAACACTGTGCAGTGAGTGCTCTGTGCAATAGCTGGCTTTGCACCGCGATATGGTCCCAAGAAACATAAGCGAGTGTATGCATGAAAGTTTGCGGGCGCGGCTCCATTCCCCCAATTCCGTGCATGCCAGGGGGTGCTCTCCTCTCTTTGAGGGACCAGGCTGGAATATGAACGGCCGAGCTGCTTAGAACGTCGTCCCCTAGGCAGCAGCTGCTTGCCCTTGTACCTAAAAATCCCCTCTGCTTTCATATAGCAGCTAGGGATGTTGTAGTGACCTTGCAGCCAGAAGGCTAGGCAGCGACTCTGAGCCCCAGTGCCATCCCATAAGCAGCATGCATGGCAGCACCGAATGCCATCACCTCCTCACCACCCCGAGGTTCTCCTCCAGGATGCAAGAATCCAGAGCTGTGGGACAAAATAAAGCTGCTTCCCCACTCCAGCTGCTCCCAGTTCAGTAGTAAGCAGCTTTCCAAGGGGGCCTCATAGTAAAGCGCGAGAGCAAGTGACACATTGAACAGCCATTCCTAAGGGGGTGGGACCCCCAAGGGAAACTCTATAAATCCTGCAAATTATCCTAGAATCAGCCAAAGCCTCTGCATGAACAGCAGCGCTTTGCAAAAAGCAATTCCTAAATCTGCCTGTATGTAAGGAAATGAGACCGTGCCCCAAGATTAGCTCTCTTGGAGCCTGGTACTGTCAGGCATTTCCTTTGATCTGTACCCTGATGGATCTGACTTGTCAGCCCCAGGAGAAATACCAGGAAGGGGGATTTTCAGGGGGGCTGGGAGGGGGGGCAAGGTGGTGTCAGAACTATTCAGTGTTGCTAATTCTTGTGATTTTACTGCAAGTCTCCCAGGGGTATTTGGTGTTTACCTCAGCTCCTGGAGCCTCCCACCTCACAGGGTCCTAGAGACCGGGCTCCAGCCTGACCCCAAATGTCTACACCGCCATTATACAGCCCCTTGGCCCGAGTCAGCTGGCACGGGCCAACCACCAGTGTCTAATTGCAGCATAGAAAAGGTGGGACCTCGTGTGTTAGATCAAGTCCTGTATGCGGGAGGGGGAAAGCCCCGACCTCACATTACCCTCATCTTGGGACCCAGGGACCCCGTTTGTGAACTCTGTGACTTCAGGGCGACAATCCTACTCAAGTCAGCGGGCGCCTTCCCCTCCTTCGGGGCCTGATTCACCCCCTGCAGAAGTGGCTAGAAAGGCTGCCATTGACTTCAGTGGAGCTGGCTCAGCCCTCGTCCTGCTTTGGGTGCAGACACAACAGATTTTCCTCTCTCTGCTCCACTGACCCACAAACCTGTGCTGAGCCGACGGAGCCCGGCTCGCTGGATGATGTGTTAATACGTAACGCCCGTCCCTAAGCCCCTGTTCATTTCGCTGGGGCTTGAATTGCATTGGGAAGGAAAGGTTGCCACAGGCGGAGTGATTTAGATCTGTGACTTGAAAGCAAATTGTTGAGGCGGCTCAGGCAAATTTGAAAACCCAGCCCTAGCCGATCATTTCATTGTGAACTGTGGGCTCGGCTCGGGGCACCTGGGCGCTGGGAGGACTTGGGTGAGTTGGGGAATTCAGAGAAGGGCAACACAAATGACTGAGGCTCATGGTAAATGGGCTAAGTGGTGCCTGCTCTGAGTTCACTAAAGATAACGGAGTTGGACCAGGGCTGAATTTGGCCCAACATTTATAGTTTGGGGCAAATAACGACCAAAAAGACATAGAACGCTCCGCAGGGACCAAGCCCGAGGAGCGGGTTCTTTGGGGTAGTTTGTAACTCAGAGAAATGGAAGAAACCAAAGTTCAGGATGGGTATCCAGAGCCCTCCCCAGGGCCATGCTGGAAGTCACTTCGCACTTTGAAAGGAGCCTGGGCCAAACACTTGAAGATGCAGGGAAGAATCTTGCCCTGGCTGGGGGACATGGGCTGAGTGGGCTGGTGTAAATGGTGCTTTTCCAGCTCTAACCTCCACCATCCCGGGTGTGAACAGAATTGATGGGGCTGCCAGAGTCTCTCCTCCCTACACTGACGCAGAGAAATCACAAGGGAACGTACTGTGGGGAACGGTCCTGCACTGACCCCTGTGCTTGCGGGCAGGATGGACGACGGGGCTTCAACCTCCCTTTTCTAAGCTGCTGTTCTCTCTCTCTCTGGGTGTCAGATTGCCGTCTTTGAGCAAGAGAATTTCCAAGGTCGCTGCCATGAACTTAACGCAGCTTGTTCCAATTTGAAGGAGGCCGGAATGGAGAAAGTTGGCTCCATCCTAGTACACTCTGGACCGTACGTATCTTGTACGTGGGACGGTGGGAATGAAAGCACGTGGGTGAGTCTGGGCCAGTAGGTGTGTCAGGCAGGGGAGGTTGTGATAGTGACTTAGAAACAACTGTTCAGTGTAAAACAAGATCAACTGAAGAAGTAAGTTACTGAATGGATGTCCCCTGCCCCGCTCCCCCCTACCCCCCCAGGCTTCCTCAGCCTGGAGAGGTCCCAGCAGTTGAGCCTGTGGGTGGAATTATGAAAAGAGACCCCCTGAGCACCTCCCAGACTGACAGGTGCTGGGCCAGACTCCGCCCTCATTGGTGCCCTCGTGAACAAATTCACTCCAGTGGTCTCTCACTGGTTTTACACCAGGGTACCTAAGAGCAGGATTTAGCTAACTGTCTCTTAGGGTGTGTCTACACCACAGCTGGGCGCGTGCTTCCTGGAGTGGGTAGCCAGACACAGAAACAGCAGCGTAACCCGGACAGCACGGGGGCTGCTCGCGCCAGGTGCCCAAGTACATACTGGAGGCTCCGGGCAGGTTTCTGCTCAGGCAGCTAACCCGAGGTGCCACCCTGTGCTGCTGTGGCCATGCTGCTGGGGGGGGGGGGGTGCGCGCGCAGGAAATGCAGTATCGTTGTAGCAATCAGGCTTGGCTTTCCTGCTGTAGTTGGCCAAATTTACTGTGTGTTTTGCAGCGAGTAGCTTCCTGCCCTGATCATTTGCCATTTCCCTCTCTGGTCGGTGGCCTGGGGCTGCACGTAGGACTTCAGCTGTCTGTGCTGCGCCCCCCCGCCCGCTGGCAGCCATAGCGAGGGTGAGACGGTGATAGAGGCTCGCTAGCGGGCACGAAGCTCCGTAATGTAGCTGATAAAAACCCAATTCTCAGCACAACTCTTTGTGTAAGCTCAATCCTGGGGCCAGTGAAGTCCTAAGGCCTGGAAAATCCCACCTTCTGTGCCCAGGATGTCCTGCCCTGCAGCGTGAACTCCACTGAATAACACTGAGCTTCTGCAATAAAGACCCCCCACTTCTTATAAGAGAGGAGGAATTCCAGGGCTCCCGAACTAACACCACCATTAAGCTTGCTCCAACAACTCCATTTCCTTCCCTTGCAGGGGCAGGGAATATGCCGTCGTTACTGCCCCGCTATTGCCCAGCTCTTCAGACCCTTCTGTTTTCCTCGTTTACATATAACCCCCCTGCGCGCTTGGGGTGGGTATCGGCTTCTCTCTTTCTGATCAGAGCTGGGCAGGGGTCCCTTCGGAAAAACATCCTCACCAAGAGCCACACAGAGAGAGGCCTCTCCCTTGCTTTCTCCTGACAGTTCAGTCGTCTCCACCCCAAACAGGAGCGATGAAGCGGCGCCGCACTCCGCACAGGGCAGGCTCCTGCCCCGAGTCATTGGGAGCAGGCTCCTTCCCAAATCTGGCCCTTGGGAACAGAGTTCCTTTTCCAAAGTCACAGCCCTGAGGCCAACAAATGGAGATCAGTGTGATGGCTACAAAACGGGAGCACACCCGCTGCTGGTGGAGCTCTGCACCCAGTGCTGCTGGCTGGCAGCTCGCCCGCTGTCCCTCTGTGCCAGGAGCATACACAGGGCTCGTGTGTGGGTCAGGAACAGGATCTCTCTAAATCTGCACAACACCCCTGTTCTGTAGATCCCCGGGACAGCTCCTGTTGGGGGGGGGGGGGCTGCTGAGCAGGCTGTGTGTTATTTGGGGAGCCAGGATACAGTGGGCTGGCTGCCAACCCATGGTCCTTGCTGGTGGTGCTGGTTCTGATGGATGCCTATGCACTGTGCCTGCCAGAATTTGGCCCATAAGTAACAATATGGAACGAGCTGCACCCATCAGCAGAGTCCCAGGTGCCTGGCATGCTTAAAAGCAGAGAATTGCAAGCTGTACTGTACCTAGACTTATCCCTGACTAGCGTTTTAACATAGAGAACAAGTGCACTTCAGTTTCTTGATAACACCGTGACGTTAGGTCTTTCAAGTTCATTATTTCTACACAGCTGGAATAATAGTTCACAATGACCAGGAAATGATGTCCTCCGAACTTGCCTATATTTGCAGCTAGTCTCTTCCATGGTCTCTCTGGTAGAGGTGTTTGTATGCTGTATGGCTCAGGATTGTCTCTGAAGTTGATTTGTATTCGATCTCCTTCCCAAAGTCCAATATCGCCAAATATTCCATTGACTTCTTCCACCTTTCTCACTAGGCCTGTCATGGCTGCCACACCGCCACTGAGAAAGTTGTTGGTCTTTGATCCAATACACTCTGAATGCGAAGTTTTTGTCTTTGTATGTTGTTTCCATGGTGAACTGGCTCATGCAGTTCAGAATCCCTCCAGGGCTAGTCAGAGCTGAGCCAGGTGACTTCAGCTCTGGGAGGGCTTGAAGGTGATTGTAAGTCCCTTTTGAGATGACTGTGATGTCAGCTCCTGAGTCAATAGTCTTGCCATGAATATTCAGTTTCATCTCCAGGCAGGTTCTGTGTCATGACAAGTGATAGATCCCAGAAACAATGACTCTGGATTGTCTGTAATATGAGTCAACTCCCTGACTGCTTTGGTGTGGCAAACAGCTGCAAAATGTCCATATTTCATGCATTTATTACACCGTGTGCCTCTGGTTGGACATGCATCATCTCTTGGGATGCAACTTTTTCCACATCTTGTGCATGTAGACTGGAATTTGTTCCTTTTAGCCTGGGCGTTCTCTGCTCACCTGAGTAATGGCTTTTAGCACTCAGGCTGCATCTGTTAACGGCTTCTAAGGTAGCTTCTTGTTTTTCAAGTTTGGCAAGTTGCTCTTGGTTTTGCTGTCTCACCAGATCAGACAACTTTGCTTTTTATATAGCTGGGGCTACGGTTAAAACTCTCTTCAGTTGTAGCTGCTGTGAAAGGTTTTTATCTGTTAACCCAATAACCAGCCTGTCGCTGATATTTTCATGTTTTGCATTCCCCAAAATCACAATTTTCAGCCAATGTATGCAGAGCTCTTACAAACATTCAACATTTTCCCCTGGTTCTTGAATTCTCTGGTAAAAACATGCTTTCATAAACCACATATAAAGTATGCATCAAATATAGCCAGAACCCTTTCATAGTCATCTTTGTGACTGTCTATAGTAAAGTCAAAATATTTAAATATATGCTCTGTCTGCTTCCCCATACTATAAATTTAAAAAGATACCTCTATATCTCCAGTTTCTTTGTGGCGTTTGGTAGCAATGCAAAATCTTGCAAAACATTGTTTCATCTGTTCATTATGAAGGTTTGTCTAAGCTGAAGTTCTCTGGGGCATTGGAGAGTGGCAGCTTGATGAAATCCTGCAACCTTTGTTCCTTGGGTTTGCAACTGTTGTAGCTGTTTTACTTCTGTTTCTGTTCTTAGTTTACTTGTGACACCATGTCATGCTTCCGTACCAGATACGGATTGGTTACAGAGCTTGCTTATATATACCAGATGTGTTCATCATATGATCCTTTAATGTCCTGTTGGGTATAGCTAAGGTTAGCTTAAATAAGGTATTTTACATACATTGACATTGTGGCAGAACAGTATAATACTGTTTAGCGTTTAATTTAGAGAATAGTGTGACACACCCAGTACAGTAAATAAATACCCAGGAAGCCAATTGAGTCCTCCAGGCAAACAGCAAAAGGGGCGTTTCTCTGGCCGTCTGCTGAGGAGCTTGGGGATGGTTCAGAAATGGAAGTTTCTGGTGCTTTGCCCATCTATCTCCAATGTTTGTACTTTGCTCTTTTCCAGCTGGGTTGGCTATGAACAGGCAAACTGCAAAGGGGAGCAGTTTGTGTTTGAAAAGGGCGAGTATCCCCGCTGGGATTCCTGGACCAACAGCCGGAGGAGCGACACCATTGGCGCCCTGAGACCCATCAAAGTGGTGAGAGTGCTTGTGTCAGATACCGGTCAGTATAATCTGGTCAGGCAAAGACCTGATCATGAGCCTCTTCTGGGGTCCTCTCAGACTGAGAGCTGGAGCCAAAATCCTGGACAAAACCAGCTGTTCTGAACTTTAAAAAAAGGCAACTCATTGTGTCCTCAAATGCCTGCAGCTCCCGCAGTTGCCATATTTGTGAATATACCTGTGCACAGATCTCCACTGAAAAGTTGTATGTCCATAGGAAAATAGGAAATGTCCTCCCAGGTCAGACCAGGCGTTATCTAGGCCAGTGTCATGTCTCTGACAGCAGCCAATGCCAGATGTTCCAGAGGAAGGTCTGAGGGAACCCTAGAATGGACAGTTATGGGGCAACCTGCCACCACCGAAGTTTGTAGGTGAACGGCTAAGGATGATAGCGATACACGTCTGCTCACAGTCAGCATTCCACCTCCTGCGAGCAGGCAAAGCTCCTGCTGAGGCTGACCTGGGCCCAGTCTCTGTGCACTTGAGTTTTGTTTGGAGGCTTGAGCCATCTTCTCCGACTCCCTGATAACTTCCCTGGAAGGTGCCTGGCCCCATGGCTAACACTGACCTCGCATCTCTCCTCTCTTCAGGACAGCCAGGAACACAAGATCGTCCTCTATGAAAACCCCAGCTTCACCGGCAAGAAGATTGAGATCATAGATGACGATGTGCCCAGCTTCCATGCTCATGGCTACCAGGAGAAAGTGTCATCTGTGCGTGTGCAAAGTGGCACGTAAGTACCTGGGGTGGCAGGTCCACATGACCCTGTTAGGATCTGGGCACTGGAGTCTCCTTTTCCCTGCACTTGGAATCTAGGAACTGAGGGACAGAACCATCGATTGCATCAAATTTTGTCCCTAGAGCCCGAATTGTCTCCAGTTTAAGGTGTCGCCATAACAACACCCTAACCCAGGTGGTTAGACTCCAGGCACAACTGCTGTCCTGCAGTCAGCATCTCTGCTGCTCAGCCCTCTGCTCCGGGCCTGGAGCTGAGCAGGAGAACACATGTTGCTAGATAGGGCTGGAGAATAAACAACCTTTTGCCCTGATGCATGGAGCCTCCTGAGGCCAGTGAGGTGTGTGAGGAGGTCAAGGATCAAGTGCCCTAGGTGGACGGAGCAGGACAGGAGGGAAGCTCCCAAGGCGGTGACTCCTCTGGGCTCTGGAAGCCCTTTCACTCCGAGGCTTTGAATAAAGCTTTAATGGATCTGAAGCAGAGAGCGGTGCTGGCCGATGCAGTGGTGCTAGTGAGAGCCCAGCCAGGCCAGGAATGGAGTTCGATTCGCCACCCACAGGGCAGAGTGGGGCAGGGTTGCCTGTGTGGGAGGAGACACCGGGTGGGTTTCCCTGACGGACGCCTGGGTTCTCCCAGTCTCTGACTTGGCTGGGCTTTCTCTTTGCAGCTGGGTTGGATACCAGTACCCCGGCTACAGAGGCTACCAGTACCTGTTTGAAAAGGGGGACTATAAGGACAGCTCAGAGTTTGGTGCCCAGCACCCCCAGATTCAATCCGTCAGGCGCATCCGGGATATGCAGTGGCATCAGCGAGGGGCCTTTCACCCCACCAACTGAAGCCCCCCCCCCCCCCCCCCCGAGTGCCCGGAGGAGAAGGAAACCAGAACCAGTTTTATGTGACCTGCTGCTGTTTCCCAATGGCCTCGCTCTCCACCATGCCACTGCGTGACGAATGCTGCTCTGCTGCTGCTGCTGAAGCAACTGAATAAAGCTTTGAGTTTCAAACGCTCGATCGAGTCAGGCACCTTTTTTCTCGGGGGGTGGGGGGGTTAAGACACTTGAAATAATTCTCTGTGTTTGCACTGGGGCATGTGCTGGTGGGGGCTGCTAGTTCTGAGCTCCTCAGAGCCCATGTGGTCCTCTGAGACTCCAGGGTGTGGAGTGGAGGCCCAGCATTAACAAAGGGCAAAGACGCTTGTCATTATACACCCCCCACCCCCTGCACTGAAAATTGGGTCAGTTTTCCCACCCCCCCGGGCAGTAGTGACTGAAAATTAAGAATAAAAGGCAGGGAGCCAAAACCCCACTCCTCAGCCAGCAGTGATAAGACAGGAAACCAAGAGCTTACAGCTATTCCCTCCAGGGGTCTGAGCTACTGAATTCAATAGGAACCCTGAACGGTGGCCACAGTTTGTCCAGGACTCTGCAGATTAACCGGCCTGCGCGATGCCCTCAGACCGCTCTGGTGTTTGGCCTGCCACGGTTTGGGCCCGAAAGCCCTGCCATGGGGCTCAGAGTGGTACAGGAGCTTTGCATTTCTGTGCATTTCAGTGGGAAGAGGGTGAGCCACCCCTAGAACGACCCTGGAGCATCTTCCTGCTAGCTAGTGCCAGAGATACGCAAGCCAGGGTTGGAAGACAGGCCAGATTCACCTGGGCCATTGTCAGGGGCTGCACGAGGGAGGAATTTTGCCTGTCAGTCAGTTAACCTAGTAACGAAATCACATTGCATTAAATAATACTATGAAGTCGAGAGAACTAACCCCTGTAGTGGCTCTGTCAGGAAGTGTGGCCAAGCATGGCTTTTCCTGTGAATAATGGAGAATCACTCCTTGCTTGTGTTCCACGGAGATATTTGACACTCTGGGTGAGGTCTCAGGTCATTCTGTGTCTCACCAGCTCTCTCTGTATATTAATTATTGTATGTCTGTTATCAAACGCAATAGAGCTTCTAAACAAAACAGGGGGAAAGGCCTTTTTTCAAACTAACCCATTTGCCCAGTTAAAGTGTAAGGATTTGACTTTCACAGCAGAGTTAAGACCCACAAATAGATTCAGGATCCAGGCAATTCTTGGCAGCAGTGTATCTAAAGCAAGGAGTCTGGCATCAGGACTCCTGGGTTCTCGTTCTGGGTCTGCCACTGGCCTTAGACAACTGACTTAATCTCTTTGGGCCTTTCTCATCTGCCATTGGTCACAGGACCAAAATAATAATTACCTGCCTCACCGGGGTGCTGTGAGACTTAACTGAAGCTTGTGGCAGTGCCTGTAGAAGTGCAGAGGGTTGTTGTTAATAGCAAGAGCTATAAATGCTCTCCGGAGTTCCTCCTGGACATAGTACCAGCCCAGGATGTTCTGAACTAACCCACATGCCCTGAGCATTGTGTGGGGCAAGGCATCGGGATAGCCAGCCCCCTGCTCCCTGGCTTTTCGTCTGATGCTTTACAAGCTCTTGGTAGGGTAACTGTTCCGTGCAGTCTTTGCTCAGGAAGCCAGATTCTCTGGGTGGCCACTGCGTGTCACCACAGCCTCACCCAATGCTGCTCAATTTGACATTTCCATTTAGATGTTATCGAGAGCCCGGCCCAGTTCAACACAGTGTCCCACGGTCCCGTCACCGGCGACCGAGGGTGGGGTTTGGGATTTGGGTTTTACTTGCTGCCTTCCCCCAGCTGAAGGGAAAACCCAAAGAGCGGATTGAAGCTGGGCTCCTAGCAGCAGTGTAAACGCGGAGTGATTCCATTGGCTCCATGCTGTCCCTGCAGGCTGGGGGGCTGAGGGCTGGGGCTGAAGGGGGTGAAGTGCCGGGTATGAGGTCGCACCGTGTCTGGGAGAATGGAGAACATGGTCTTTGGGAGATGACTGAGTGGATGGGGGCGAGCCGGGGGAATGGAAGGGAGCTGCTTCAGATTGTTGCTGCGTTTGTTGTGGCAATTTCCACAAGAAAGCTGCACTCTGGAAAGGAGGAAATCGGGACCACGGCAAGAAAGCCCCATAGTCTAAAAAGAATTAAGGCAGCACATTCCTATAGCTTGAATCGCTCTTAAAATGCCAGACTATTCGTCCGGTAACTGGAACACAGACAGTCCCATTCAGAGGTGGTGTGAAACCCTCCCCCCCCCCCAGCTGCTCTCACCCACTGGGCTGATGTCTCAATTGGTGTAATTTACACACTGAGCAGCCAGAAGGGGCTACGTTGTAACTGATTCCACCCAGCAGTAAAATCCACCTCCTAACACCTGCAACTACTGCTGTGGCTGAAACGTCACCCACTCACGCCGCCTTAGCCATCAGCCACATGGGTGTGAGTAGCAGAAAGAGGATTTAACTTCCATTACCTCTGAATGTGGCCCGCCGTCTCCTGAGGCGGGTGTGTGTGGAGGCTGCTGAGCAGACTGTCATGGTAGCCAAGAGCTCAGGCACCATCTCTGCATATATCCTGCACCATTCGATCTCGGTGTCTGAGTTCCTGACGTGGGCAGCAGGAGTTAAGAACTCACTCGCTGCGGTGCTTGGATCTGAATTCTGCACACGTAGTGGTCGGATGCTGGTGTTTGCCTGAGGGTTAGGGACGTTCACGGCGTGAGGGTGTTTTTAACTTGTGACAATCTGGTCAGTTGTCCTCGAAGCCAAAATGGCCAGGAGTTTGTCTCCGCCACTGAGGCAAAAATGAAACCTTGTGGAAGGGCCCAGCCCAGTGTTGGTGCAAATGTCAAATTGGTGCCTGGAACATTGTCTGAAACGACTCAAGTCGTCCTCGCCTCAAGCGGTTGAAAATGGATGTTTGAGCTCTCGCCGCGTGTGCTGGCCAGGAAGCCAGGAACAGAAATACAACAATAGGTCTTTGTTCTGAGCCCCCCGAGGGGTTGCTCTGGCAAGGTGTGGCTGTTGTACCTTCGCTTTATGCCTGATGGACATTGCAGGGTTGGCGGGTGATTACTGAGCGACTTAGCAGCATCTGATTGCGTACCGGCTGTGGACGTCTTACCGTCACCGCTGTGTTCAGTCCCACCTACACCACGGCCAGTTTTTACCAGCAGCAGCAGATAATCCTTAAGGAAACCCTGCTTTTAGTGAGAGGGTCGGAAAGGGGACAGCACCGGGGCAAGTACGCTTGGGAAGTTTGGTAGCTGGCAGAAGAACAGGAACAGGTAGTGACCGCTGGAATTTGTGTCTGCCAATGACATGGTGACTGCTGTCTCGCTCTTCCGTCACCCAAAGGAGTCACAAGCACATCTGGTACGGCCCAGATGGTTTCACAAGGACGGTGACCAATTGTGTCTTTAACAGCCAGTCAGCCGGCATGGATGTACGAGTTCGTAGAAGTGCTGAACTTGGCACTGACCATTGGTGTCTGCTGACAAAACTGTACTTCTGACTTCAACAGCCAGTTAATGGGCCAAAGCTAGACTGAGTCAACCAAAAGCTCCTATTAGAGCTGAGCTACAAGACAGCTTTCCGTTCCCAATGGCTCACGGCCATTGAAGCATTAGAGACTGAAGGCTTGTTTTCTCTGTCATCCGATGAGGAACGGTATTGTTAGGTCACTGGTGCTATCCATTGCCAACTCAGTGCTGGGGCCAAAGCCCTTCCAATGTCAGCCATGGATCAGTGCATCAGGAGATGCTCACAGCGGTTTGAGGACTCAAACTGTAGCCTGACTTTTTTCTTAGCTCCAACATGTTGGTTGAGAGCATAAGCAAAGGCCGAATGGGTTCAGTGTTGGAATGTCATCAAGTCGTTGTGGAAGAAGCTGCAGAACTCCATAGCCTTGGTTTTAACAGATCCATTGCACAGCAGCGGACTGAAGCAGCGGACTGGCATTTTCGATTCTCATCATCTTTATTAGCTGCTTCACATTAAGTGGCAGGAGAAGATCAGCACTGAGGACACTGTCTCCACCAGAACTGGGCAGGTGTTGATGGCTTTCTCGGTATGGGCAAATTATCAGGAGGGAAGATCAATGAATGATGAAGCACATTTACCAAGGAATGCCACTACTTTGTCAAGGATTTTGTGAGCCACAGAAGCTCTGGCGGCGCAATAAGATCACCACCGACGGGCACAGACTGAACGTCCAACTAGACCATCTTAAGGAGCTGGATAGAGATTGATCCAGGTGGTGTTTGATCTGCAAGGGGAGGTTATGTCCTGCTGGGATTTGCCATGACAACGATGATATGCTGTGAAATCTTGTAGCAAAAGCCAATACATTGGGGCCTGTGAATAGCCATTCTCCTTTTAATTCTCTTATCTCGGACTGTTTTTCTTAATTCAGCGAAACATCTGTTTCATGCGTCAGAACAAAATCAGACTTTGTTACCCTTCTGACACCACACACACAATGAAACCACGGAGGCTGCTTACACAGAGTCCTTCATCACCTAGTAAATTGGGTGGACCAAGAGCATTATTGGTAGAACTGGCTCCAGTCCTGCTGTCCTTCTCCGTGAGAGAGAGATTGGTTCTTAAGAGAGAACTGAGGCCAGAATTCCCCCGTTAACAGTTCTTACCAGCTCGCTGTCTGCTTATTGTCACGCTGCTGAAGGGAGAGTCAGTTTGTGTGTTACTGCTGCGCTGCCAGACACACAGCGAATCTGACACGGGCGCCAGACAAATACGAGCAATAACATTAGCCAGTCGAGATTTCTCACCTCCGTTCCTGATTAAGTTTTCAGTTGTCTGACTGCAGCAGATAACCGTCACTTGCTGGGAGCTGTCATTGACTTGCTCAGGAAAAGCTGGCTTCTACCGACCTCCGAGTCAAGACAGGCCAATGGACAACTGAAGAGGTTTCTACATCCGTCCCAGAGAGCAGCTTTGGGTAAGGGACAAGGAAACAGCTTTGGCGAGGCTCCCCCGTTTGCTTTCATTCTCGCACTCTGCTTTCCATGGCGTCTCCAGGCAGTGCCCTGGGACAGGAACGACCTTCCACGCCCGGACCCCATGAAACCAACATGCACTAACCCGCCTCAGCCTGGTGCCCTCCCTGGAAGGGATAAGACATGAAAGCAGTGGAAGGGTCTGGGTCGTCTTTCAGGCTGTGAGCCCCTCGGGGCGGGGCCTGCCCCGTACCCATGCCCTGTGTAGCACCCAGCATGTTGTTGGTGCTTCACAAATAACTAATCGCTCCAAATAGGCCAGCTGGGCTCCCTCCCAGGGGCTCTGTGGGGCTGGGAGATTCTGCAATCAGGGGATCGGTGTGTCCTGAGGCCCCTCCGGCCCGGGGTCGGGCCAGCCATGCAGAGCTGGGCTAGATGAGCTGCCCAGACCATGCAGTCTGTGCTGCCGGGCTGGCTGGGATCGCCTCTTGGAGGGGTAGAAGAAGGACTGAACTGGACTGACATGGGAGATGGAGGATTTCTCATAAGAGACGCCAGCAATGCCCCTGGGATTGGGACCAGACACACGACACTGCAGCCACCTGCCCCACCAGCGTCGGCACGAGGTGTAAACTGCCCGGCCATGACTGGGACTGCGAGGGGGTGGGGGGAGGGAACGGCGTGTCTGTCGGGTGCACGTATATCCCAGCGCGGAGCCCAGCCAAAGTTCAATGCCAGGCGATGGCCAGCCAAGGAAGACACTGGTGCAGCTGGAGGCGATAGGGCAGGCTGGCTCTTGCCTCTCCTGGGCCTAACTTGGCTGTCGTAAAACGAGATGAACTCAGCTCTTGTCGCAGTTCTTCAAATCCCTCGTCCCCAAGGAGAAATGGCCCCTTCTTGCCGGGTGGCTCCGCAGGCGATTGGCTTCCCCAGCTGGACTTAATACTCCCAGCGTGTGACAGCAGATGGCAAGCGCACTACAGAGGCACCGTCGCGGCCCTCAGCTCTTCGCTCCGTTAACATGGTTTGAAGCCACGTTCTTTAATGGCAGGCTGTGCGCGTGGGGCGGGCGCTGGCTCTGCGCACTTGGGCCAGGGCCCGCTGGGAGAGCGGGTGGCTCTCGGGGGCTAAAGGAATGAAGGCGCGTTCCCGCTGGGATCAGAGGTGGGAGCAGGAGCTGGAGGAAGGGGGAGGTGGGAGCCAAGGGACTGTGCAGTGCTGTGTGTCAGGGGGTAGCAGGAAATTAGCATCATGGGCGCGGGGAAGGCTCTTGAGGGAGGAGAGTCTCATTTGGATCATTGGTTTCCCTGCCTGCCCCTGCTGGGATGTCTCCCTTTATTTGCATACTCGCTCTTCCGCTTCCAGCTGGATGCAAAGTGCTGGGGGAGTCACAGGGGGGACAGGACAGTCGCTGATCAGTCCCAACCAGGAGTCCCCTGTTGCTGGCAAATCCACTGTTCCGTACTCAGCGGTGCCTTTGCTTTTCACTTGCTCGCGTTTCTCTCTTCGCACTGTCGTGCTTGGCCTCTCTGGCCTGTCATCGTTTGCAGCATAGGCGTAGTTTGACGTCTATATTTGGGGAGGGGCAGCTCCAATGGGGCCGGGGGGGGGGCAAATTCTGCACCTGCCCAAAGCTTGCAGTTGGGGGGGGGGTGACGCCCCCCCAAACTACGCCCATGATTTGCAGAGGTGAGTAACCACCACCGACATAGTAAGCAAAAAATGACATTAACCTTTGGAAGGGAAAAGATCCATTTGGTCCCATCTGGCTGGTTCCCAGGGGCTGGTTAGTCACTATGTGCCCTGCAGTACTTTGTCCAGGAGAGATTTAAAGGGCAGCTCCCACCCCAGACATCGGGAGACGATGCCGTAATAAACGTTGCTGTTCCTTTGTCGGACCCACTCAGAGTGTGAAGCCCTCGGGTTAGTGGCAGGGCTCACGCCCCCTGTGCTCTGCTCCGGTGGATGAAAGCTCAGGGAACAGAGGAACTGGCTTTGATGACGTGTTTGATTGTGACGTTTTGGCCCAAACGACAGTAAAACAGGGAAATCCTGGCACACGATCCTCTCCACCTCCTGTTGTTCCTTGCGTAGAATGGTCGTGGGTTCCTGAGTTTTGCCCCATGAACTCATGCAGCTGTTATGTCTTGGAGCTGGTCCCCTGGTGCCTCAGAACCATTCTACCCTGTGCAAACCAACAGCTTTGGAAATGCCCAAAGGAACAGGGCAATGTCGTGAATGAATCATTGGCCAAATGTTGCTTTGAAACGTCAGCTGTTCTTTCTGTCAGTTGTACATTGGCACTTCCTTGTCTCGCTCTGGGCTTCACATGAAAATTTGTGAATTTCTCTAAAAAGGAAGAACCAAAATTATTTCAGAGCTGATACTTTCTGCTGGAAGCAAACGCTGTGAAGTGGAGTTTTTAATGGAACTAGTGGCACAAGCTCTGTTGTAGAGAGGGTGGGAGCTGGTTGCCCCAGCTTGCGTCTTTGGATATGAATTGGAGCTGCCTTTCTCACTTCAACTGGTAGAAAACAACCTTTTCCCTGAATAAATAAATTTCTGTATCCCAGCCTGCTTCTATTGTAGCACAATGGGATACAGAAATCTGCTGCTACTGCATCTCCTCTGTGTGTGAGAACAGCCACAATGATAGGAAAATAAAGAGCCGCACCCTGAACAAACTGCTCACAAGTCGAATATGCTGTGTCTGAGGAAGACTGGGAGGGAGTCGATGGACTAATTCAGAGGGGATGGTGTGAACCAGCCCTCCTTGTTCTCAGAGTCCCTTCCCTTCAGTCGGACCTCCTTAGACCTGCCTGCCGCCGAGTCCCAGCCAATGGTGTTTGCACACTGAAGGGTTCTTCTCCACGGCCGGTGTCCCCATCTACCCTGCGTGACAACAATCCCGTTCTCATCTGGCAGTCTTTGCTTCCTCTGTGCTGTGATGCCTTCTGCCGTCAGAGGTGCACTGTGCTGCAGGGCCGTGCACGCGACCAGCTCGTCTCCCTGTCAACGTGCGGGCGCTTCTCCAGCCTCCTGAATTATTTAACTGACGGAGGTGGGGTGGCAGAGCTAATTAGCTACTGGCTCCTCGGCTGCTGAGTGGACCCAGAAGTAGCTCGTGCACACAGCAGGTGTTCTTGTTTTTTATTTTTTGTGCTAGCACAAGCTCTCCGGGTGGCATGTGTCTCCCTCCCTGGGGCTGATCCCAGCTTGCCTGCGCACCACAGTGAGCTTGTATCCGTCTGCAGCGAAACGAGGACCTGAGCAGGGACAGCAGGGGGTTTCACCGGGGATGTGACCGACTGTGCACCCAACCCCCAGGGATTCCAATTGCTCGGGCTTCGATCTCACTGGGTCCGCTCTGACCTCCCTGCTTGGGTCAGAGAACGTCAATGAGAGGAAAACAAAGGCCCTGGCATGGCTGCCCGGTAGAGAGCTCTGTTGGTCACTGCTCCCTGCCCCAGCCCACAGCAGAGCAGGAATGGAAGGACCTGCCGATGTGGCCAGTTTTCTGGAGCCTCCGAAGCATTCTCTTGAAGCATCAGGCCTGATCGCTCTGGAAGCCTGGGACTGACTGGGAGGGAGTTACTCCTGGGAGAATGGGGCCTGTCCTGTCTACTAACGGGAGTCTGGAGCCAGAGGAGGGGTGGATGGTTGCACTGCATTTTGAGTTGTCCTTGTCACTGACCCCGTGTAAGCTCAGTGCTCCAGGCCCAGCCCTGTCCTCCCCACGGGCCAGGGGAGGAGAAGGGCACAGGCCCCGAGAGCATCCCCCCGCTCCTCCCCCTTCCGAGCGAGCACAAAGTGCTAATGGCTGTGAGCTTCCCAGCTCACTCCCGTGTCCCTGCCCTGGCGAGAGCGCACTCTGGTCGCGTGGTCACTGCTACGCGAGCGATGGTATTTGCAGGGGCTGTTGTAGGAGCAAACACTGACTGGTCTGGGATTGCAGCTTTCCTGACTCGAACGGTAACATGCTGAGCCCGGTTGGTTTTGCTCTGCATTGCGCCTCCTTAGCACGTTTAGCCACTGTTAACCGTAGCCCTTAACCACATGCCGGTGAAGGGAAATTAAGCCAGATCTCAAGGCACTTCTTGTTTTCTTGTAGATCCTGGGTGAGCCCCAGCAGCTGCGTCTTGCCATCTCCTCTGTGGATGGGGCGTCCTCCTCTCCGACAGCTTGGACAGAGCTTCATCTGCTTCTCAGTCCTAGTGCTGCAGCTTTCCCTGGGGGCTGCTGCACGGTGCAGCTACAGATGCATACCTGAGATGCAGATACATCATTCCCATGCTTCCCTCCTTTGTTTTCAGCTCAGAGAATTCAAGCAAACTGACCCCGTGACCCTCTTCGTGAATCCTCAGCGACCCGGCTTTGCTCCAAGCTGTGTCCCATTCCCCCAAGTCAGCAGATCGAGTCTGTCATTCCCTCCGGGCTCCCTGTCAATATTGAATAGCTGCCTCCCGGTGCCCTGGATAGCATTACTCCTGTCCCTGGGCAGCTCTCACAAATCCTCCCCGCAAATAAATAAAAGAACGCTCAGTAAGGAAATCCAGCCTGCCCGGATCTAGGCAAAGAACAAAAGCCACTGACATCAGTTCTACAGGTCATAATCCAGAGGTAGGGTTGTGTAAGACAGAGACGGGCGTCACCTGCCTTTCCACAGACTCTCCGCAATGTTTAACCCTCTACTGCCGGGTCAGCGAGGCTACAATCATAAGTGCCAAACGGAGCCTGGCTCTTCAGGGAGCGTAACTCAGTGAAGTCAGCAGAGGAACAGCAATTTACGGAAGGGAGAATCTGGCCCGCTGTCTTGGCTTTCTTCATGTCTCGTTTACACTGATCTCGCTGCTCCCTTTTTGTCCCATTCCCCTTGCCCCGCAGAATGGACTTTTAGACACAGTTTTTAAGACCAGATTTTGTAAAAAAAATGCAGGAGTATATTTGATGCTCATGAAAGTGAGCGTGGCTACTAAGATTGATCTGAGCCCACCCTGATGCCGATAGGCATTGTACAAGGATTCCTCACACAACTTTGCCAATGTAACTCAGGCCTGACGTGCAGCCTGCCCTGCTAGTCCAGCCGTAGCCCCTTGCTCAGCCAGAGGGCTGGTCTGCACCACTTCCACTAGTCCAGACTTCTGCCGATGCACCTTGATCCTGCCCTGCAGCACCTGTTCCAGGGCTGGGACCCTGGCACAGCTGTGCCTATGCACNGCGGGAGTGAGGGACCCTCCGCCGAATTGCCGCCGAATACCTGGATATGCCGCCCCTCTCCGGAGGGGCTGCCCCAAGCACCTGCTTGTTAAGCTGGTGCCTGGAGCCGGCCCTGCCTGTGATCTGGCCTGCAGTAGCCTCTGCTAGTCCGTCCTGAGTTCTCTGCAGACATAGAAACAAGCTAAAAGTTGGAAAAGTTATTCAGACCTGTTCAGCCCTCCGAAAAGGCTTTGCTTGAGTTTTCACTGAAGACTTGAGTTGGTTCTTATTTAATCCAAGCTGATTCATTCACGCCTATGATTTACTCCCGTTGCTGCTGCAAACAAGTGACAGAACTGTGACATATGTGCATTAGAGCCTTAACTTTTTAGTTGTGTCTATTTAATAACCAGGCACATTGGGGTGATTGTTCAGTGTGCTTTGCTGAAAAGGAGCATCACTGTTGCTTTAGGCCAAGTTGTAAACCCCACCCCCGATTTCACTGAGAAAACACAAGCATGCTTTACACCAGAATTATATGTGGAGATATACCTATCTCCTAGAACTGGAAGGGACCCTGAAAGGTCATCGAGTCCAGCCCTCTGCCTTCACTAGCAGGACCAAGTACTGATTTTGCCCCAGATCCCTAAGTGGCCCCCTCAAGGATTGAACTCTCAACCCTGGGTTTAGCAGGCCAATGCTCAAACCACTGAGCTATCTCCCATGTGTTCCCCCATTTGAAGTGCTGCTGCTGAGTTCACTTTCCCCTCCCACTGCTGTGGCCTTTCCGAAAGCGTCACCAAGCACATCTGCAGGGAGACGCTCAGTAGCTGCACACGGCCCCTGTGCAGAGGGGTTAGTTCATCCAGCTTCGGGCTCAGCGAGGCCCACGTGCAATAGTGCCGTAGGCACGTAAGAGCTTGTCGCATTGGCTGTCAATGGACAGATGGAGCCAGCGCCGGCTCCAGGGTTTTTGCTGCCCCAGGCAGCAAAAAAAAAAAAAAAAAAAAAAAAAGCCGCGATCGCGATCTGCGGCGGCGATTCGGCGGGAGGTCCTTCGCTCCGAGCGGGAGAGAGGGACCCTCTGGCGAATTGCCGCCGAATAGCTGGACGTGCCGCCCCTCTCCCGAGTGGCCGCCCCAAGCACCTGCTTGTTCAGCTGGTGCCTGGAGCCGGCCCTGGATGGAGCTTTAAGAAGCCTGAAGTTCAGCTGTGACGTGTGGGTCTCTGGTTCCCCAGGACGACGCATCTGGGGCGTGTCACACCGGTGAGCAAAGTGAGGCACATTCGCTATAAGCCCAGGCCTGCCCCTGTTGAAATCTGTTGGCTTCTAGGATCTAAACGAACGTCCTCTTCCAGCTCTTTCACGAAGCGGCATTGGCTTCTGCCTCCAAGGACGCCTCTTGCCCACTCTCCCCACTGAGAGAGAAGAGGGAATTAGGGCCCCACTGATGAAAGACGTGCCAGGATTAAGGCTTTGTAGCAAAGGGATCTCACCTTCAGCAGCTGATAGCAAGCACCTACTCCACCTGCCTCTCCTGCAGCCGTTCACCGTTGCAGGGTAAACAATGCTGCATGAGGGCTTGTATCGTGTTGTTCAAGTAACTGAGTTTCCCAAAGCTGTGGCCTGTTCTGGGCTAGGCACGTGAACATAGGAGTCCTATTGCCGCAGGAGGGGAGTGGCACATGCCCATAAAAAAATCACTGATTGGCAAAGCCTGGGTTTCATTTCATTTGGATGCCCCCCTGGTTTATACACCATTCCTGCCAGTGTCTCCGATTCCCTGTTCCGCCTGATGTACCCCTCTCCCTCTCCAAAGAAGGCTGAAGCCACGTGCATTGTAACAACCCCACATACATGTCTGTCACTTGCCCAGCAATCGTGATTTCCCAGTGATCCATATTGGCTCCAATGATTCCATCTGGCTTTTGATGCACCGGTCAAGGAACAAAGCCAAAACATGTTGCGCCTACTGACACGTCACTGAGTCTTTGATCCACAGATGGGGTTTTGTATATTTCCCTGGCATGCCTCGTAGTATCACTGCTGCTATTCCATTACTGGGAGGGAGACCCACTCAGAAGAGAGTCCCCTCACCCAGATGGCTGGGTTTTTAAACAGACGTGGATAGCAAATGTTGCGCCATCTGCCCTTACCTCAGGGAATCCATTAGTTAGGGCAAGCCTACCCAGGTGGGCATAGCTTCAAGACTTTCTATCTACAAAAAAGCTCCTCAAGGAGGCAAATTCAAGTCTGATTCACACCAGGGAAGATCAGAAAAGAACCAAGCTCTGTGACACTTGTAACTCTCCAAAAGCCTCCAGCATGCCAGGTAATACACCCCAGAGTAGATACTGGACAGGGAGTGTCATCCTGCTCTGCACGCTGAAGGCTGTCTCATGAACGTTGTTATGATGTTATTTGCATTGGGGTGGTAGCCAGAATCCTCAGTCAGGATCAGAGCCAGGGCCGGCGCAACCCATTAGGCGACCTAGGTGGTCGCCTAGGGCGCGAACATTTGAGGGGCGCCAGCGCCCCGGCCGGCCGTGGAAATTTGGGGGCGGGACCTCCCCCCGCCGCTGTTGGGGGCGGCATTTCGGGGACGGGACCTTCCGCCGCCTAGGGCGCCGGAAATGCTGGCGCCGCTACTGATCAGAGCCCCATTACGCCAAGCATTGTGTAAACACAGTTAGGCCCAGGATTCTCTCTGCAGTGCTAACAACCTGAACAGTGCCAGCAAAAAGAGCAAACTCTCTTGGTTATCCACTATCATTCAAGCATGTGTCTCCCAGTGCCCAACCCTTTACATCCTACTCGCTGTCTCCATAACGGATTTCACCCAGGGCTCTTGGGTCACTGTGGCTTACTTGTTTCATGCCCACTGCACCTCAAAGCACACTTGCTTGTGCCGTCTCCATTATTTACAGGCAAATGAGAGGGCTGGTCGGCCTGAGATTAACAGCAGTTGTCGCTTGGCTCACTCCTTGAGTGGCCACCTCAGAAGGTCTCAGGGTGGGACACAGGTTTGTCTTCTGGCTCTGCTGAGCAAGTGTCTGATCCAGACACCAGCTCACATCGATTGCCCTTTTACAGCTCTGTCAAGGCCTTTGTGTTGGCCAAAGAATCTTGGTTCTAGAGCAGGTTTAATTCACGTGACGGCAGCAGCTGGAATGGCCCTGTCAGGATCCCTGCTCGGTACATGGTGTAATTGGTTATGCAAGCTGGGTCTGAGCTGTCTGCCTGGAGTCAGAAAACAGAAAATGATCTTGTATCATCATTCATCATATCCGGCTCCACGCCAGAGAATTTCAAACCAGACATCTACTGAAGGTGCCTCCTGCATCACCCGGGGCAGGTGTGGGCACGTGGGGCCGTTCTACATCTTCCCTGGTGACAGGCTTTGAGACTGGCTGAAGGGGCAGCAGCTGTTGCATGCAATGGCTAGTTTGCTCTGTGCATTCTTCTGTTTGCTTACCACAACCCTGACATCTAGTTTACATCAACATGCAGCCAGCAGCACGCTGCCTGAGTCTACTTCCTCAAAGGCACGGGGCAGGTATGGCACATTATTTGAGGTAGCAAAATGTCCCAGTACTCTTTGAGACTGTGGTGCTGCTTCCCGGGATTTGTTCATTGCTGCCTGGTGCTGAGTATCTCTAGACCCGCAGCTTTTAGAGTCATAGAATGTCAGGGTTGGAAGGGATCTCAGGAGGTGTCTAGTCCAACCCCCTGCTCAAAGCAGGACCAATCCCCAGACAGATTTTTGCCCCAGATGGCCCCCTCAAGGCTTGAACGGACAACCCTGGGTTTAGCAGGCCAATGCTCAAACCACTGAGCTATCCCTAGTGAGCGAGAAATCCAGGGGCCTTTGGCTGACCTAGGTGGAAAAGAATGGCTTCCACCCGTTGGTTAGTTTGTCTCACCAGTTCCATGGGGCGAGCTCAGCTGTAGCCGTCTGCCCTAGCCCCCGAAGGAACACCCTTCCCTGCTGCCATAGCAGCCCTGTGGGGTGTTGGTTGGCACCGGGTGCCTCCTGGAGCTCCTACAAAGGGATGGCTTCTCGCAGGAGTCTCTCTCTGGTGAGGTGCTTTCCATTATTTTTATTCTAAGGACTTCTCTGTGGATTGTTTAACTTTGCATGGTGAATGGGACAGGTGCGGCAAGCAAGTCAGCCAGTCTATTAGGCCCAGATCCTCAGAAGTATTTAGGAGCCAAACTCCAGCTGATGGGGCCAGGCACTGAGGCTGAAAGGGAAACAAAGAACATTTTCAGGAGGGGGCCAGGTAAAGGCTGATGCCGTTAACAAGGTGGTGCCTGGGTCTGTGAGCTTTCCCCCTCCCTAGCCACACACAGGTGGTTAGCAGGCCCAGCTCAGGGGCATCCTCTGCCTGAGTTAATGGCTGAAAAGCCTGTAGCCCCCTCTAGTGTAAATCGGTTACCAGGAGGTCCCCCCCTTTGGCTCACTGGTGTGTAATGGGCCTTCGTTAGCCAATGTCTGTAACTTACCTGGGTGAAAGCTGCTAGAGACACCTCCACAGTCTGTGCATTGATGGTTGCACTTTTCCTGTGGCTGAAGCATCTTGCCTTGCTGTGGCACCGTCGCCCTCTGTGAATACTTCAGTTCTCCATCCCCATCCTTACCCACAGGGAACGAGGGGTGGTTACCTTACCTGTCACTGGCTTGGGGGACTCGGATCAGCTCACTAGCTTCACCCGTTGCTTATAACTTTGGCAGACTTGTGGATGCAGGGTATAGAGAGACTGGGGCTGAAACAGACCTTTGGGTCATTTGCTGTGGACTTTTCCTTACCTTGCTCCTGCAAACTCCATCTTTTTCTCTTTACAGATGAAGCTTCAGAGGCTTTGGAACGTACCCGAGGAACAGAAATTTGACAATAGAGGACATTTCAGTCTAGCAGACAAAGGTGTAACAAGATCCAAGGGCTGGAAGTTAAGCTGGACAAATTCAGACTAGAAATAAGGTGCAAAATGTTAACAATGAGGGTAATTAACCACTGGAACAATTTCCCAAGGGTTGTGGTGGATTCTCCATCACTGACCATCTTTAAATCAAGATTGGATGTTTCTCTAAAAGATCTGCCTTTGATCAACCAGGAATTAATGCAGGGAGGTCTCATTGCCAGTGCTATGAACGAGGTCAGACGAGATGATCACAACGGTCCTTTCTGGCCTCAGAATCGATGACCAGGGAAGGATTCATGTACATCTGTGTGGCTAAACTGGAACCTTCTGTACAACAGGTCACACATACAACACTGGGCTAGCTGCAAATGAGACTTGGACAGGAGGCGGATGTGGCCCCTTCCAAATCAGCGAGTTCCATCCTTACTTCCCCACCACTTGCTGCGTATTAGAACTGATCGCTTCAGGGGGAGCAACGGGACAACTCGTGCTGCCTTCTCCAGGTTTCAGTCGTCTAGTGGAGGGATTTGCTTTTGATTGTAGTCAGGAAGTTCCATAGCTGAGGGAGGTGGGGAGTCCCTAAGGCCAGGGAGCTGCAGAATTTGCTGCAGAAGTCCAAAGGGCACTTTCTGCATTTGCTTTGCTATGGTCCATGGAATGCCACTAGCCCTATGCATGGGATGTTATGTTTAAGAGCATGTTTTGGGCAGATGTCTCTGTTTTAAAGGTCCAGGCTCACCAGAAACCATCACTGGGTTCCAGAGAAATGTGCATTTCAGCAACTTTTCACTCAAAAGCACAAGATCTCACTCCCATGCTTATCGTTATGATGCCATCTGCCACTCCCTGCCCCCTCCAGCTGGCGTCCTGCCTTTCCTACCTCATGTGATGGTGCCTAGCTTGGTCACAACGCTGGTTAAAGCCCTGCCCCTGACGCCCAGCCTACGTCTCTTTGGCTTTCCTCCCATTCAGTAGACTTCTCCCTTCCCCCCACCCCCCAAAACCCATTCATGCTGCACGGTCTGCCTGATCGGGGAGGGGATGCCAATAGAGCAGTGGCTTGTTGTCAGTAACAGCAGATACCGATGTCACTCCACTTGGACATATTTCAGAAGACACACACCTCTCGCCTGTGGTGGGTGACTTCACTATTATGCCAATAGGCTCAAGGGGTAAAGCTGTTCCCCAGACCCTCACGTCTATTTCATTCTTCTCACCAGCCAGTCAGGACAAGAAGTGACCTTGTAACTTTAACAAACCATTATCTCCACCTTCCACGGGCAAGTTTTCCAAGGTTGCCACTTTCTTTTCATCACCTTCCGGAAGGCTCTGTTGTACTCTCAGGCCCGTCAGGTGTTCAGGTGAGCTGCAAGTATTTGTGGCATCGTCATTGGGTGATCCCTCCCTCTGTGGCCTGTTTTGCCACTGCAAATTAATCCTGGGCAACTGTTAAAATCCCAGATTTGCCAACTGAAGAGGTGCAGGAATGGATTTTGTCAGCTAGCAAGAAACATGCAAGAACTGCCTGTGTAATAATTATGCAAAGATACTTGGCAGGCTCCAGAGGTCATTCTAAAGTAGTGCCACTTTCACTTACCTTTGGATTCACACGTTTGATCAGCAGCATAAACAGCAAGATGATGCAACAGAATCAAGTGCATCAAGATGTATATTTGGACTAAATCTATGCTTCTGATTATTTCCATTTGCCTGGTCACTTTGTTAATAGTTTCAGTCAAAAGCACTGGCCTTTGCTTTAACCTGAAAGGTGCACTAGTATGAGACTGCATCAGCTGGAGGATGGATTGTCTCTCTGGATGGGAAAACAAGTTTAATTAAAAGAAAGGTGACAATACAAATGTATTCACATAGGCTTCTATTGTCTTTAGCAAAGCAGTGTCTCTTGAGTCTAAACTTACTGCATTTGTATGAGTGCTGCTTTGTGCCATATGTTAAGAATCTGTGATAAATACCAAGCCCTGGTCAGAAAAATAATCAGATGAAAGCAATAAACTTTAAAATATGAAATGTTTACTTCCAACCATACTAGGGATAGTTCATCTGGTGTTCAGCCTAGGCACTTTAGACATGAAATGCAGCAGGAAACAGACCTTTTCACCAAAATGAGGTCAACTCTCATCATTTTATTGCAAGTCTCACAATATTTGGTGTTACTGATCTGAGTTACTACAGAGAATTCTTTCCTGGGTGCTGGCTGGTGAGTCTTGCCCACATGCTCAGGGTTCAGCTGATCGCCATATTTGGGGTCGGGAAGGAATTTTCCTCCAGGGCAGATTGGCAGAGGCCCTGGAGGTTTTTCGCCTTCCTCTGCAGCATGGGGCACGGGTCACTTGCTGGAGGCTTCCCTGCACCTTGAGGTCTTTAAACCACGATTTGAGGACTTCAATAACTCGGGCATAGGTTAGGGGTTTGTTACAGGAGTGGGTGGGTGAGATTCTGTGGCCTGCGTTGTGTAGGAGGTCAGACTAGACGATCATAATGGTCCCTTCTGACCTTAGAGTCTATGAGTCTTTTTTTTTTTAAAGCAAGTTTCTATCCCTCCGGGTTTCAGAGAAAAGCTTGAAAACGTGACCTCTATTGGCTCAAAAACCAGAAGACAGTAAAAGGAACCCAATATTTATTAGTATTTAAAAAAAAACTAATGATTTTTAAGCACAAATTTGGTCTTATCCCATTGCCCGTTCCTCCACCACATAAGTAACCCTAATTGAATACCTGCTTCAGAGAGGCTCAGGGCTTGAGAGAGCAGAGAGGTTTATTAGCCGAGCTCTGTGTGGCTGGGGAAACTGCTCATTGCCTGCTTGTGCAACGTTACCTCTGTGAGGTTCTGGGGCCGAACAGGAGGTGGTCAGTGCAGGTTGCCATCTTGATGGTGAAATAAGGAATCCTCTGTGGGCTTGCTGCCAGTTCTCAGGACGTCCTAATTTTTTTCTCTCCTTAAGGATAGTGATTCGAGAAAACGAGGGGGAGAAATCCATAGAAATCTGAGCAAGGGTTTGCAGAGAATGACTCCACACGTGTTAGGGATTCTGAGACAGTCGAGAGACCACAGCTTCAGCTCTTATGGAGCAATGGGAAGGCTCAGCAAAGAATATTTGGCCATTATTAGAAACAATGTCAAAATGCCACACTGCCCTGGCAAGCGTCCATTCACAGCTCAGTTTATTTTTCATAAAATCACCTTTGATTACGGTTCTGGGTTCATGTGAAAAGTGTTTTTCAAAGACAGTAATTTTCCATTTCATGCTTTGAATGCTGCAGCCCAAACATAGGATTAAACATGAAAAGGAAATGAGCCATGACTAATCGCTGCCACAGCTTGGGTAGAGGACCCATTACCTTCTTCGGAGCTAGTGACACACTGAAGTACAATGTCTCCTATCCTTGGGGTGACTGGCCAGGTCATCAGAGCATGCCGCTGTATTGTTAAATCCTGGCCAAAATCCGAACGAATGCCTCAGTGAGCCGAAGGACATTTGAACACGCCTCTTTGCCGACAGCTTTGCTGCAGTAACAGGAGCAGAGATTAATAGATTTGGTGCAGGTTTTAGACTGGTGTGTCAGGCTTCATTGGTCCTCTCTCTTTCCATCTTCACTCTTAATATTAGCTTTAAGGGGCGGGGGGGGGGGGGGGGGGGGGGGGGGAGAGAGAGAGAGAGAGAGCCTTACAATTGCCTGGCCTTATGTTAACAAAGAAATGCCCAGGCTGGAGAAATGCTAATTAAAAAACATCTCCTCTTCAAAGACCAGAATTGGAAATAGCCACATGGAGACTTAATGCGATTAAAATGTATGAGAGGATTATAACGGTAGTGTACGGGTTTAGTGAAGCTGCTCCTGCCCCATACACTAGTGTCAGGGTTTTTTTGGGGGGGGGAGGATGGGTTCCAGCCCCGCCCCCCAAGACTTGATTATGAAACAGTGAGTAGAAAACCAAAATATTTTATTAATCTGAAAAACCAATGGTCTGTATAGGGAAATAATGAACTGACTGTACCCCAGGACTCTGTGTTCAAGAGCCCTCCAGCACATCTGACTTTCAGAGAGCTCTGATGAATCTATTTAGAGGAAAATAAATTATTAGTCCGGCAGCACTAGCAGCCAGGCTGCGCCTTCCTCTCTCTCCAGGCAGATTTGACGGGGAAACACCAGGGCTGGATAAAAGGAAACTATTCCAACAAAATTCATGAGTTCAGTTGTTGTTTTTAACCAAACACCAGTGTAAGATTTGACTCCCACTTCACGGACGCAGTGCTAAGCAATGACCATTGTGAGCTGTAAGCTGAAATTAGTAATAGCTTAGGAAGAGTCGGTGGTCATGCCTTAGAGAGAGCTGGGGGATTAGCCAAGCCTGTTTCACTCTTGGATGCTCAGTGCTACAGCTGGGAAGAGGATGACAAGCAGCAATATGACACGTTAGCGGGACAAAGCCAATATCCAGTGGCTGGAAGCTCACACTGGAAAAATACAAACTGGGAATCAGGTGCAGCCTTGTAACAGTGAAATCAGTTAACTACAGGAGCAGCTTCCTGATGGCCGTGGTAGAGTCTCCATTGCATGCAGGCAATGAGCCCGATCTCCAGCTGGGGTGTATCAAACCCCACCCAAAGCCCCTTTTTATAGTCTGTGGGGCCAGCCGAGGCCTGGGCCCATTATTACTATTTATTATGTTTACTCTGGAAGTGCCAGCCAAACCCAGGGCCCTATTGCACTGGGCACTGCAGAGACACCCAGACAGAGCCTCCCTCCCCAGAGAGCCTCCAGGCTAGGCAGACCGGACAGACATGGGGTGGGGGATGGGGCAGAAGAGCAAGCAGTGTGAATAAAGGGATGGCAGAAAATGGTGGCTTGGTGGCTTTTTTGGGTAGGGGTTGGGAGGGGATTAGCTAGAGGAGAGCAGAGTTCTGTGAAGGGTTGAGCGTATGTAGGGTCTGCTGCTGAAGGCCTGTCTACACTAGCCTTCGAGTCCGAACATTTCCCACTGCTGTGGCTCCAGTGGTGGGGGTTTGAACCATTGTGCCACATAACCCCGCTCAGGGCCGGTCGGAATGACTCCGGTTGAATCATTGGTGCCCCGTCTACACTGGCGCTCGCACTGTTTGCTCCTGCCAGGAGAGCCCCTGGAAGGGGGGTTCTGGATCCCAGTGTTGCCAGTGGAGAAGGAGCCATGGCATTTCCTGTCCTCTACGGGGCAGGTGTCTGTAGGGGATGGTTTATCTGGCTCTGGGTTATGTACTTGAATTGGCTTTCAGATTGTTAGCTATGCCTGACCTAGGCCTCTGGGCCTGATTCTGATCTCACTCACAGCGGATTTACACCAGTATCACTCCGGGGAGTCACTCCTGATTTAAACTGGTGTAAATGTGTTCAGAATCTGACCCATTACTCCTAAGGAGTGCAGTGCTTCGGTGGTAGCTACCATCTTTCAGGTGGGATAAGAAGGTTTCCAACCATCCGAGGAGCGAGGTTCTGGACCAGCCTCCCAAGAGAATCCAACAACCTGACTCGTTTTGTGATGGCACTTGACAGGATCTGACGGGGCTGCCTCCGTTAGCAGGGACTGAACGCCATGACCCAGGAGGTCCCGTGCAATGCTACGTCCTGTTTAAATCCAAGTCATAATTACCTGTGGTCACAAAGATTCCCCCAGCTCTTCTCACGGCTGTTGTGAAGCTGATCGGGGTGTCCTGGCTAAATTCCTGCTTGGAGTAACATTCCTTGAGCAAGTAATTGTGCTTTTAAAGCATCTTACAGTCCTGCTTCCACCACAGGTAGCTGTATCTCCTGGGGGGCGGGAGGGGTGCAGTGAGATGTATTTATTACACCGGATGTTCATGCGACAGTCCTGCAGTCCTTGCACACGTGAAATTCCTACCGATTTTGAAGGGAGTTTTACACACACAAGGGCTGCAGGGTCAGGGTCAAGGTGGGGTTCAAAGCTTTTGACTGGGATTTTCAAAGGAGCCTGAAGTAGTTAGATGCCCAAATCCCATTGAATTGGACGCCAAATTGCCCTAGGCCCCAGCTTCTGCAATCTGATCAACCTTCAGATCTCACATCTTAATCCAAACTGATCTCAACCAAGAAAATGGTCCTTCTCTGGGCAAGGAGCCAGCTCCTCCTGGACTTGCTCCCCCTCACACTTCTACAGCTGGCAATTAAATCCTAACCAGAGACCGCAAACTCCCAATGACCTGCTCGTTGTGCTAAAACATTCTGACCTAATATTAGTGCCACTGGCGTGGTAGAAAAAATAGCAGCTGTGGCGGAGAATTGGAGTAAGGGCAGCCAATGCCATTATATAATTTTAGGCTGTGAAAATAAACTGCAGGATCTTACACTGCATGTCAACATGAAAAGCAAAGAAAAAGTCTTTCAGCAATGTAAACTCCTGGGCAGCAGAAATGCCAATTAAGGAACATCTGTTCCTCATATTCCAGGAGGACTAGAAGTAACCACATGGCAACCTAATGGGATTAAAATATAGCACCAGATTATATTAGTACAGCAAAGATCAGCTGCTGCGGATGTTCTTATGAAATCAGTGCAAAAGTGAAAAACAAAATTTCCCTCCTCAGGATAGAGGCAGGACATTTTTTTTTTAAAAATTGTTTTAGCATCTGGATTTCATGTAACAGGTGGGGGCTGGAGCCATGTGGTTTTCAATATGCTGGTAAATGTTCAGTTAAAAGATAGTTTGTGCTGAGTAGATTAAAACATTTTTTGGAAGAAATGTTGGTATTGGCACAGCCTGTGGGTTCCAGCAGGTCACCAATTGGCCGTAACTGGATTTCTAGAGTCCAGTAAAATGGGTCCCACAGCCGCCTCCTGCCAGAGCTGTGGTGCCTGAGTGGCGTCCCCAGGAAGAGAGGGTACGTAGCTGTGAGCAGCACATTCACTCAAGGCTTTAATAAACCTTTGGGCGAGGGAAATACATGGAGCTGTTTGGCACATCCCAGGGGTGGTCCTCGCCTAGCATCCCCTCTGAGGTGCCGCTGGTGTGTCTAGGGAACTGAGCGCGCTGATTCGGCCCCTCCGCTAACATCTTTCATTTGCTTCAGCAAAGGTTAAAACTGGGCATAGCAGAAAGTGTTGGGAGAGCCATTAGCGGAGAGGAAATGCAGGGGAGGGGCAAGGATGAAAATCAGGGATAAGTCAGCACCCTGTGGCATTTGGTTCCTGTCTCTCATGAGCCTTTTCTATGGTGCTTGGAAAATGACCCAACCCTGCCAGCCCGCACTCAGAGCCACTGAAATCGAGGCAAGTGCTCCGGTGAGTGGGAACCACGAGTCGGGGCTGAGCGAGGGTTTGCAGCCATGGCCCAAGATGCTGGTACCCACCACTGCACAGTTTTTCATAGCAATGGACAAACGTATCCAGTCATCACAGACTGTGAGTTGAATAGACAACAGGAGCATTCTTTACAAATCATTAATAATAACCGCATACTATTTTGGAATGCTCATATGTCCCAAGGCCGACGTCATTTATATGTAACCTCTATTTAAGGAGTCTAGTAACAAAGCCGTACATCATAAGAACAGAACTGTTATCATAGCAACCTCCCCATCACATGATGCATTCCATCTGAAGGACAGAATTCCCTTTTAGACAGGCATGAAAACAGAACTCTGCTCATTACTGTCTTGTTGAAATATCTTGATTTAAAGGCAAATACATTCAAATTAAAATCAAATTCTTGATATACATTCTGCCTTGAATTAGACCCCAGGCAACTCCAGTGATGTAAGAGCCAATTAGGGTCCCCATGACTTCTGGTTTACACCGGAGAATTTAGACTTTGCATCTTTAACCACTTCTTCTTTTGCTTTTTTACATATTACAGGTGTATAGAAATGCCAGATAGGAGTCTCTTTTGATGAGAGAGGGAGAGGCAAATCCTTAACCAGAATATAGAACAATCAGGCAAGAATTTTTCTTTACATTTGTGCCAACCCCTCCCCTGCCCCCAAACTTGCTGGCTTTTGTTTTCCTGTGTAGTTAGAGCACTCAAAAGGTTCATAACAAACTAGATACGGGAAATGTATTATCGGAGATCCTCTTGCCACCGCTCCCCCTCAGAGCCCCCCCCCTTTCACCCAGACGTGATTTGCCTTGTCTTTACTTTTTGCGTATTTTCAGCTTAATTTGGATGTCCCACCCTTGCACCCATCTCAAAATGTAATTGTAAGCGGGGAAGTGGGAGTAGGAGTGTTTCTAGTGGGGTCCTGCAGGGATCGGTTCTTGGTCCTGTGCTATTTAACATTTTTAATCAAATGACCTGGAAGAAAACAGAATATCATCACTGATCAAGTTTGCAGATGAAACACAAATGAGGGGAGTGATAAATAAGGAAGAGGCCAGGTGACTGATAGCCATGCTTACAGGATGGGGGACTATCTTGGGAAGCAGAGAGATTCAAGCTCAATCTCTGTAGCTTATATATGGAGATATACCTATCTCCTAGAACTGGAAGGGACCCTGAGAGGTCATCGAGTCCAGTCCCCTGCCTTCACTAGCAGGACCAAGTACTGTCCCTGACAGGTTTTTTGGTTTTTTTGCCCCAGATCCCTAAATGGCCCCCTAAAGAATTGAACTCACAAACCACTGAGCTTGCCCTCCCCCCTTAACAAAGAGACACTTAAGAAGTGACTTGATTACAGTCTATAAGTATCTACATAGGGATCAAATACTTGATAATGGGCTCTTCAGTCTAGCACAAAAAGGTCTAACGTGGTCCAATGGCTGGAAGTTGAAGCTAGACAAATTCAGACTGGAGATGCGGAGTAAATTTGTAACAGTGAAAGTACTGAACCATTGAAATAATTTACCACGGGTCATGGTTCTATCACTGGCAATTTTAAAATCAAGATTGGATGTTTCTCTAGAAGTTCTGTTCTAGGAATGACTCTGGGGCAGGTCTCTGGCCCGTGTTACACAGGAGGTCAGACTAGATGGTCACCATGGTCCCTTCTGGCCTTGGCATCTAGGACTGTGTGGCCATATTGCAGCTCCCCCCAACATTTCCGGTCCCACCTCCACCCAGTAGAAAGCCCAAGGTTGGAATACCAGGGGCTGCGAGGCAGAATCCAGGCATGATGTCAGAGGTGTGGCAGTGGCCCAACACTGGAATAGCACAAGGTGCTTCAGGTCAGGATTTAGGTGTCATAGCAGAGCGGTGTCTGTCTGTGTGTATGTGAGGCCTGAAATAGCAGCGCCAGTGCAGGCAGGGCCGGCGCTCCCATTAGGCGACCTAGGCGGTTGCCTAGGGCGCTGCTATTTTGGGGGCGCCTGCGCCCCCGCCGCCCGTACAAATTTGGGGGCGGGACCTTCCGCCGCCGCTGTTGGGGGCGGGATTTCGGGGGCGGGACCTGCCGCCGCCTAGGGCGCCGGCAAAGCTGGCGCCGCTACTGAGTGCAGGTCACACTTGAGAGTCACTGACAGGGCTATGTGGGGGTCCGGGACTGGAATAGTTCGGGTTGAGTGCTGCACGTTCATTGGCTGAGCTGTGTGGGAACTTGTATGATCCATATCCAGACTCTGCTTGGCAAAGGCCCTGTGCTGCTGTTGGGTCAGAGTTACAGCTTATTGATGATTTGGTTGGGAGATGCGCTATTTTCTGTACAAACACAGAAGGGATTCCAGTCCCAGCCCCTTTCATTAGCTTTGCATTCACGTGCTATTTAGAAAGCTGAGCTGTGAAGAAAAGAAATGCACGGGAGGGAATTGTTCTCAGTTCTATTTCCTGTCTGAGGGGTTTTGGAAAGGTTCCTGCGATCTACTTGTAAGTAAGTAGACAGGTAACAATTTTGAAAGGCTATTTGAAAAATAATGCCGTGGTGTCAGGGGGTGCTCCGAGGAGAAGCATTCAGAGGTTTCTGGGGAAGAACATTAATGAAATGACTCAATTTGCTCCAGAATAATTTAGTTTGGGGGATGCTGAGGCACTTACACTGAACTCTCGCGTTTCAATTTAGGCTGAGAATCTCGGGGACCTTGGTGGAGTTGCCTGTCTGCCCTGAAACAGCTAATGACAAAACTCAGGGGCACCATTTGGAAATGTATCTGTAGAAATCTTTGTGACACTTTGTGCATGAAAGAGTTGCCAGAGCAATGGTTTGAGCCCCTAGCCCTGTTTACTGGCGTTTCTGCATCATCCGGTGTCGAGCACCCTCCCCGCTCATTGACTTCTATCTTCCAGGGATGAGATTGAGTCTGAGGACTGCTTTTACTCCTGCCTAGAGCATATGATGGTTCCTAAAGCCTTTGCATATATGGGAGTGTGTGATTGCTGGCTGCAGGATCAGGCCACACACGAATGGGGAGAGGTTGTATGGTGCGTTTCTCCTGACCGGCTCTGAGGTTTCAGGGCAGAGAGGAGATAAGCAGCTAAGACAGGGAGATTTCCAGAAGATTATGTCAGAAGGCAAAGTCCATCATCTGACTAGACAAGCCCCAAATGAGAAGGCTTATTGCAGTACCAAACGGGGGGAGGAGGTGGGGAGAGGGGGGAGAGCGCTTTAACTGTTTTAACTCCTTTTTAAAAATAGACTGTTCTGTCTGCTGAAGGACAGCACACTCCTCCCCATCTGAAATGACACCGTATGCCGTTGCTTTGGCACAAAGGCTGCAGGAATCTCTCTCTGGCCTCTGCTCTGCCTTGTCCCCACTCTATTTAGACTCCGTGCTACCAATGGCACTAAACTGGTGTTTGGCTTTTTGATAATGATGCTTTGAATGTCAAGGTTCTGACACGGTTTCACAGTGTTTGCCCAGGTGAAAGGGGGCACAGATACAGCTCTCGTGGTCCTTATGCAGCCTTGCTTATATGTATTGCCCAGAGCTGGTAGAGAGCTCTGGAGGTGGCATAACGGAACAGCTGTTCCTTAGTTCCTTAACTCACTTGCTGGCGTTTTTTTTTTTTAACATAGAGGGGCATTTTAGCTCTCGATAGATAGCTATCATGTTTGTTCAGCAAATGCCATCCATAACATCTGACCACAAGCTCGATGGTTGGCCAAACCTTTCCCACAGCAGGATAATAGAAACAAAAGCCATGCCCTCTGTTACGGTCAGTCACAGATTGTGCAATCCCTGCTTACTTGGGAAGGAGATCAATTTGCAAAAGTTGCTGCAGTACGTCTACCATATGTGGGGACAGCTTTCATCCCTAATAGACCTCTCCCCATTAGGAGCCAGGTACTAGTTCCAGCAGTTAGAACAGGGCAATTAGGCAGAGTTTGCAGGACTGCTGAAGTATCTGGAAGAAATTAGAGGGAAAGAAAACAAGGGGACATGGGAATAGTTATAGTAAGGCTGCAGTGCAGCAAGGCACTAAGCACAAACTCTGAGCTAATTGTTATTGTGCAGGTGAATACAATGTAAACTAAATACATAATGACATTTCCTACTGCCTTATCTAGGAGAGAGATTTTTAATGGTTTCAACCTCCTTTATGAAAGTTTTTCCCAGCCCACATTTGTGCTGAATTTCCCCCTCATTGCATCCAGGGCATTGCATAGTACCAGTGTATACAGTAGCTTATTTAGGTCTGATTCAGCAAAGTACTTAAAACATGCGCTTTGCTGAATTGGGATGGTGTTTACATACTTTGTTAAATCAGGGCCTAAATGAGGCCCTACGCACAGCAGTAATGTGACGTGCAAGTCAAATACTATTACAAAAATCTCACAAATAAAAGGCAGTACGAAATTACATTGTTTAGTTTGTATAGTATAAGCCTATGCAACAATGGTAATAAATACCTTGCACTCCTCTGCCTGGTTCCAGACCATTCAATTCCCCTCCTTTGCCACCTAAGCAGATGGGCACACTCTCTCCCTCTTGTACGCAACATCAGAGCTCACTGTCCAGGTTCCATAACCAGAGGATGGCGTCTGGGTCCAGGGAGGCGAGGCGTTGTACACCGCCCTCCAGATGTCGAGCTGGACACTCTTCTGACACGAGTTATTGTCTGCAACGTGGCCCCACAGTCACAGCGTGCGGAGGAAACCAGGCCAAGCTGGGGCATAGTTGTGCAAACTCGGCATGAACCGGTGCAGTGATGGACTCCTGAATTTATTCAGTGTGTTAGATTTGCTGTCCCATCAATGCCTCCACTCGGTAAGGATGGAGTTTCCAGCTCCCTGGCCATGTTGATCGTCTGTGTATGGTAATAGGCCAGTAATGCTCTTGTCCAAGAGTGGGGGAGCTGCCGTAGCAAAGGGGTGTCAAGCGATCAACCACTGTCTCACACCCCGGTGTGCACCAGGGTGCTGTGAGGATACATTAATTCATCTTTGTTTAGCTCATTTGAGAGTCTCTTGGGTGGAAAGTGATATATAAGTGCAAAAATTATTATTAGCCAAGTTGCAATACTAGCCTTGTTCCGGGTGAAGGAGGAGCGATTACTTGACCATTGGGGTAAGTTTGTTGTCTGTTGCGTGTGTGTTTGTGTATGTTGTGGTGTGCTTGCTGCTGGACTGAAATATACCGTGTGGTCTGTTAGTTTGGGGACTGGCTCACCGTGTGGGTGCTGAGCCTAGCGCCCTGAGAGGCGGAAAGCTCCTTAACGAGGCTTTGATCCCTAAGCCCTTTAGCACCCATCAACCCTTTACTGGGGGCGGGGCTACTCAGGGAGACATGGGCTTTAAAAAGCCCGCTCCTAAGCGACCAGGGGAGCTAGTGAACAGGAGCGGCTAACGGGAGTTTTGCGAGGGAGTTCACAAGGGAGAGAGTGGGGGGGCTACGTACACTCACCATTCCTTAAACTTCTTTAAACTTAAGCCCAAAACACCCCCTGATAAAAACAAAACAAGACCAAAGGAACCAGCTGCAGGAGTAAGAAGAGAATTCAGGCAGAAGTCCAGTGACAGAGTGGGGGCTACCCAGTTTATTGCACCCAAGGCAGCATGTCTGATTACCTGCCCTAGGGGCAGGTGGCGTGTGTGTGCACTCGGTGCAAGGAGCTCCTGGCCCTCAGAGACCGTGTACAGGTTTGGAGACCAGGGTAGCTGAGCTGGAGGAGCTAAGGGAGACAGAGAGGTACATAGATGAGACGTTCCGGGACACAGGAGAACAGTCCCACCCCCCGTCTGACAGCCTCTGTGCTGTTGAGGAGGATGAAAGTCCCAGGGAAGGAGAACATCTAACTGGAGCAGAGGGAAACGATGCCATAGTTGGGACCCACCTTCCAGATGATGTTGTGGTCTCCTCTCGCACTGAGGAGACCTCTCTGGGGAAGGGAACTCCAGTTATTAGGAAGAGACAGGTATTAGTAATGGGCGATTCGATCATTAGAAACATAGAGAGCTGGGTTTGCGATGACCAGGAGAACCGCATGGTGACGTGTCTGCCTACTGTGAAGGTTGCAGATCTCTTGAGACATCTAGATAGATGTATGTGTAGTGCTGGGGAGGATCTGGTGGTCGTGGTACATGTAGGTACCAGTGACATAGGGAAGGGTAGGAGAGAGGTCTTGGAGGCCAAATTTAGGCTTCTAGGTAAGAGATTGAAGTCCAGGACCTCCATGGTAGAATTCTCTGAAATGCTTCCAGTTCCACACGCAGGGCCAATTAGACAGGCAGAACTGCAAGGTCTCAATGCATGGATGAGACAATGGTGTAGGGAGGAGGGGTTTAGATTTATTAGGAACTGGGGAAACTTTTGGGAAAGGAGGAGCCTATACAGGAAGGATGGGCTCCACCTAAACCAAAATGGAACCAGATTGTTGGCACTTAAAATTAAAAAGGTCGTTGAGCAGTTTTTAAACTAAGGGCTGGGGGAAAGCCGACAGGTGCGGAGGAGTATGTGGTTTGGACAGAGACATCCCTTAGGGGAGGATCTATTAATGGGGGTTTTCTATGTCCTAGTAAGGAGGAGAGGATGGAAGATGATAAAATACAGGTAGGATCTGATGAGAAACAGTCCAATGAAAAAAAGTCTCATTCAATTACATCATGTAATGGCAGACAGCTAAAAAGTGACAAGTTTTTAAAGTGCTTATATACCAATGCTAGGAGTCTAAATAATAAGATGGGTGAACTAGAGTGCCTCGTATTAAATGAGGATATTGATATAATAGGCATCACAGAAACTTGGTGGAATGAGGATAATCAATGGGACACAGTAATACCAGGGTACAAAATATATCAGAAGGACAGAACAGGTCATGCTGGTGGGGGAGTGGTGCCATATGTGAAAAAAGCATAGAATCAAATGAAGTAAAAATCTTAAATGAACCAAACTGTACCACAGAATCTCTATGGATAGTAATTCCTTGCTCTAATAATAAGAATATGGTGGTAGGGATATATTACCGACCACCTGACCAGGATGGTGATAGTGACTGTGAAATGCTCAGGGAGATTAGAGAGGCTATTAAAATAAAAAACTCAATAATAATGGGGGATTTCAACTATCCCCATATTGACTGGATACATGTCACCTCAGGACAGGATGCAGAGATAAAGTTTCTTTACACCTCAAGTGACTGCTTCTTGGAGCAGCTAGTCCTGGAACCCACCAGGGGAGAGGCAATTCTTGATTTAGTTCTAGGTGGAGCACAGGATCTGCTCCAAGAGGTGAATATAGCTGGACCGCTTGGTAATAGGGACCATAATATAATTAAATTTAACATCCCTGTGGTGGGGAAAACACCATAGTGGCCCAACACTGTAGCACTCAAGAAAGAGATCTTGGAGTCATTGTGGATAGTTCTCTGAAAACATCCACTCAATGTGCAGCGAGAGTCAAAAAAGCAAACAGAATGTTGGGAATCATTAAGGAAGAGGCAACAGAGAGTCCTGTGGCACCTTTAAGACTAACAGATGTACTGGAGCATAAGCTTTCGTGGGTGAATACCCACTTCGTCAGACACATGTAATGGAAATTTCCATTACATGCGTCTGACGAAGTGGGTGTTCACCCACGAAAGCTTATGCTCCAGTACATCTGTTAGTCTTAAAGGTGCCACAGGACTCTCTGTTGCTTTTTACAGATCCAGACTAACACGGCTACCCCTCTGATAATTACGGAAGAGATAGATAATAAGACAGAAAATATCATATTGCCTCTATATAAATCCATGGTATGCCCACATCTTGAATACTGCATGCAGATGTGGTAGCCCCATCTCAAAAAAGATATATTGGACTTGGAAAAGGTTCAGAAAAGGGCAAGAAAAATGATTAGGGGTATGGAACAGCAGCCGTATGAGGAGAGATTAATAAGGCTGGGACTTTTCAGCTTGGAAAAGAGACGACTAAGGGGGGATCATGACTGGTGTGGAGAAAGTAAATAAGGAGGTGTTATTTACACCTTCTCATAACACAAGAACTAAGGGTTACCAAATGAAATTAACAGGCAGCAGGTTTTAAACAAACAAAAAGAAGTATTTTTTCACACAACACACAGTCAACCCGTGGAACTCCTTGCCAGAGGATGTTGTGAAGGCCAAGACTATAATAGGGTTAAAAAAAGAACTAGATAAATTTATGGAGGATAAGTTCATCAATGGCTATTAGCCAGGATGGCCAGGGATGGTGTCCCTAGCCTCTGTTTGCCAGAAGCTGGGAATGGGTGACAGAGGATGGATCACTGGATGATTCCCTGTTCCGTTCATTCCCTCTGGGGCACCTGGCATTGGCCACTGTCGGAAGACAGGATACTGGGCTAGATGGACCTTTGGTCTGACCCAGTCTGGACATTCTTATGTTCTTATGTTGAGTGGTACTTTACTCGACCATTAGTGTAACTGGAATCAATGGAGAAAGAGACTACGCAATGAGCCAGTATGTGTCTAGACAACACTTTGCTAACCTGAGCTGTTACTGAAGTGTTGTGAGCATTTGGGGGAAGAAGAAAAAAAAAGGTCAGCTTCAAAAAAGAAGATGCAATCCTGTTGATTTGGGTGTTCATCACTTAATGAAGAGATGAGAGACCACCCAGCCATTGTAAAGGAAGGAATCCATCCTTCAAGAACCAGCCCGATTCTCCTTTCACACTGATGCAATTTCACTGGAGTTTCTCCTCATTTATATGGCTGTATGTGCGCAGTAACTCAGCGCCCCGTTCTGTTCTGTTGCTATGGATGAATGGTCACCAAAGGCCTAGAGGATACAGCTGTATATTTAACAGGCAGAATCCTCTTAGCTGGAAGCTAGTTTAGCTAAAGCTACCGAGTCCTTTTTTTAAAGAGATACGCCCAGTATTTAACCTTCTTTGCTATATGGAAACACCATAAACAGAAACAGCATCTCAGGGAGAGCATGTTAAACAGCATGTTATCGATCTGACACCTTACTGACAAAGAAGAGTTAACCTTCCCCCCCTCAATACTTTGAGTTGTGAAGCAATTAACATTCACTCACAAGTGCTCGTTTCAAATATATCCCCAGCATCTGGGCTGTCTGACACCCAGTGACTGAACTTTGTTTAAGGGAAATCTGACACAATTCTGAATGGACACAGAACACACTCCCTGGAAGGAATTCAAATCACTTAACCTTCATTTTGTGCTCTTGGAAACTCAAACCAAATTAATGTGTCAAAGAATAGTTTACCAGGGAGTTTTTGTGTTAGTGATAACTTAGGAGAGTGCTGTTTGCAGAGCGACCCCTATACGACAGTGTGATGGGGGGACACTCACGTCTTGAGCGCCTCCTGCTGCTGTGTGCAGTACTGCAGTCCTTTCCCCGCTCCTGGCACCCCTGTAGGTTATCGACCTCACTTGGTGGGTCTTCGGTGGCTCGGCCCTCTCACCAGATCACTCAGACAAAATGAACCCCGTCCAGGGAGCAAAAGTCCAACTAAACTATCTGCCCTCACCAAGGTCTTCAGCCCTGGCTCTGGGCCCTGTAAATTCAGATTCCAAATAAGCCTTGTCCCCTTCTTGGGGTTTACAGCACTTTGCCGATGGGGGAACCTGGGCCAGCCCACTGCTCCGAGTTCTATAAACAGCATACAGGTACTGCACACTGCAATTCACTGCTGCTATTTCCTTGGGCTTCTTCCCACTTGGCCCCTTTATCTTCACCCCTTAGCTTTGGCTGGTTGTTCTCAGGTATTCTCTCTCCCAGCTTCAGCAAATGCAGCCAGAACCAAACTCTAGTTGTCCCTCAAGCACCTGTGGCCAGAGATGAGCCCCTGGCCCCTGCTTCTTCCAGGAACTGCCCTGCTAAGGCCCTGCAGATCCTTTTATCTGAGCCTGCTGGGCTCTGATTGGCTGCTGCCGTGAGGCCTCTCTAGGCAGGCCCAGAGGGCCCATCTTTGCTGCTCCTTTCCTGGGGCGGGGTATAGTAAGACTCCAGCAGGGGGGCAGAGAGGCGTAATACACCCCATCACAGACAGTCCTATAGCATGTGATAGAGAAATACACCCCTGCTATAGAACGGTTCAAAAAATCTACAAAAGGAGATAGATCTCTCTGAAATTCTATAGGGCCAGATCATCGCCTCCCATGGTAACCCCTCAGGCAAGGACTCCAGGGATGAGATCCCTCCCACCACATCATCCCATTAGCCCCCAGTGGAAAAGGCAATGGGACCTGCCTCCACATCTTGTGACCCCACCGGCGCTGGCCCCAGTACTAGTCTTCTCCCATCCGTGGGCTGCCTGACAATATGGGCCTGGGATCACTTTGCTGTTCTATGCCTTTCCTCCATTCTTGTCTGGTTTTTGGGTCACGGGGGGAGGGACCATGCTTGTCCACAATCTGTGTTGTTGGTAGATCTCCCTGCACAATGATCCTGGCTGGGGCCTTGGGTGTTACTGCAATATGAATAAATTATCATCATCATCTGCATATCAAGCTGAGAAAGGCAGTAATTAGGGCTGATAGGCACACACTTCTTCCAAAAATACCTCCTTTATTTTAGGAGTCAGATGCTGCAGTCTTTTATGGCTCCCTGCAAGGCTTAAGTCTTGTGGAATCTGAGTGTGTTATCAGGAGCCCCTGTTTCCCCTTTTTCTCTCTGGGTTGGAGGGAGAAGGATTAAAACAAAGACCCCTTTGATCCAGTGAGTCCTCTCCAAAGTGCAAATACACGAGACAGTTTTTTTCCACGCTGTTGGTGAATTCCTGCAGTCCTTATTCTGGATTCCAGGGGAGTTTTTTGCCTGCGTGAGGACTTGGATCCTTGGCCCTCTGGATGTCCTTGGAAATGGCAGTGAAGGGAGAGAAGCAGATCTGCGTAGCTACCGCACAGTAGCAGACAATAACTCTTTGTAATGACAAGGGAGACACCAGCTTTCATTTTACAGAGATAATTTTTTCCTCCACTGAAATGAAGAAAAATACAGCCAGGTAGAAAAATGAGCAACGTAGCGCATGGCCGCTGGGGCAGGCAGTGAGGCTCAGCTTTCCTTCCCATTCGGTACGCGCTCACTCAGGGGAAGGGCGTTTTCCCATCTCAGTTAAAAATGCATGCACCCAGCTAAATAGCAGAGGGCAGTGAAGAGAGTATTGCAGAGCAGACTGCAGTCTCCCTCCATCTTTAATCTGCCGGGGAGATGGAGACGGAGACGAGAGAGACAGCCTTTCTAGACACCCCGTTCTCTTTGCTTTCCACAGGAGGCGCTTTTCTCTTGCAGGTTGTAGGCGCCCAGATGTCTGACTAGGGCCACAGAGCTGTGATACAGCAGCTGCAGCTGCAGCCTGCTTGCACTTACAGAAACACCTGGGGATTTTGCTCTATTATTAATGTTCACTCTCTTCCCAATCAGTGGCCTCATCCCAAGGCTGAGCTACCAGGATGTGGAAGTGATTACCTTGGAGGTGAACAAACCTTGGCGCTCAATGCCATTGTCACTGTGGGGTTCAAACCCCCCAGCATTGCCTCCCATTTGGCTGGCAGCAAGGCAAACAGAAGCAGCCAAAGCAATAGACCCCTCTGCAAACAGCAACAACCCATGATAGCCAAATACGACACGACACGAACTTGCTGCAAATCTCTCTCAGGATATTGGTGCTGATTTGAGCCACAATTTAGCAGTAGCTGGCCACTTGCCATTGTCCATTTTGGGGAGCAGGCACGGTGTGCTTGGTGGTTGTTGTTATAATTTATTATTTATATTAGTGTAGTGCATAGGAGCCCAATTAAGGCGGTCTGACAAAGTCGGAACGTTCTTAATGTTTTCTCTGAATACTCCGTGTGTGCCTCAGTTTCCCCCGTGTATTACTGAAGTATCCAGGTGGTGGGCTAAGAGTGTGTGGTCACTATAGAGACCCCTAGAGGGCAGGTGTGACTGCCAACTGGCTGCCTGGGCACAGAGAATGTCCGACACTGTATCCTGGCAACTGACGGCCGGGCCCCCTCCTCTGCAAGGAGCCAGCTGAAGGTGTTGGAGAACAAAGAGGCCAGGTGACCTGTTTGCCTGGGAAGAAGACAAAGCCCGGACGTGGGCCAGCTGGGCTGGTGGAAACTGGTCACTCTCGTGGTTGGGGACTCAGGGGGGAGAGCCCAGAGCTCTGGGCTCTGTATCCCTCCAAGACGGACTTTACTGAATGTCCCTGATTTCTGTGCTAAGAAGCTCTGTTCTATGCTGTGTTCCCATTGACTAATAAACCTTCTGTGTTACAATGCTGGTTGAGAGTCACGGCTGACTGCGAAGTTGGGGTGCGTGGCCTCTTTGGGGGCATGTGAGGCTTCCCCAGGTGTCCCATCCAGTGGACTCACTGCAGGAAGCTCACGGTGTGAACAGGGGGCTGAATGCTCCGAGGTCAGACCCAGGAAGCGCTGAAGCCGAGCAGGCTCCTTGCCCTGGTGACAGGTGCCCTGAGGGGAAGAGGTCCTGCCTGACTTCATTCAGAGCGGTTCCAGAGCACCGAGACTGTGACAGGGGGACCCTGTTGTTCTGTGGTTGTGGGTTCTGTGGGATCTGGGTTGTGTGTGAGCAGTGCTCATGCCCAACATCCCAAAAACCATTTCTTGTAGAGACAGTCCTGCCCCCTGCATAGCAGTAGATTAGCAGAGTATTTCTCTGTATCCCTCTTCCACTCCATATTTCCTACAAGCTACATTTGGCTTCTCCTGTTGTTTATTTCCTTGTTAATGTCATCATCATCTGCTTGTGACATTCCTTGCTAATTCTGAGGTCATGTCTAGAGTATTGACTTCAGGTAAGTAAGCAGTTGGAACAGAGAAAATCTTCGAGATCGAGCTGTGTATGCAAATAGACGTAGCATGTAAAAAGCAAGGGAAGAAAAATAATTAGAAAGCATTTCACATGTAAAGGAACCAGAATTGTTGCCAAGGAGAATATTTTAAAAGTTTCCTAGAGGCAATCGACGGTGAGTGTCAGATGGGATGCACCAGTCACAGACTCTGTGCTATTTACTCTTGGAGAGCAGACATCGGTGCAAAATGGCAAGTGCCCTTCCTCCAATTTGTCTTTCAGCTTAATTCATCAATCTTGGGAATATGCTGTAAATTTTCAGAGCCTCCATTGCTTATAAAAGGTCCCATGAGCTTTCATTGGTCACACACATTTGTGATGTGATCTCGCAAGGTGCCATAAACTCCTTCTGGAGATAATGTCTTTAAGCTCCAGTAATACATCATTTACCCTTCAGAAGATGATGCGACAGGAACTGAATTAGCTCGTGTCATTTCAATATCGGCACAGTTCCCAGTTTTTCATCTGTCCATGAAAAGTTATCAGTGAATTAGTCAATTATGGATTTTCTTCCTTTATTAAGTTGCATGCAAGCCAGACTGTAGACCATTGTATGCTCTATAATTCCCTCTTGACTTCTGTTTGTCTAATCAGTATATACAGTGAAAGAACTTCTTCAATACCAGCTGAGATTAGCTCCCTGATGTAATACTTAGTTTTTATTGTGGTGCCTCTAATTGTTTTTATTTGCTTTATTACACAATTAAGATTTCTGCTACATTTCCATTATTTATGTCTTTAATACAGATCCAGCAGGTCAGTATGAACTGAATGGCTGGATGGTACATGAGTTTTAATATTATGCCGGTTACATTTAAAACAACAACAACAACTACAACATTTTTAGAAAGGTTGTGGGTGAGACCCTTGCCCCTGCTCTGGCCCCTTTATGCCAAGTCCAGAGGGATGGAACAGCATAAATGGGCCCTAAAAAAGCCCCACTTCCCCTAGTGGAGGCAGGGAGGAGAACAGCTGTATCTCCTGGCAAGCCGTGGTGTAGGGGTCAGGCCAGGAGTGGGGCTGGGAGGGCTGTGCTGGAGTAGGGCAGCTTGGGGGGCTGCCGTAAGATGTTCCGTCCCCTGGTCTCTCTAAGGTACCCTGCTGGGGTCCACTTCCGCCCCCAGAGCAGCCCAAGAACCGGAAGGTGCAAAGGTAGCTTAAATCTGCCATCACCCTCCTGTCCCTGGACTGCTAGTTCTGGGATGCGCCTCTTAGATTTCACCCCAAGTATCTTACACTGCCAGAAAGCGAACCTACCTCTGCAAAAGATTTGTGGGCCACATTCTTCGGTGTGGTCAAACTGCAGAGAATGCAGCTCAGGCGTGTGTGTGTGTGTGTGTGTGTGTGTGTGTGTGTGTGTGTGTGTATGTAAAGGTGGCTAAGCTCTCCCTGATCCTTCTGCTGCTCTGTGTAGCCCAGTCCCCCTATTCAGCGTCAGAGTGGCCTGAGGGTGACTCGCATCTATGCCAGGCTGCAGTGATTACATGGCCGAAAACGCAGCTGAGGATCAGCATAGCATAGGGAGGCCCCTGCCATGTCTGTTTCCACCAGCCACTCTCCCTTTTCCCAGCTACCCCACCAGCGAGGAGGGTGAGGGTGAGCGACATCAGCTCTGTGCTACCAGAAGGTCACCCTGACACTAGGCTGATCAGCTGTGGCACAGTGAGGCTGTCATAGCCAGAGTGCATGCAGTAGTTGCACTGCATTGGAGTATCTGTCTGTATGCTTTTCTTTTACATGTCCACTAGCCAGGTCCTAGGCATGTCCTTTTTTAGAGCTGTATCTCACAGGCAGCAAGCTGACTCATCCCCAGTGTCGATTTTAGTGATAACGCTGTGCGCGTTGGTAAACGTTTAAATTCCGCTCGGACTATACTCAGTAAAGAGCCTGGAGGCCTTGGGTTAGGGACTGTAAAGGGCCAAAAGAAAAATATAACCTCTGGGTAAAGAAGATTACTCTAAACCCCAATGACCGCATGTCACAACTCAGGCTGTGGAGACATGTACCTGTCCTGCACTCTTTTCTCAGGGAAAATTTCTATTTTACAAGCCTCTAGAAGCATTAGTTCAGTGATGGCTCTTCCAGGTGCCAGGATATTTTTTGCTATCGAATGGGAAAGCACTGGGAATGGATAACTTTGAACTCCATCTTCACTGTGTTGCAAGACCACCGGGGCATGTATTTTTCAGCACACAGCTGTCCTTAATTCCCATTTTGCAGTTCAGTGTTTTTTAATTAATTGCATTTAATCAATGCTTTTTACGTTCAGTTATTTTGCTTGTTGCACATTACTTGACTTAAAGCTAAACTCCTAAAAACTCTGTCAAGAAGCAATTCTAAGAGCTTGAAGTTGGATTCAAAATATGGGTTAGTAATAGAGCTGTCCAGAGGACGGCAATTCCATTTGGTGGCAACTTGCAAGGTTTCGAAATTTATTTTAGTTCCACATAGGGATGAAAATGGAGCCTTTCGAATGTGTTCACGAAAGCAGAATTGTGTTGAAACATCTCCTTTTGGATCAGAACCCGAGCTCTTCAATCCAGGAATTAAAGGGCAAGTGCTTGTATGCTGGCAGTGCAGGTTCACATCACTGTTGCAGAGTAATTGGGGTGAAGAACAGTGTTCTGAATCAGGGACTTAACCCCAGCTCCCCCACATCCCATGATAGTGCCCTAACCACCAGCCTATGGAGAGTGATATCTTGGGTGCTCTTTCCCTGCCTGTTGAAAACTTCAGCAAAACTGAAACGTCTCAGCAAAATTTCATGTAGCTGAAAATGTTCTGACCATGTCTAGCAAGCAATCGGGATTTGCTGCTGAGAAAAACCCAGTGCACGGAACTGTTGTGATTTAAAAGTGACAACCATTGCTGCTAGTGTGGATTAATTAGACTTGTGGCCCAAATTACAGAGATTCCTTTTGATATCAGATGTCTGCTGCCCTAGATCACAAACAAGGTGAAATTCCTCGACAGTGGAAAAAGTGCAGGACTTTTCCCCCCATGATTAAGATGTTTACATTTCTCTGTGTAAATAACTTGCAACTGTGTGCGCGAAAGGAAATCAAGGGAAATAAAGAGCGGAGTCTGTCTGTAAAAGTCTAGATGCCATGGTGTTGTAGCCGTGTCAGCTCTGTGTAAGCTCGGAAGCGTCTCTCTCTGCATGGGTGACCATAACTGTTAGAAAAAGTTTCCAATATGAACAATTTGAAATATTCCTTAAAGTGCGTTGCCTCTGTGAACACCCCAGGCAATGAAATCTGTCTCTAGCAAAAGGGACATTTACACAGTCAAAGCAAATTCTCTGTTTTCACTTTTTCATTTGAGTAAATATTTGCAGATAATGCTTTCAGGCTCCAGTTGTTACATTTTCCCCCAATGTCCTCTCCTCATGCTCTCTTCCTTATTAGCTCTGCCTTTGCCCTCTCCCCTCCTCCAAAGTGTTCATGGGCCAGCAAAGCATGGGTTAAAGTATGGGGGACAGAATGTTCTTACCTCATTCCTAACCAAGGAGGAGAGATTAGAAAACGGGAACAAAACCAATGGGGATTCTTTGAGATGTTTTGATTGTTATTTTAGAACTTTCTCTTCACTTGGCAAGAACATTAAGGTTAGAATCTTTTCCACCTCAAGCAGAGGAGCAAGGAACCCCAGTGTGAGACAGCTGATGCGACTTATCTGAAACATGAACTGTCATCATGCTGGCCCCTATGTCTCTTGTGCATATAAATACTTGACTTCAGCCGGGCATTTGGGTGCTCCCATAATATAGATATTTACTACGGCTACTAATTACTCACCTAAGAAAGGGCTGCAGGATTAAACGGGTAGTTTTATATATATTTTAATACTGAATCTAGGAGGAGAAATGATTAGAATGAAGAATGAAAGAGAAGATGAGCCAACTGAGAAACAACTTCCAGGTGGAAAGGTTTGTTTACTTTCAAAAAGTACCTCACAAAACACTGCCCCATCTTTTTATGTTAGAATTCCTAAAACCTATTTGTCTTTAATTAAACACATGAGTCATTTGTTAATAAGAGGAAGAATGGCCAGAGACAAAGAGGCTTTTGGACAACAGGAGGAGGGGTACTGAAAAATCAAATAGCAGAGGGGTAGCCGTGTTAGTCTGTATCCACAAAAACGACGAGGCATCCGGTGGCACCTTAAAAACTAACAGATTTATTTGGGCATAAGCTTCAGTGGGGGTTTTTTACCCACAAAAGCTTATGCCCAAATAAATCTGTTAGTCTTTAAGGTGCCACTGGACTCCTTGTTGTTTTTGAAAAATCAAAGCACTCAGGAGTAATTTTAATTTGTAACGACAGTGTTAATGCCCTGAAGAAGTTAGACTTTGCCTGGAATCACTGAACCCAAAGAATTTAAACCTGCCTTGTGTGAAATCCTGATCTTTGAAGCACCACTGCATTGCAAGTGAAGCAAGAAATAACCCATGAACAGGTTAAGGGTTTACAGAGCATTATCAAGACTTCTTGCAAAATGTATGACTCCCCGCAGGGCATAAGAAGGCTTGTAGATATGCAGTAACTGTGACAGAAGGCTTTCTAGTAGACGCTAGAAATCTGTTCTGATACAGTAATAAGGCTCATGTTAGAAAATAGTTTCAAGCATTAGAGCTTTTAACTCTTATGTTCTCAAAAAATAAAACTGATGAGTAATAATAGGCACTAAGGTACCACAGTAATGGGCATGGCAAAAAATGCTGGTAGATTCAACACATGAAGGTTCTTGCAAAAATGCTTGAAGTTTCCAAGTGCCAATTGTAGTCACTTGGTTAGTTGTTCTGGATCGTGGTGGGTGCAGGGTGGATGGGGTCAATAGATAATTCAGTCCATGTACGTCTGACAAGAAATGTTGCCATTTCCCCCAGTAATTAAATAAGGCATTGAGAACTTGTTCCTTACAAATTACAGTTAAAGATTGCATTACCTCCCAGGGATCAGAGTGAGAGGAGGTAACAACCTTGTTACTTTGCGTATTCTCACAAAAAAGAAAGTATTAGCTATCCCTAATTTCCTGGGCTGGTTACTTCTATAGAAATTCAAATGTTTTTGTGCTCATTTAAACAATAGAATTAATTGTCGTCAGAGCTATGCTTATATAGAGTACAATATGTTTAACAGTTTGAAATAATTTGGCTTTAGGAAAAAAAATACATGGGTTGGAAACCCGTGTATAGTAATGATCTCAGTCAGTTGTGTTAAAAAACATTTTCCATCATAAATTGCAAAATATAAAAACAATGGTTTAGGAGCCAGCTGCTCAGTTTTATAATGAAGTACGATAATTAGAGAGAAATATCTCCCTGCCCATCCCCATTCCCTCCGGGGCTAATTGTATGAATTGACCAATCTGTTAATCTGAAATTATGTACGCTGGGTGAATGGAACAAATATGTATCACTTAACAGGGAATAGCTGAGTTTGTGCGGCGTGTCATGTTGTTAATTTCCTTATCATGCACGGAAGAGAAAATCTTCAGTACAGGAAGAAATAGGCAGGCATTGTCTTTGAGGAAGGTGGCACACTTTAAATACAGTGATTCAAGTCCATGCACTAAATCCCCCGGAGTGAGAACCAGGGTTGTTGTCAATAATCTTGGGGGATGACTTTGGAGAAACTCTGCCTTTGAGGCTGGCTGGAAAGGCTCCCATTGACTTCACTGGAGGTTGGATCGGGATCAGAGAGTAAAAATTTCAAAAGTGACGTAGGCACTTAGGAGCCCAAGTCGTATTGCCAGTGAATGGGATTTAGGTGCCTAAGTCACTGTTGAAAATGTGACCTAGGCTCCAAAGTCACTTGGGTGTTTTTAACATGTTACTTGTAGTGCCTGGCTATATCCTTCTCCCTCAATGCGTCATCTCAGCCACAGAGGCCCCAAAAGCCTGGTCTCAGTGACACCGCCAAACACAAGCTGTTTGTCTTCACTTTCAAGGCCCTTCAGGACCTAGCTCCACCCTTCCTCTCATCTTCATTCGGGATCCCACCTCTGATCAGCCAATGATGCGAGCCTGCAACACCCACTTGTCAAACGTTCAAACAAGCATCTTAGTGTTTTCTCGCCACTGCCCCTCACAATTGGGAGAAGCTCCCCCTAAATATCATATCCTCTTTCAGATCTCTCCTTGAAGCTCTCCTCTGCTGTGATGCCTGCAAAAAAACTTGATAACGGCAAGGCTGCTGGAGTGCTGAGCCCAGTGCCTGTCATGCTGACCGGTGTTGTCTCATTGCTTACTTGTACTCTGCTGTCTGACTGTGTCTGTCTGTTGTCTCTTGTTGAATACTTCTGTTGTAAGCTTCTTGGAATAGACACTGTCTTTTCGTTTTCTGTTTGTACAGTGCCATGCACAATGGGGTCCTGGTCCATGAGGAGGGCTCCTAGGTGCTACAATAATACAAATAAATAATAATCATAATTAATACATTGGTCTCACTCCACTGACTTCAATAAAACTATTCCCGATTCACACTAGTGTAAGTGAGAGGGGTATCCGGTCTAGCACACTTAGTATTTAAGAATGGAAACATCTTTCTTTTAGAAGTATTGATATCAGCGACGTCACCGTGTTAATCATTTAATGCTACTCTTTGCCGCCAGCTAGCAGAGTCTAGATTGCTGCATTTCATATATTTATTTCTATTACTGCAAAAGCCTTGCTATCCAGTCATAGGGGATGTAGAATGTCATCATGTCCTAGAGTCCAGTCAGTCAATGGCATTAGTAGCTGTTTCTCTGTTATAGAAGAGCATTATTACTATAATGAGTGCTGATGGGCATGGACAGTTCTTTGTGGGGGAAAAACTGTAGGTGATCCTCTCCTATTCCCTCTCGGCCGTCAGCAAACACACGGCACAAAACATCTGAATGCTAGATACTGCTGCACAGCTCAGCATTTGTACATATGCAATGCTGATCCACCTGCCGAACACTTCCTGTGCTAGCTGCTTGGACAGGGCGCATCGGGTTTGGCAGAGGAGGAGCCAGCCTGTTGAACAGTCTCAGGAAATACTTTTTTTTCCTGTTGCCTCCTCTCAAAATTTGGAAAGACGTAACGATTCACATCTTTTGTCAAGTGTTGCACAGAAAATGCATGCAAAAATTATGCCCCACTGACACCTCAATTTGGGACAATTCCTCAGATTTGTCCCCTAAAAAGAATGGCTCAGGGTTGGGAATCTCCGACCCTCACACCCTCAGCCGTGAAGACCGATGCAAAGACTTCATTTAGTTTCTCCGCAATGGCCTTATTGTCCTTGAGAGCTCCTTTAGCACCTCGATCGTCCAGTGGCCCCTTTGGTTGTTTAGCAGGCTTCCTGCTTCTGATGTATTTAAATATTTTTTGCTATTACTTTTTGAGTCTTTGGCTAGCTGTTCTTCAAATCCTTTATTGGCTTTCCTAATTATATTTTTACACTTCATTTGCCAGAGTTTATGCTCCTTTCTATTTTCCTCACTAGGATTTAACTTCCACTTTTTAAAGGATGCCTTTTTGCCTCTCACTACTTCATTTACTTTGTTGTTTAGCCACGTTGGCACTTTTTTGGTTCTCTTACTATATTTTTTAATTTGGGGCATACATTTAAGTTGAGCCTCTATTATGGTGTTTTTAAAAAGTTTCCATGCAGCTTGGAGGGATTTCACTTTTGGCGCTGTACCTTTTAATTTCTGTTTCACTAACTTCCTCATTTTTGTGTAGTTCCCCTTTCCGAAATGAAATGCTACCATGTAGAGCCGCTGTCGTGTTTTCCCCACCATAGGGATGTTAAATTTAATTATATTATGGTCCCTATTACCAAGCAGTCCAGCTATATTCACCTCTTGGAGCAGATCCTGTGCTCCACCTAGAACTAAATCAAGAATTGCCTCTGCTCTGGTGGGTTCCAGGACTAGCTGCTCCAAGAAGCAGTCATTTAAGGTGTCAAAAAACTTTATCTCTGCATCCTGTCCTGAGGTGACATGTACCCAGTCAATATGGGGATAGTTGAAATCCCCTATTATTATTGAGTTTTTTATTTTAATAGTCTCTCTAATCTCCCTGAGCATTTCACAGTCACTAGCACCATCCTGGTCAGGTGGTCGGTAATATATCCCTACTGCTATATTCTTATCATTAGAGCATGGAATTACTATCCATAGAGATTCTGTGGTACAGTTTGGTTCATTTAAGATTTTTACTTCATTTGATTCTACGGTTTTTTCACATATGGCACCACTCCCCCACCAGCACGACCTGTTCTGTCCTTCTGATATATTTTGTACCCTGGTATTACTGTGTCCCATTGATTATCCTCATTCCACCAAGTTTCTGTGATGCCTATTATATCAATATCCTCATTTAATACGAGGCACTCTAGTTCACCCATCTTATTATTTAGACTCCTAGCATTGGTATATAAGCACTTTAAAAACTTGTCACTTTTTAGCTGTCTGCCATTACATGATGTAATTGAATGAGACTTTTTTTCATTTGACTGTTTCTCATCAGATCCTACCTGTATTTTATCATCTTCCATCCTCTCCTCCTTACTAGGACATAGAAAATCCCCATTAATAGATCCTCCCCTAAGGGATGTCTCTGTCCGAACCACATGCTCCTTCACACCTGTCAGCTTTCCCCCAGCCCTTAGTTTAAAAACTGCTCAACGACCTTTTAATGTTAAGTGCCAGCAATCTGGTTCCATTTTGGTTTAGGTGGAGCCCATCCTTCCTGTATAGGCTCCTCCTTTCCCAAAAGTTTCCCCAGTTCCTAATAAATCTAAACCCTTCCTCCCTACACCATCGTCTCATCCATGCATTGAGACCTTGCAGTTCTGCCTTTCTAATTGGCCCTGCGTGTGGAACTGGAAGCATTTCAGAGAATGCTACCATGGAGGTCCTGGACTTCAACCTCATACCTAGCAGCCTAAATTTGGCCTCCAGGACCTCTCTCCTATCCTTCCCTCTGTCACTGGTACCTACATGTACCACGACCACCAGATCCTCCCCAGCACTACACATAAGTCTATCTGGATGTCTCGAGAGATCTGCAACCTTCGCACCAGGCAGGCAAGTCACCATGCGGTTCTCCAGGTCATCACAAACCGATCTATCTACATAGGCGCCAACTTCCACTGTTCCCGGTGGGTACTTGACCTCACCCCGCCCCTGCCCCGCCCTCTCCCCGCCCGCATTCCACCCCTTCCCCAAAGTCCCCGCCCCCTTCCCTCCCCCATTCCATTCTCTTCCCCCAAGTCACCGGGGGAGGAGGTGAGGTGAGGCGGGGTGTGAGGGGAGCTTGGCTGCTGGTGGGTGCAGAGCACCCACTGGGTGCTCCAGCCCCAGAGGACTCACAGAGTCAGCGCCTATGGCTATCTATGTTTCTAATGATCGAATTGCCCATTACTAATACCTGTCTCTTCCTAATAACTGGAGTTCCCTCCCCCAGAGAGGTATCCTCAGTGCGAGAGGAGACCACGACATCACCTGGAAGGTGGGTCCCAACTATGGGATCATTTCCCTCTGCTCCAGTTAGATGTTCTCCTTCCCTGGGACTTTCATCCTCCTCAACAGCACAGAGGCTGTCAGATGGGGGGGTGGGACTGTTCTACTATGTCCCGGAACATCTCATCTATGTACCTCTCTGTCTCCCTTAGCTCCTCCAGCTCAGCCACCCTGGTCTCCAAACCTGTACATGGGCTCTGAGGGCCAGGAGCTCCTTGCCCCGAATGCACACACACGCCACCTGCCCCTAGGGCAGGTAATCAGACATGCTGCCTTGGGTGCAATAAACTGGGTAGCCCCCACTCTGTCACTGGACTTCTGCCTGCATTTTCTTTTTACTCCTGCTTTTTGGCTTTCAGTTTAAAGAATGTTAAGTTTATCTAGCCCCTCCTCACACTCGCCCCTCTAAACTCCCTCGCAAAACTCCCCTGTTCACCGCTCCTGTTCATTAGCTCCTCTGGTCGCTTAGGAGAGGGCTTTTTAAAGCTGACAAAGCTGAGGCTCAAACTTTTTAATTATTATTGTACTTAACAGTTCAACTAGTGGCATTTATAGAAATTCACTGGCCATGCTTTTAATGAGATTTTACATTTGCTTAATAATTTTTGGTGTATTATTTAATTAAAGCTTTTTTCATTAGACAGGGGGAGTGAAATTTAGCAACCAGAGAACCCAAACCCTGAGAGAATCCTTGGCACACTGCTGGTGTGCTCCTGCCCAGCTACGGCCATGTTTGATAGTCTCCGGGTTTAGGTACCTCATCCTTGGTATTTGACATTGTACAACCTTGGAGAGAATGCAACATAGTTAGGGAAACAAAACTGTAACTTGACAAGGGGCAGGAAATTGCATGAGTTTCAACTCTGTTCTTAATCTCTGTCCCTACAGGACGCATTTCTAGTTAAACTATTACAGCACCGAAGTTTGCTGGTGAATGACACTTTTGGATAACACCCAGCTATATTTTCTAAGAAAAAATATGGACTCATAATGGTGGCAACTTGCCACAAAAAGGCATTTGTAATAGTCCCTCATGGTGCAAAGATAAAGAACATGAAATAGTCTTCCTAGAGTAGTCCTTGAGACTCCTTCACTAAGTGATTCAGAAAGAAAATTGCGTTAATACTTAGGGAGGCAAAGTAGTGGAACTCTACGATTTCTTCAAGAGGCTGGATTTGGTGGCCACTAATATCCCATCTTTCCTAATATCTGTGATGCATAATTCAATGGGACTGAGAGCACTACTTCCCATTTTCCAATGGGTGTATGTCTGCACTATTCTATTAAGATAATTTTAACTCATAAGCTATTTAAAAATAACTTCTCAAAATGATCATTCTATACTCATAGACTGTGCTAAAATTTTGAGGATACATTGTAGTTTTCATACATAACGACAAAGAGATTGAATCCCTACTTTGTCTTCCCTTAAAGAAGTATTAATTAGATGGACAGAGACAGACAGACAGACACAAGAATCATGCAAGTAGAAAGACATGCTAAACTTCATCACTCAGACACTTTCACTCATTTGTACATTGCCTCTTTAGATTGTAAGCTTTTGGGGGAAGGGATCTTGTCTTCTTCTGTGTCTCTAATCAACTGTTCTATTCTGTTCAGGTTATTATAACCCCCCCCCCCCCATCACCATAGTATCTGAGTGGCTTCCAGAAATGCATTAACAGATGTGACTAGCATCTGTAATGTCTGGTACTCTTTTCTCCTTTTTTCTCTCCAAGGGGAAAATGATGTGAGGCTTTTTTTTTTTTTAAAGTTAGTTTTAATTTTTTTATTTGATTTCTGTTAGCACATTATTTGTGTTATGTAAATAATAATAATTAATAAATTGATACCAATAATAATACTGAACTTTTCATCTATAAAACTTGTTCCAGAAAGAATGCATTAAACAAACAGAACAACTGTCTCTTTCTGTCATATCATGTACAAAGCTGAATGTGTAAGGTTTGAGTCCCCCTACCCGCTCATGTTTTGTACCTTGAGGGATGGCTCATGTGGATATATCCCATCCTATTCAATTTATAAGGGTAGGTGGGGATGTGTGTTGTTGGAGCTTGTTCTTTCCTGTCTTCTACATTTCTGATTTGTATTAATTATTACAAATAATAATCATTAGTATTTACTTAGCTCTTTACATTCTTAGAGCACTTTACGGACATTCACTGATGTATGCTCACAACCACTCAGTATGTGAGGTAGGTGAGTATTGTTTTCACTCTGTTGAAATTGATCCATGTTTTGTGACCAAACAGGATTTTTCGTCTCAGCTTTCAATCATGTCATTATTTTCAATGCAGAAGGTAGAGAAGGTGGCAAAATGTAACTTCTCTGTTTGGCAGCTTACGCAGATAAAAGATCAATAATCAGAGCCCTTCTGATCAAGAGCCAAATGAAGTAATGACGGAGGGTATCATCCTAGACATAATCTTCATGACACTCCAGCAGAGGGAGGTCTTTCATGCAGCTATCCGCTATGATCAAGTCGTTCTCTAACAGCATTTCCCACAAAGAGATCTCGATGAAGGAGACTCCTAGTCATTTGCTTGCCGTCTGTACAGTTGGCAGCAAAGTTAACAGTTGTGATAATTAAAGGTAAATACTGTTTACTATCCTTTAAACCAAAAGTATGATTCATTTCTGTGCATTAATACCACTCGTAACTGTTCGAGATGTTTTCAGAGTAACATTTAGCAATAATTTCTCTAATATAAACACTCCAAAATTTTGAGTTATTTTTTAAATTTTATTGTACACAGATGTGGTGAGTGTGTACATATTATCTGAATGTCTAGAAGCCTGATAAGAATACAATAAACAATCTCGGTTGATTCTGTGCACAGTTAATGATTACTTTGATGTAATGAATATCCAACTGAGAATATTACCCGAAAAGTCACCTTTGCTGTGGCGATCTGTGCAAATGCCATTCTCTGAGGTAGAGAATTTCCAATACAAAATTAAAATTGTAAACACTATTAATTTGGTAGTGGGGGGAATACCAGATGGCAGTCAGGATTGCTTGGCTCCTGCAGATGCATGCAAAATCCTGTACTCAGTCCCAGTGAGGCCAAGTGCCACTTGTAAAATGATTGAATTGTATATCTCTATACTGGTATTCATACAACTGCACTGACATACTTTAATACAGATGCATCAACGATGCACAAATTTATCTTCGTGCCTAGCCACAGCTAACAATTGCACACATGCATTCGTGTGTGTATGTATATACTCTCACATGCTTACTCTTAGCACATCCATACTCATGTGCAGTACATTTGGTTTCCATATAGGTATACATATACAGTAAGGAATATGGGGGAAAAAAGGCTTTACAGAGTCAGGTATAGTGAATCTAACTTCACCATGGTGTATGTTAGGCTTCCATGTTCTATTTTATTTATTTATTTCAATTTCCATTGGTCCAATAAAGAGCATCCACCTGAGCTCTCAAGGTCTTTGTCAGTCTCTTAAAAATACATGCTTAAAATAAACGGACTCTATCAATTACCTCCGAATCACTGCATCCCAGAAACCACCATAAATATAACAAAAATTTAATAATCCCTCGAAGAGAAGCTGAACAAGAGTATTCCTATCACCACTACATAAGAACAGCCAGACTGGGTCAGACCAATGGTCCATCTAGCCCGGTATCCTGTCTTCTGACAGTGGCCAGTGCCAGATGCTCCAGCGTGAATGAACAGAACAGGGTAGTTATTGAGTGATCATCCCCTGTTGTTCATTCCCAGCTTCTGACAGTCTGAGGCTTAGGGACAGCCAAAGCATGGGATTGCATCCCCGACCATCTTGGCTAATAGCCATTGACTGACCTTTCCTTCATGAACTTATCTAATTCTTTTTTGAACCCAGTTACACTTTTGGCCTTCACAACATCCCCTGGCAACGAGTTCCACAGGTTGACTGACTGTGTGTTGTGTGAAGAAATACTTTGTTTTAAACCTGCTGCCTATTAATTTCATTGGGTTGACCCCTGTTTCTTGTGTTATGTGAAGGGGTAAATAACACTTCCCTATTCAATTTCTCTACACCATTCATGATTTTATAGACCTCTATTATATCCCCCCTTAGTCTTCTCTTTTCTAAACTGAACTGTTCCAGTCTTTTAACCTTTCCTCGTATGGAAGCTGTGCCATATCCCTAATAATTTTTGTTGCCCTTTCTGTACCTTTGCCAACTCTAATATATCTTTGCCAACTCTAATATATCTTTTTGAGATGAGGTGACCAAAACCGTATACAGTATTTGAGATGTAGGTGTACCATGAATTTATACGGTGGTGTTATGCTATTTTCTGTCTTATTATCTATCCATTTTCTAATGGTTCCCAACTTTTTTAGCTTTTTTGATTGCTGCTGCACATTGAGCAGATGTTTTCAGAGATCTATGCATGACGACTCCAAAATATCTTTCTTGAGTGGCAATAGCTAATTTAGAACTCATCATTTTGTATGTATAGCTGGGATTATGTTTTCCAATGTGCATTTCTTTGCACTTACCAACACTGAATTTCATCAGGCATTTTGTTGCCCAGTCACCCAGTCTTGTGAGATCCCTTTGTAAATTTTCTCAGTCAGCTTCAGACTTAAGTTTCTTGAGTAATTTAGTATCATCTGCAAACTTTTCCATATCATTTATGATATGTTGAACAGTACAGGCCCCAGTACAGATCCAAGGGAAACCCCACTATTTACCACTTTCCATTGTGAAAAATGACCATTTATTCCTACGCTTTGTTTCCTATCCTTTAACAAGTTACTGATCCATGAGGACCTTTCATTTTATCCCATGACTGCTTACTTTGCTTAAGAAGGCTTTCTGAAAGTCCAAGTACACTGTATCAGCTGGATCACCCTTGTCCATATGCTTGTTGACAGCCTCAAAGAACTCCAACAGATTGTTGAGGCCTGATTTCCCTTTACAAAGCCATGTTGACTCTACACAGCAGCACCTATCTTTTGTTAGTTTCAGAAAGTATAATCTGAGTTTATTTGGCTGAAATCTGCATTTACTTCAACTAATTTATTCAAGAGACATGGTGGATAAGGTAATATCTTTTATTGGACCAACTTCCCTCACCAACAGAAGTTCTCCCAAAATGATGCAGAAACTAGCGTTGCATGCATTCTTAACATCTAAATTAGGCCTTGCCCTTTATAAAGATTATGGCTATTTACTTGTAATCTGTAGATGCACTAACTCATATTCTGGCATGCTGAATTCTAAGCCATTTCCATTCAGATCTCAGAATGTATCAGTATTTTTTTTTTAAAAGATCAGAAAGTTCTCTTAAAACCAGGCTGACTAGGAGCAGTTTGTCTAACTGATCAGTCACCTCAAATATACTGTTCTGTGGTGCTGTTTCTAATATGCTATTTCTATTTTTAACATACATTTTCTGTACAACAAGTATCAGGGGGTAGCCGTGTTAGTCTGTATCCACAAAAACAATAAGGAGTCCGGTGGCACCTTAAAGACTAACAAATTTATTTGGGCATAAGCTTTCGTAGGTAAAAAACCTCACTTCAGATGCATCTAAGGTTTTTTACCCATGAAAGCTTATGCCCAAATAAATCTGTTAGTCTTTAAGTTCCCACCGGACTCCTTGTTGTTTTCTGTACAACAGTTCGGGGTACTTTGGACAAAAAGGTAGAAAAGTTATTTTTATTATTGTTGTAATCACCATAATTTCACCATGTTTGCCCTTTAGCCACAGGGCTAGTCTAGTCCTTTTAACTAGAGTCATTAGTTTTCATTTATACACTTCTATTCAGATCTTGTTAATCTGGTCTTGGTGAACCTATATGAATATCCAAGAGGTTCATGCAGCAACTAGTCTAATTACAGCATAGTATATACAGAATGTACACTACCTTGCTGCAATTAAAAATACACAAAAATCTTGTGTATTGCCAAGATCTGACTGTATAACAAATATATATATTCAATATAAATTGTGAAAAGAACAGCATTTCTTACAACAAAATTTGTTTTATGTTCTGTTTATTGCTATAGTGAAAGAAAGCATCAATAAAATGTGAAAACATTCAAAAGAAAACAAGTTTAACTCGTTTTTAGCATTAGCTATTATCAAAAGTGACTTCACACAAATTTTCACAAAGAACCTTTTAAAGTGTACATTTCAAGGCTATCTAGATAATAATGGCAAAAAACACCATCTGAGAATAAAAAAGAACTTTGAGCCCTAAGTGGTATTGTCTTAGCCATTATCATAATCAACATCATTTTAAGTATTTTTTCCCCTTAAAAAAAGACTTTGTAAAGTACTATTAGGCAGATGTTAATGGGTTGCTATTTGTTTTTTTCTATATATGATTACACAGGGGTTTTGATGTTTAGCAACAGTATCAAGCCAGGTCAGTTATGACAAATTCATTGCTGCCAGTAACATCTCTTGCTTACTGCCTTTCAGAAGAAGAGAACAAACTCTCTGAATATCTGCATATCTTGTGGTAATGCTGAATGATAAATGGAGAAAGGGGGTTGGTGGTGAAGTATAATACCCATGGATAATCAAATATTCTCGCTAAAATTGTGGATAGGGTTGCAACCTCCCCCATGAAGGCTGATACATTGGAATACATCTTCCTATTTTACTATCTTTACCTAATTAGGCCTTGCAGATGCTCAACTTCACGCAGGTGAGTAGTCTAACTGAGGACAATGGTTAAGCACGTGTTTAGGCTGTTTGCTGGATTGGGGTAAGAATGCTCAGCACTTTTCAGGAGTAAGCCTGAGAAGCACATTTTTATGTCACACAGAACTGCTGGTATCCAGGTTAATGTTTTTGTTTTTGGTATGCTGGTATCCAGGTTGAATGGCTTTTTACCCTACAACCACAAAAATGTTAAGTCACTGACATAGAGTTTAGAATACAAGAGATGGGCTTGGTTTGAATCTGAGGATTTATGGAAAACAAATTACAGTACTCACCAGATCCAGCTTTCAGTGCCAGCTCAATGGATGTAGGAAAATTAAAACATTACTTTTAAAATTGTATCTAGATTAAATAGGTCATTTAAATCATCTGATGTACAGTTTACATAGCTTTAATCAGATCATTAACTTTTATATAGAAGTAGTGGGCAAGGAGGCACCTATAAAGAACTCAAAACCAGCTTAATTTAAAACTTCAAACTTGTAGCCTTTAATTTGCCAGTTGGCCGACATGTTTGAAGAAATGTAGCTTAAAAGAAACAAAGTTCTACTATATTTGAAAACTGCATATCTCAACTGCAGTAGGGATCCACTACATTTTAACAATGCACACTGATGAGACGCTCCAGATATAATGTGTTCATTTCAACGTTTGAATACATATGCATGTGTAAACACATTTGAAACTCACATTGTAGATAAAAATAAAAACAGTTTATTTCAATGTGCAATAATTTAATTTTCACTTTGCACATTTATTTTGATGTAAAAGAATTTCAGATATATGCATGTATTTCTATATGCAATAAATCTTTTTTTCATTTAAAATATGACGAGGATATTAAATTTACAAAAAAAACCCACCAAAAATGAATGCAATTTTATATCTGAGCTTTGTATACACACCAAAGGCAGGACATTAAAGTCATGCTTACTAATGCAAACATAACATGTACTGCCAGGGCTGGTCTTACCATGAGGCGAACTGAGGCGGCCGCCTCAGGTGCCAGACTGTGGGGGGGCGCCACTAGGACCCAGAGTGTAGAAAATTGTGTCTGCTGCTGGTGTATAGGTATTCTCTCTGCTCTAGATGCACAGAGATGGTGGAGTGCTGTGCTGGAGGAAGGAGGGCACAAGAGACATAACAGGCAGGCAGGAGAAAAGGTGAGAGGGAATAACAGAAAGCAGCAGGAGCTGCAGGGAGAGAGAGGAGGAGGAGCCTCTTATGTACGTCTCTAGCACCCACAGGAGCCTGGACTGATTAACCCCAGCTTCTCAGGGAGCTTCCTGTTTCCTGCTGCTTCCCTGAACCCCCTTGAGGAGAACAGGCAGTCAACTGAAGTAGTAGGAGCCAGTTAGGCCCTTAAGACGCTGATATCTTCCCTCACTCACACCCTGCTACCAGCCTGCTTATTTGTCCCCTTCAGTTGAGTGTGGAGAGCCACTGTAGCTGGCACAGAACAGCAGTCATGAGTGAAAGAAGAAAACGCCCCTCTGGGGCAGCATTCAGAAAAAGCAAGCAAGCAAAGGAAGCTTTTCTCTCTAAGCAGGAAGGAGCTCTCCCCTGAGATACATAGACACAAATGTTCACGGTGAGCCTTCCGGCCCCAGTGAGGATGTGAGTGGTGAGGAGATGCCCGATCTTCCAGGTAGTCAGAGTGCAGGTGACCTGGCAGCTACTGCAGCATCCATATCTCCATCTCCAATGGATGTAACCATGTACATTCCTGAAGAAAAGCGTAGATCAGAGAACAGTGTGGTGGAGGTGTAAGAAACAGCTGCTGCTGAGTTTAGTTCCTTACGTCTAGATGATCCAGGACTGTGGACCCACTTGAGCAGTAGCCTGAGGGACTTCCTTGTACTGCATAGGCCACAGCAAGTGAAAAACTTCATGTTCCCCAAAGACCATGAAAATGGAAGTTTCCATCCAACACATTACTGGCGTGAAATCCCCAATGGTGACAAAGTGGAGAGGCCATGGCTTATATACTCAAAAACCCAGAATGCTGCATACTGTTTTTGTTGCAAACTCTTCCAGTCTAATGTTCCAGCCACATTGGGTTCTACAGGAACAAAGGACTGGAAAAATCTGGTTAGAAATCTGGCATGCCATGAGAAGGCAGCAAATCACCAGAGAGCATTCCATAGGTGGAAAGAGCTTGAGATGAGACTAAGGTTAAAGGCCACCACAGATGATCATCATCAAGAGAAGATTGCATCAGAGTCTCTTTACTGGCAAAATGTTCTGAAAAGGCTCATTGCCATTGTGAGAATGCTTGCTACCCAAAACCTAGCACTGCGTGGCACTTCACAGTCAAGATCAGCTGTATGTGCCAAACAATGGAAACTTCCTTAAAAGTGTGGAGCTGATGGCTTTGTTTGATGCTGTACTCCAGGAGCATCTAAGAAGAGTCACCACCCAAGAAATGTACACACACCACTACCTTGGAAAAACAATTCAAAATGAGATCATACAGTTACTGGCAACAAAAGTCAAACAGAAGATTGTGGCAGATCTGAAGTCAGCAAGATATTACTCTGTTATTCTGGACTGCACACCTGACATCAGCCATACAGAACAAATGACTTTAATGGTGCGTTTTGTAACAACAACAGAACCTAGTGAAAATGTCCCTGCAATGGTGACTGTCAGAGAGCATTTTCTAGAATTTATTGACATTGATGATACTACAGGAGCTGGTATGACAAATGTGCTTCTTAAAAAGCTGGAAGATACGGGAATTGCGATAGCTGACATGAGAGGTCAGGGCTACGATAATGGTGCCAACATGAGAGGAAAGAACAGAGGAGTGCAGACA